>OU452249.1:23322110-23923456 GCA_911728495.1 Furcula furcula | reverse complement strand
TCGGTTGACCCTTCGTTATTTATCTGCTCCAATAAGTAAGACGTATGAGGTTCCAAACATTTATTATCCTGTAAAACACTGAAGGCACTGATCCTTTACATTTTAGGACAAGTGATTCCACGATCACTAACTATATGTACATTGACTATTTGTCTGTAAGCAGCACGACCGTTCTTTACTAGATTTATAACATCAATGTGTTAAATATATACAAGGAATATTTTCACTGTTGACACGATTAAATAATCACAAAGAATGTGTCAAATACTATTCAGACAGCACGTTCTAAACTGAGCTGTTCACTATTCAAAACACATAGAAAATACAACAAGTGGCAAAGAGGTTCTAGTCGCCACATCACCCCCCCACGCAGAGAGGAAACCCCCCCCAAACATGGGGCAGGAGCCTGAACTTAAATTATAAATCAAGAATATCTCTGAACTAACTTTACGACCGGACCGAGTGACAATGGGGGCAGGAGGGGAAAAGGAAGCTGGCGGAGCAAGCTCAACGAACGGATGATCCGAATCGTTGCTCGACGGAACACTAGCTGGACCGTCCAACATTGATCCTCGCGAGGCTGGCAACTCGTGATGCCCTATCTCTAAATCAGCCTCAATAAAAGCAGGCTTAACGCGATCGATGCTAACTGTAACTTCACGCCCCTTAACATCTAAGGTTAAGGTTTTGTCCTTACGCCTAATTACCCTGTATGGACCGGAGTACGGTGGTTGAAGTGAACGCCTAACGGTATCGTCCCGTAGCCAGACGTGAGACGCTGATGCTAACTCTTTGAAAACGAAAATTGCTGGACGTGCATGATTCGAAGCTTCGACTGGACGCATTGTCTCCATTCGCTTCTTAAGATCTGATACAAAATCAATGATCGAATCAGGGCTACCCGAGGCATCGGCGGGTACAAGGAACTCTCCTGGCAAACGTAACGATTCGCCATACACGAGCTCGGCTGAAGAAGATTTGATATCCTCTTTAAAAGCCGATCTCATACCAAGGAGAACAAATGGCAGTGCCTTCGACCACGTTTCAGCATGGCACATTAATGCCGCCTTAAGCTGGCGGTGCAACCGCTCGACCATGCCATTTGCGCATGGGTGGTAGCTGGTGGTACGAATCCTCTTGGTCGCGCAAACACACATAAGGCGCTGAAAGAGGCATGATTCGAATTGGCGTCCCTGATCCGATGTTAAAATACTGGGAACGCCGAAGCGAGACACCCAGCCGTTCACGAAGGTGTCTGCGACTTCTTCGGCAGTAATGGATGACATCGGCCAAGCTTCCGGCCACCGCGTGAACCTGTCAATCGCGGTGAGGCAGTAATTATGACCGTTAGAGTGAGGAAGCGGGCCGACGATGTCGATGTGGACATGTTTAAACCTGTCCGACGGACTACTGAAGTTACTCAGCGGAGACTTGACATGTCTTGTCACTTTGCAACGCTGGCAATCTAAACATGAACGAGTCCATCTGTTACAATCTGCGTTGATACCGGGCCAAACGTATCTCTCAGCCACCATGCGTGCAGAAGCCTGCGCACCAGGATGGCTAAGGTTATGGCACTTGTTAAATACTGCTTTACGAAATGGTGGCGTTAGGTATGGACGAGCTTTACCAGTCGACATGTCGCAAGTGATGCTTACATTAGTGCCGGGAATTAATACATCCTCCAGCTTAAGCGAAGAACTCGCGCGAGCGTGTGCTAATTCTTCATCAGAACGCTGTGAAGTAGCAAGTGCGGCGTAGTCTGCTTCCAAGGAAATACCCTCGATACGAGACAATGTATCCGCTACAACGTTATCGACGCCCTTGATGTGGACAATGTCTGTGGTAAATTGGCTGATAAAAGATAATTGATTCAGCTGTGCGGGCGGGAGCTTTTCTCTTCGCTGGGCGAACGCGTAAATCAACGGCTTATGATCCGTAAAAATTGTTGCGTGCTGCGCTTCGAGAATATGCCTAAAATGCTGAACGCTCTCATAAACGCCGAGGAGCTCTCTGTAGTAAGCTGGCCATAATGTTTGTTTAGTGTTCAACTTTTTGCTGAAGTAAGCGATTGGCTGCCAATCATCTGCTTCGGTACGACGCTGTTGCAGGCAAGAGCCTACGTGAGTGCTCGATGCGTCAGTGAAGAGACCGAGTGAGGCGCTGCAGTCTGGATGCGCCAGGATCTTTGCAGACGTTAAACTTTTCTTGCACTCTTCGAAACACGACAAAAGCTCGGAAGTCCAAACGAAAGGCTTGGCACCTTTACCCTGGATAGCAGCTACTGCGTCAATTAACGGTGCTTGAAATTTGGCGGCAGCTGGAATGAATCGCCGATAAAAATTGGCCATGCCAAGGAATCTACGCATTCCTTCAACGGTCTTGGGGGGAGGGAAATCCACTAAGGCTTGGATTCTGTCGACGGGGGGTCTAGCACCCGCCTCATCGATGTGATACCCCAAAAAGGTTACCTCTTTAGCCCCAAAAACGCTCTTAGCAGTATTGATAACGACTCCATACTCATGCAACCTTCTGAAAAGAATTTCCAGGTGCTGAGCATGCAGGGAGCTGGAATTTGAGTACACCAGGATATCGTCCACGTAGGCATAACAGAAATCAAGGCCACGCACGACTTCGTCGATAAAACGTTGAAATGTTTGACCTGCGTTTCTAAGTCCAAAACTCATGTATGGAAATTCGAACAACCCGAATGGTGTGATTATTGCGGTTTTGCAAATATCGGTAGGATTTACCGGAATTTGTTGGTATGCCTTAACTAAGTCAATTTTGCTATAAATGGTGCTTCCAGCGAGGTTCTGGCAAACGTCACCTATGTGCCGAACCGGATATCTGTCCGGAACAGTGCGTGCATTCAAGGTGCGATAATCGCCGCACGGTCGCCACGTTGAATCTTTCTTTTCCACCAGGTGTAAAGCTGAAGACCAAGGACTAGAAGATGGCCTGGCTGTCCCAGCCTTGACCATGTCCTCAAACTCTTTCTGTGCAGCGCGAAGCTTCAATGGAGCCAGACGACGTGGCCGCGATGATACCGGAGGGCCATCAGTTGTCTTAATATAATGTACCGTTGAATGTTTGGGCTCCTGAAGTACACCAGGGGGGCGCGTGATACTCGGGAATTTCTGAAGGATCGCCGAGAAAGGCGATTCGGGGATGGAAATAATTTTAATGCTGGACTGGCTAACGTCTTGGAGTTCCGCGAAAGATGACAAACCTGTCGTCCCGTCGCGAAGCTTCCCATGAGTGCAGTCAGGGAGTAGGTTATACTGCGACAAAAAGTCTGATCCTATTATTCCAGTTTCTACATCCGCAATTATAAAATTCCAAGATAAACTGCGCCTAAGACCTAAGTTTAAGCAAAGCGTGACTAAACCGTAAGTTTGAATTTTAGATCCGTTTGCTGCCACTAAATCGTACGGCTGCGGCTGGCTTTTCAGCTTGCTAACACTACTAACTGGTACGCAGCTTACGTCTGAACCAGTATCCACCAGAAATTTCCTGTTGGTATACCGGTCAGTTACGAAAAGACGGCGACTCGTGGCTGAGCGTTGGGCAGTCGCCAACACCGGACGCTCTATATGTTTTCCGACGACTGGTTGCAGCCACCAGCCGCTGAAGGTGGAGGGCCAGACCATTTGCACGGTTGGACGCACTTCCTAGCTTTCGTTCCGAATCGGTCATGGTAATAGCATAGCTCGCTATTGCGCGAGCGTGATCGGTTCCTAAATCTACCTAAGCTACGTTCTCGCGAGCGGCCCCGTTGGTCAAAACCTCGGTTGGCTAAAGAAGCCACTACGCGAGTAAGTTCCTCTATTTTGTGGTTCAGCTCTGCAATCCGCGTATCGTTGGTGGAGGTAGATGGTAGCGAGGTCGACGCACAAGCCATGTGTTGAGATGGCTGAGCATTGATTTCCATCAGCTGGTCAGCCAACTCGCTAAGTTCAGGCAAGTCCTGAAGACGCTGCGCCGTGAGCACGGTTTGAAGATATCTGGGTAGTCTGCTCATCCAGATGGTCTTCAAAACATCCTCGGGGAATGTAGTACCTGCTAGGGACCTAAGATACCGCAAGAAAGACGATGGCTTGCGATCGCCCATCTGCTCCTTCTCTAGAAGACACCTAATTTTCTCCTCATGGGAGACCGAAAACCTGCGTATGATAGCGTCTCGCAAGGTGTTATAGGGATCCTTTGCTGGGGGAGACAGGATAATATCCTCAACCTCTCTCGAACAGTTCGTGTCTAAATGGGCCACTGCGTAATGGAACTTCGTTATTTGGTTCACCAACCCGTTGATGCTAAATTGCGCCTCCAGGCTCGCGAACCATAACGCTGGACGGTCTTTGCAGAAAGGCGGGGTGCGGATGGACACGCGGTTAACGACTACCTTTTCGCCTGCTGCTTCTCCATAGTCACTTTCGCTTTCAGCCATGTGGATGGTGGTGCGGATGGCGTGGAACCCTAAATTTAATAAAAAAAAAAAAAATTCCCTACGTGGGTTGGTGGTGGAACGACCAGGACCTTTACAAAATTTATTTAATTATTTTATTTGTTGTTTTAAAATAAAAACCTTCAAATGTTTCACTAAATGTCATTGCGAAACAAAAAAACGATCGCCGAAAATTCGCAGGCAGGAACCACGACGAGCACGGCGAACACGGCGAAAAACGAGCTGATTGCTCGTAGAATTCCACTATGTCGCTCCACGACGAATGTTTTCGTTATTTATTTTTCAATATTTAGACAAAATAAAATTCCGTTGTATGATGGCTGACGTAAATTCCGATAAATAAAACGAACACCGTTTCTTTTCTAATTTTTCATTTTTTATTGATAGGTACTGTGTTGGTTACCTTGTTATCCTTTTCTTGTCTAAGTGCTTAACGTCTTACGTGTAATCCTCTAGTTTCGGTGTCACCAAATGAGGGTCGGTTGACCCTTCGTTATTTATCTGCTCCAATAAGCAAGACGTATGAGGTTCCAAACATTTATTATCCTGTAAAACACTGAAGGCACTGATCCTTTACATTTTAGGACAAGTGATTCCACGATCACTAACTATATGTACATTGACTATTTGTCTGTAAGCAGCACGACCGTTCTTTACTAGATTTATAACATCAATGTGTTAAATATATACAAGGAATATTTTCACTGTTGACACGATTAAATAATCACAAAGAATGTGTCAAATACTATTCAGACAGCACGTTCTAAACTGAGCTGTTCACTATTCAAAACACATAGAAAATACAACAAGTGGCAAAGAGGTTCTTGTCGCCACAAGTGGATAGAGATACGCAATAGCTCTGCTCGACACAGGTAAATCATGACCGAAAAAACTTCAAAATTAAAAATCACAACTGCCACTGGTTTTGCTTCAATGTTCAAGTCTGTGACAGATGCTGAACCATAGATTTAGGATTTTTCACTATTGTGCTGAACACACACTGAAGGAAGGACAAACCATAGATATAGAATTTTTCACTACTTTGGGACAAACGATCATGTGCTCTGTTTCTTTCTAACACATGTAACTTAGTTGTATTCTTTTCATGTGTGAATAAAAAACATAGTGTACATCTCTATAAACACCCATAATTCCATACCACAGAACAATAATCAGTACAAGTACTATAGAATGCTCAAATGCAAGTAAGAACCGTAGGCACAGGTAAGAACATCAAACAGGTACACGACAATAGGTACTATACCGTTAGCTGTATTTATCGACATTTGCGCTCTTAACAGATCAAACCTATTACTAATTATCACTTACATATCAATATAACTCTTGTAATATAACTTTAAATAGTTCAATTTACCTGCCCCGTAGAGGAAAATCTGCCTACGCTGCTTTGTGTAATGGGACAATAGACAAACGCGTACTCTATTCCTAATACTTAACTCTATGTTCCATACCTAGCACTAGCAATTTTTTTATGTGGCAATCAATCAAGTCGAACGTCAAAGCTGTGCGTCAATCAAAGCAACGTCAGTCAAAGCAAGTCAAAGTGCCAGCCATGTAAATCAAGCAAGCTATTCAGTCAGTCAGTTCAGTCACTTTAATGGAAATACAATTATTTTTGTACAATAATTTCCGACGTATGTGTAATTACGGCATATGGTGAAAAGCAATAACTTTAATTTAAAAACCTATAAGAATGTGTAGTTCATAACATCTCTCAAGATCAAAATTATTTTCGTGATGTTTTGGCATAAGAAAGTTGGGATGTGTGAATCAGTGAACAGATGATTTCTTACCATATGTTTCAACTCAAACGGTACATTGTCCTATTATTTTGGAAAATACAACAAAATACGCTTCTAGGACAGAAAGAATTTAAATTTAAATGAAAGGAAAAGGCGAAGTGGTTGCCGTTCAAATGAATAAAAATGTCAACAGAAGGAAGCGGAGAGACACCTACTGTGCCATGTTTGCCTGGAGCGCCGGAACAAATTTATCTATTTCCGAAGGCAAAAGGGCACTCGAGATCTGTAAGTCATGGCGGGACACCTACACTCGTCGGGAACGCCGCGGCGCCTCGCCCTCCCCTCAAGTCCGCACTGCGAGGACACCAACGCGCTTTGTCTCACGGTCAGATCGGCGAAGGTTCTCGTCCCGCGTCTGGCCCCGGCCACAGCAGAACGGGCAGCCGCACAGATTTTATCCTGCCACCTGGACATCGCGATGCACCCATCCCCAGTGCCCAACCACGTCACAGCTCCGTACGGCAGCACTCCAGGCAGGCGTCACGTTCGGACTCTATATACACGATCCGCCGCGGCTCAGAGGTGGGACCTTGGCGACGCGCCGCCTTTTGGCTTCTGCGGCGTCAACAGCCAGCTGTGGATAACCGCAATTTGATGGTCACTCCTAATCATCTAGTGCCTGACAAAACACCACCTAAAGAACATCCAAACGGACATAGATGTGACAACAAAGTCAGGACTACAAAGTATACATTATTATCATTTTTGCCCAAAAACTTGTTTGAACAATTTCATAGGATTGCAAATGTGTATTTTATATTTATAGTGCTGTTAAACTGGGTGCCTCTAATTAATGCATTTGGAAAGGAAGTAGCGATGCTACCAGTGTTGTTTGTGCTCGCTGTGACGGCTATTAAAGACTTGTTTGAAGACCGAAGAAGACATTTGTCTGACAAGAGAATCAACAATTCATTTTGCAGAGTTTATAAGAAGTAAGTTAACCACTTTATTTTTTATGTAATTACCTTTCGCAACCTATGCCACTGGTAGAGGTGGTCTTATAACCAGATAGATAATGTACATCAAACAGCACATAACATATGGGTTCAGTTGATGTTTAATTAACATAACATAAGAACAAACATGTGTATAAGGTCACCTAGAGCTGGTAGAATTTTGATGCGGGTTTTACTTTTGTTTAGATCAACTTTGAGGAAGGTCTATGAAATCACACCCTGGTGTAGGTTGCTATTTTATCAACTAATTATAATCATCACCAATTATCATGCTGATAATCATATTTGCAACACAAGGTCCTAGGTCTTAGCTATGATGGTGGAAAAACAGGCAATGGTTTCCAAGACGTGTAAAATTAATTAGTCATTTTGGTTATATTTTTGTTTTCTTATCTCTACATAACAATGAAGAGCTTATTTTTTATTTACAAATACTTTTGCATTACAAATGTGCACACATTCCTTTGCAATTGCAGGCCACCACACTTATCTTTTTTGTGTCTGCTTTTGTTATTGGTGTATGTAAGATCTGTTGTTTCCATTATTTCATAACTTTTTCCCACTGAGGGCATTCAGAGATTATTATTTCAATAAATACCTTTTTATCTCATAAATGAGAAAACAAACAAACTTTTTATCATAGAGCTGTGATTTATCAGAACATTTAGATTTGAGACTAAACTTAGTTTTTTGTAACATGTTTCAAATGAAAACTCAACACAAAATCTTTAAACTATGGATATGGTGGGAGCCATTTCTGGTTGATCACCTTTAGGATGTTAATCACATGCACGAGCTAGCCTGAAATACATATAAACGGGGTAAGCACACATAACATTGTTTAAGCTGTTGGCGGTTGATGCGTGATCGCGGTGTGCACTTCGCTTGTTAACATGGTTTAAATCAGAATCATCCATCTTTGAACAGTTAAAATGTTTTTTTATTTTTATTAAACTTAAACTGGTTAAGCATTTGTGACTGCATTCGCAACTGTACATATAATAATTTCTAATAAATATGTAATTTGCCCATCAATAGTTGATATGTAATCAATACTTATAAATATTAATTATATTTTATCAGCTTATGTACATAAGCGTAAGTACATTATTGCCACCATACTTGAAGCTATTACTTAATATAGGGTTGCAATCCATCCGAGTTTCCCTGGATTTGTCCTAGTTTAGAGAGTGTCCAGGTGGGGTTTATTTGTAGTCCGGGCTTAAATGTTATCAAGCCAAGTTACAGGCCAATTTAGTTCAATAAAGATGATATACTATTATAAAAACTATACATATCTTATTTTATTATGTACCTTAAGAAAAACACTAGACTTGTCCGGGTTCTAAGCTTAAAAATCCGGGGTTTTCATGCTTCTTGTCCTGGTTGCCAGATTTTAGAGATGGCAACCCTTACTTATTAGAACAGTGACGAATGGTAATCCGCATAATTATGAAAGCTCATGTTCTCAATTCGTGGAAACGAAACTATATTTTCCTGGTAAGTAATGAAATTGTTGATCACAACTCCATCCTGTTATTAGCGGTGTGCCCCAGGGATCTGTCCTTGGTCCCTTAGCCTTTATACTCTACGTAAATGATCTACAAACAACTCTAAAACTTCCATTTGCTCTTTTTGCTGACAATACAAAGCTATTTGGAAATCCATATACTCAATCCCAGAATATTTAAAATGATCTGATAGGGAAAAAGAACCCCTCAGAAAATGTATACTCTGGGTCACCAGCAACTTGCATCTGTTAATTCACAAAACGATCTTTGTGTGCTAATATTGAGTGGCTTGAAATGGGAAGGGCACATCACCACCATAGTGAAAGGAGCAAATTCTATGTTTTACTTAATTCGCAAAGCTTTTCTGTGCCCCACGCCTAAAACCTTTATTAAACTTTACAAGACATATGTAAGACCTTTGTTGGTATTTGGCTATGTTGTATGGGACCCCTTTAACTAAGACTTTTAAACTTTAAAAAAGAAATGACTCTTGGAAAATGTCCAAAGACAAGCAACAAAGCTGGTAAATAAATTACGTGATAAATCCTACCAGGAGCGCTTGAAACAGTTAGGCCTTACAATACTTGAGCTCTGAAGGCGGAGAGGCAACTTAATAGAGACATATAAAATTCTCACTGATTACTAATGACGTCCTAGGTGTGAAGGACATCTATGTACGGGATAAATACAAAAATCCTCCTCCCATCCTTTGAAATTATGACCATTTTAAAAGGAAACCTTTGAAACATATTCTATTAAACCGTTGTGATGGCTCCAACGTTAAATGCTTTCAAGAATAGACTGGAAAAAATACTTCAAGCAATATGATACACACGCATCAGCTTTATAAGCTGCTAGTGTGCTTACTAGATAAATAAAAAACCTTGTGGTGTTGTGGGACTGGATAGGAACTAAGTTCCTTATTATAAAAATATTAATTTTAAGTTCTATTCGAGGTATAAAGAAAATAATTATTTAGGTATAAAAAAAAAATTGAACAAACCGGCACACCACAAACACACACCACACACACACACGGAATATTCTAAGAATGCTCGGTCGCTCGATGTAAAAAGCGCTAGGGCGCGCGAACAGTTGCTTTAGTAGAGCATTCTTGCGTGTTTGGAGGTGCTCGCGCCCCTGAGTGGTCTCTTCAAAGCGTTTGTGTTCTAGCTCTAGCTCTTTATTCGTTATATGTAAACGCTGAATACGAGTTTTGGTTTACACATAAAGATCAAGAAAGAATGCTCTTATTCTAGCTCTAGCTCTTTGTTCGTTTTGGTCTAAACCCACCTTTAGAATATTCCATAGAATCTTTGCGAACGCACTTAGAACAACGAAAGAATGCTCTACGCCTGTTTACACTAAAAGAATTGGATATAGTGGGGATAGAATGAGCATTCGCTCGTCTGATGTAAATCGACCTTTTCTAGTGTTTTGTGTAAACGAAAGCTAGATCATCTGAACGAATGTTCTTTACTCATTCGTGTCAATTCTGAGGTTGGTATTGATAGTGCTTCGCTATGTCTGACTCTGACAGCGATATCATAATTCAGGGGTATACAAACAAACGTATACAAGTCCAATTGGTATGATTTCACAGAAACGGACAAAAACACTTTACGAATTATTTAGTAAGCCGTAACTTAAAGGCATTAAAAGAAAAATACATTAAAATTATTACGAAAAGATATTAAACCTGCTAACTCTTTGGTAAACTGTGATATGTTATAATAATGAATGGACGTATCTATCATTTTGTTTCCAAATGGCGGACATATCTAATTTCGTTAGTTCGAATTGGGCGTATCTAAGTTTGCTAACACATTACCCAGGGACGTATTTAGTAATTTATTACAGTCAATTAAAATAATAATCAAATTTATTAAAAATACATTAGTTTTTATAAACTTAAAATTCAAAATTATAAAAAAAGGTATCTCAAATTGTTGAGGGTAGTTCTAAACAAATCAATAAATACCTACTATCTTAAATTCTCTAATTCATTTTTGTAACATCACGTCACGTGCGTACTTTGATTCTTATTTTATTGGTAATTTTTCGAGTCTTCACTCATAATCTGGTACCTACAAATAAATTCGGACAAAGATTCGGCCCTGGATAATCCTCTCTTTTTTTGCCACATTTGCCTTCTATTTTTCTAGCTGTGCCTGCGTTTTTCTAACTTTGTTATGTGCTACTTCATAACTTTGTTTATTAATTTTGTAATTCTGACTAATATTCTGATAATATTCCTTGATATTTCGCCAAAAATTATTAAAAAACCGCACACTCAAACTCACAAAAATATACCAGCGGCCATTGAAAACAAAGTGTTCCTATTGGCTGAAGTGGACTTAACCAGATTTGTTAGTAACAGTAAGGGACGTAACCAACTACGTTACTAAACGCTGATTTTAACGCGAAAAATCTATGGGACGTAGCCTGTTATGCTTGGAAATTCCTTTTGATATTAGAATGTGAATGACAGATGAATGTGCTGCAATAGAAATTACATTTTTCCCCTATGTGACGTATCCACTTTTGTTTCTACACCCCTGAATTGAAAGTGCTGCATTTATTATTTTGTCGCAAAAACTCAAAAATAAAAAAAGGAAGAGACGTTGGTGGGTTACAAATTTAATGCAATGAAGGACACTGAATAATGTACGTGAAACAATGAAGAATATGAAAAAACAAGAAGAAAGTGGTCAATTCCAAAACTTTTGTAGAATGGCGCCAGAGGATGTTGATCATTTAATCTCTGATCAACAAACAAAATTCGATAATTTAATTGATTAGATATGAATTCAATCGCTAGAACACAAGAACGCTTTGAAGAGACCGCACAGGGGCGCGAGTCCGTCCGAACACGCAAGAACGCTCTAAGCAACTGCTCGCGCGCTCTAGCGCCGTTTACATCGAGCGAGCGAGCCTTCTTAGAATATTCCATAGAATCTTTACGAACTGTTATATCCCTGCCATGCAAAGGAAGTCCAAACAGACCATCAGACGAAATAGGAGAAGTGCCATTCAGCACTTCTCAGACCTCCGGTCATTAAGATAAAGAGCTTCTAGAAATCTTAACCGTTAAGCCGTTAAAGCTCGCCCGCGTCGCGATCAGAGAAGCCAGCGACTCTTCAGTCACTCACCAACCTCCAAACAGACCAGGAGAAATCATACCCTGGATCTCGTCGCGTGTACTAGTTATTAAATTCAGAATAAACCTCTTGTCATATAAAGTTAATAAATTCTGTTTTTTTTAAAAAGTGCGGAGTGGCTCGCGACATAATAATTATTATGTCGCGAGCCACTCCGCACTTTTTTTCACTTTACGTATATATTACTTTTCACTTACAGCATAGCAGGAATATACTTCATCTCGGCTAGTAGCTCAGGATACAGGATACAGGATACAGCGTAGTCTGGATAGTTTGCACAATGATAGAGTTCAGATTTTCGGCACTGCTTCGAATATTATTTCAAACGACGGAATCTGCGCCTGCGACGGCGTCTTACGGGAACTTCGAGTATTATTAAAACGACGGAATCTGCGCCTGCGTCGGCGTCTTACGGGAACTTAGAATATTATTATACGACGGAATCTGCGCCTGCGACGGCGTCTTACGGGAATTAGGAATTTTAATATAAATAATTCGATTTTTTGGTAAATCGAAGGCGTTCCAGGATTTTAGAAATCCCTTAAGCTGCCACCATTATTATGTCGCGAGCCACTCCGCACTTTTTAAAAAAAACAGAATTTATTAACTTTATATGACAAGAGGTTTATTCTGAATTTAATAACTAGTACACGCGACGAGATCCAGGGTATGATTTCTCCTGGTCTGTTTGGAGGTTGGTGAGTGACTGAAGAGTCGCTGGCTTCTCTGATCGCGACGCGGGCGAGCTTTAACGGCTTAACGGTTAAGATTTCTAGAAGCTCTTTATCTTAATGACCGGAGGTCTGAGAAGTGCTGAATGGCACTTCTCCTATTTCGTCTGATGGTCTGTTTGGACTTCCTTTGCATGGCAGGGATATAACAGAACGCACTAAGAATAACGAAAGAATGCCCTACGCCTGTTTACACTAAAAGAACTTGATATAGTGGGGATAGAATGAGCATTCGCTCGTCTGGTGTAAATCGACCTTAATAACCTGTGTGTTTGGAAAAACGATTTTTTTTTAGTTTTTTCGAGAAGCTTTCGGTAAGTAGTGGATAGTAGTGAAACTATTTTCGTTTGTAGTAATTCCAAAAAAAAAAAAAAAAAAAAAAAAAAATGCTGTCCCCCGAAATTTTAAAAACCACGTTTTTTCTACTGTTTCCATTAGATAATGGTTAGTAGTGGATTGTAGTGCAATTTTTATCGTAAGTAGTAAAAAAGAAAAAAAAAGAAAAAACTTTTTATTTTAGAGTAGTATTTCAACATGCTTTAGAAGTAAATTCAGTTCCTAAGGTCTGAAAGATTACTACTAATGGTAGAATTTACCAAGGAAGGTTCGTAGAGGTTTGTAGTGAACGAATTTTCGTTTGTAGTAACTGTAGTAAAAACATTGATTGGATTGATTAGAAGTTACAAAATCAATAAAATCTTGTTTGGGCGTAAATCTCACTGAATAACTCTGGTTTAAAAGGATATACGATTACTACAAACGATGAAATTGACTGAGAAAGGTTCGTAGAGGTTTGTAGTGAAAGAATTTTCGTTTGTAGTAACTGTAGTAAAAATCTACATTGATTAGAAGTTACAAAATCAATAAAATCTTGTTTGGGCGTCAATCTCACTGAATAACTCTGTTTTAAGAGGATGTACGATTACTACAAACGATGAAATTGACTGAGAAAGGTTCGTAGAGGTTTGTAGTGAACGAATTTTCGTTTGTAGTAACTGTAGTAAAAATCTACATAGACTAGAAGTTATAAAATCAAGAAAATCTTGTTCGGGCGTCAATCTCACTGAATAACTCTGCTTTAAGAGGATGTACGATTACTACAAACGATGAATTTGACTGAGAAAGGTTCGTAGAGGTTTGTAGTGAACGAATTTTTGTTTGTAGTAACTGTAGTAAAAATCTACATTGATAGAAATTGTAAAATCAAGAAAATCTTGTTTGGGCGTCATTCTCACTGAATAACTCTGCTTTAAGAGGATATATGATTACTACAAACGATGAAATGGACTGAGAAAGGTTCGTAGAGGTTTGTAGTGAACTAATTTTCGTTTGTAGTAACTTAGTTCTGTTGACAACTTGTTGTAGTAACTGTAGTAAAAATCTACATTGATTAGAAGTTGTAAAATATATAAAATCTCGTTTGGGTGTTCATTCTCGCTGAATCACTCTGGTTTAAGAGGATATACGATTACTACAAACGATGAAATTGACTGAGAATGGTTCGTAGAGGTTTGTAGTGAACGAATTTTCGTTTCTAGTAACTGTAGTAAAAATCTACATTGATTAGAAGTTGTAAAATATATAAAATCTTGTTTGGGCGTTAATTCTCGCTGAATAACTCTGGTTTAAGAGGATATATGATTACTACAAACGATGAAATGGACTGAGAAAGGTTCGTAGAGGTTTGTAGTGAACGAAGTTTCGTTTGTAGTAACTGTAGTAAAAATCTACATTGATTAGAAGTTGTAAAATATATAAAATCTCGTTTGGGTGTTCATTCTCGCTGAATAACTCTGGTTTAAGAGGATATACGATTACTACAAACGATGAAATTGACTGAGAATGGTTCGTAGAGGTTTGTAGTGAACGAATTTTCGTTTCTAGTAACTGTAGTAAAAATCTACATTGATTAGAAGTTGTAAAATATATAAAATCTTGTTTGGGCGTTAATTCTCGCTGAATAACTCTGGTTTAAGAGGATATATGATTACTACAAACGATGAAATGGACTGAGAAAGGTTCGTAGAGGTTTGTAGAGAACTAATTTTCGTTTGTAGTAACTGTAGTAAAAATCTACATTGATTAGAAGTTAAAATATCAAGAAAATCTTGTTTGGGCGTCATTCTCACTGAATAACTCTGCTTTATGATGATATACGATTACTACAAACGATGAAATTGACTGAGAAAGGTTCGTAGAGGTTTGTAGTGAACGAATTTTTGTTTGTAGTAACTGTAGTAAAAATCTACATTGATTAGAAGTTGTAAAATATATAAAATCTTGTTTGGGCGTCATTCTCACTGAATAACTCTGCTTTAAGATGATATACGATTACTACAAACGATGAAATTTACTGAGAAAGGTTCGTAGAGGTTTGTAGTGAACGAAATTTCGTTTATAGTAACTGTAGTAAAAATCTACATTGATTAGAAGTTAAAAAATCAAGAAAATCTGGTTCGTCTCGTTCATCGAAAAATGGTTCACTACAAACCTCTACGAACCTTTCTCAGTCAACTTCATCGTTTGTAGTAATCGTATATCCTCTTAAACCAGAATTATTCAGCGAGACTGAACGCCCAAACAAGATTTTATATATTTTACAACTTCTAATCAATGTAGATTTTTACTACAGTTACTACAACAAGTTGTCAACAGAACCGTGGTTTCTTATTTACTGAGCAATTATCTAATTATCTTAATAGACTAGGTGAAATAATGTTAGATAATTCACTTGACAAGTTTTTGGTGGTTGGTGACTTTAACTTAAGTGGGTATAACTTGGTACCCTGATAATAGCTCTAATATCAACTCTCTTTTACCTCAGAATATCTCTAGCGGTGATGAATATTTGCTCACTGATGAGTTGCGGATCTTAGCTCTTAACCAGTACAATGGTATATTAAACAAGTCTGGCAAAATTCTTGATTTAGTACTATGCAATGAGGTAGTATCAGTTAGTGAATGTTTTGAGCCCTTAGTACCTATTGATAACTATCATCCAGCCCTGGCTATCTCAGTAGACTTTTATGAACACACTTACTTATCTCCAACACCGTACACCCGATATCAATACGATAAAGCTGATTTTGCTGCCATTAATGGGGAACTGTCGACAATAGACTGGTTTACTGAACTTAACACTAGACCTCTAGAAGATGCTGTTGATTACTTTTATAATATCTTATACAACTTACGTGATAAATTTATTCCTAAAATAAATATCAATCATGGCACTTATCCTATCTGGTACACCCCATCATTAAAGCGGCTAATTAAAGAAAAATTCAAATATTTTCGCAAATATAAAGTATATGGTAGGCTTTCTGACGAGCTAACTTTCAAGCACCTTCGTGTAAGAGTTAAATCACTTGAGGCCGAGTGTTATTCCAATTACCTTTTCAATACTGAAGTAAGTATAGAAAAGGACCCTAAGCATTTTTGGAGTTTTGTTAAGCAACGGTCCAAATCTAACTCGTTACCGAGTCACCTTAAGTTCGGGGAAGAAACTGTTTCTTCACCTGAATCTATTTGTAATGCAATTTCCTCTCATTTTCTAACTAATTTCTTAAATCCTGTCAGCAATATATCCGCCAGCCCATCTATCACACTCAATTCAAACGTAGATGCAGTATCAGAGATACATTCAATAGAGATTGATCCAATATCTTTACAAAAATTACTTACGAACCTTGACCCAACTAAATCAGCAGGTCCCGATGGTATTTCACCAAAATTTCTTATTGGATGTGCTAAAACGATTACTATTCCTGTAAGTATATTATTTATAAAGTCACTTAACAGCTGTTCGGTTCCGCAGTTATGGAAGTCTGCCTATATAACTCCTGTCCATAAGAAGGGATCTAAATCCGAAGTGGTTAATTTTAGGCCAATTTCCAAATTGTGCATTATAGCTTAGGTGTTTGAAAGAATAGTATATGATCAGGTCTATGCAGCATTGGGGAACTCAATTAGTCCATCTCAGCATGGTTTTATTAAGGGTCGTTCAACTGTTACAAATCTGACTATTTTAAATGATTACATTACGGAAACGATGGATGGAGGAGGGCAAGTCGATGTCGTTTATACCTCAGAGAAAGTACCAAAGGAGTTAGTATCGCGTCGATTCCCCGAACAAATTTTTCGTGGCACTTTTGCGGGGTGCGCGAGGCGAAGTAAAAACACACAGATACACTTTCACGCATACCAACACTATAGTAAACAGGCAACACATTCAAAAATACACGCACACAAATAAAGAATGATCTGACCATATGAACAAAAATTTGGCAGAGGGGGTTAGCGCATCATGCTCTCTCCAGTGGTATCTCCTCTAAGCGTTTATACTGATTACAGTAAAGCCTTCGACCGAATAGACCATAGCATTCTTAAAATGAAGCTGTTTAATAATGGTATCAGAGGTGATTTACTGCGGTGGTTCTCCTCATACCTGGATAATCGATCACAGGCAGTTGTCATCAGTAACTACATTTCTAGTTGGGTTGTAGTCCCTAGTGGAGTTCCACAGGGATCATTAATGGGCCCGTTGCTGTTCACCCTGTATGTAAATGACATTGATCGTTGCTTCCAAACCTCTAAACTTCTCTGTTTTGCAGATGATATGAAGATAATTGCTTCAATTATCACATATGAAGATATGCAAGCTCTTCAGTTAGACTTACAGAGGTTGGATGAGTACTGTCAAATTAATAAGTTAGACCTAAATCCGCAGAAATGCTCCGTAATTTCCTTCAGTAGAAAGCGCAATCCGCTCCCAACATCTTACATACTAGAAGGGCAAATATTACCGAGGAAAGATGCTGTCCGGGATTTAGGTGTCTATCATGACTCTAAATTATTATTTAACCTACATGTAGATGAAAATTGTAGCTAAAGCGTCTAAAGCACTTGGGTTTGTGATGCGATTATCAGGATGCTTAAAAAAAGCTAAAACCCCTAGGATCTTATACTGTTCGTACGTGATGAGTCATTTGGAGTATGCGTCACAGATTTGGAATCCGTGTTACCATAAATACATACATCGCATAGAGAAAAAACAAAAAAGATTTATTCGTTTCCTGTGTTATCGTCTGAAAATACGCTATCGTTCAGAGGAATATTTAAATCTATGCAATAAATTTCACATAATGCCACTTATTAACCGCCGCCAGTTGTCCGATTGTACGTTTTTGCTTAGGAACTGAATTTACGTCTAAAGCATGTTGAAATACTATTCGAAATTAAAGTTTTTTCTTTTTTTTTTCTTTTTTACTACTTACGTCAAAAATGGCACTACAATCCACTACTAACCATTATTTAAATTAAAGGAAACAGTTGAAAAAACGTGGTTTTTCAAATTTCGGGGGACAGCTTTTTTTTAGTTTTTTTTTTGGAATTACTACAATCGAAAATAGTTTCACTACTATCCACTACTTATCGAAAGCTTCTGGAAAAAACTATAAAAAAATCGTTTTTCCAAAGTCGTGTGCCAAGTTCACACAGGTTGATTTCTTGGTATGGTAGGTATCGTATCACCCATATCGGAAGTTATTTAGTCTCGTCGCTAACTGCCACACGAACGAACGTCTATTTCTATTAGAGTTAATTTTAATTATAATATCAGCCTTTGTTTATGTCCCACTGTTGGGCACGGGTCTCCCCAGGGGGCTTTGGCCATAGTCCACAACGCTGGCCAAGTACGGGTTGGCGGACTAATTTTAATTAGTTTGACTGTTTTATTTCGACTATCTTTTTTCAATAGGTTTGCACTTGACCACAATCTCACATGATGGTACGTGAATATGTGGTCTAGGAAAGACCGTGCTTACCATAAGATGCCTGTTCCCGTTAAACTTGAATAAACCCAAGTTATATTTTTCTGGGGAAACAGCGTCCGGGAGAGAATTCTACAGCTTGACCGTGCGAATGAAAAAAGAGGAAGCGAAACGATCAAAGCGTTGGAGTATCAACGACAAAGCGGTGGAGACCCTACCGGCGCCTAGTAGGTGTAAAGGCCCGGTAAAAGAAAGGGGATGGCGGTACAAGATCAAATAGTGCTTGAGCGCATTCACCGTGGAACAAGCTGTAAAAAACCGATAAATATGCAACAAGACGACGATGATCCAAATGTTGCAGCTCGTCAATTATCCTGCGAGCGCGTCTGTATAACTAATCCAAAGAGTCAATTTGATATTTGGCAGAGCCATCCGACAGGTGAGAACAGAACCCCATGCAGGGTCGAACCTGAGCTTTGTAATAATTCAAAAGCTGTTCCTTTGTGAAATACCGCCTCATCTTATTCACCTTATTCTGTCAATTCCTTTTGTGACATTCTTCATGCTGACGATATTGTATTGTATTGACGATATTGTATTGTATTGTATATACTCATTCTCGGTCTGTCATAGACTGCGAATTGAGGTTAAATGTAGCTTTAGAATATTTAAATAATTGGCTATGCAATCATGGCCTATCTCTTTCCGTTTCTAAGAGTAGTGCTAAGGTATTATCTAGGATAAGATCGCCCCCTGTAGTAAATCTTATGTTTGATGAGGATCCTATTCCTATTAATTCGGTCACCAAATTTTTAGGAGTTATTATTGACCCTAAATTAACTGGTATTAGTCATCTAAATTATATAGTTGATAAATGCCAAAAAGGCGTCAATGTTATGCGTGCAGTTTCGGGTGTTCACTGAAGTTCTCACCCGTATACCCAGACTTACTGTACAAGTACAACGCTTTGATCAGGAGTCACTTTGATTATGGCAGTTGCCTTTTAGAATCATGTAACAAAGTTGCTTTGAGTAAACTAGATAAGATACAATCCAAATGTTTACGCATCATTACAGGAGCTATGAAATCCTCTCCCATTAATGCTATGCAAGTAGAATGTTTAAGGTCTAAAAAACTAGCGATGTAAAATCAGCGGAAAAAAAAAGAAAAACACCGGAATTTGTTGCTTTTTTGTTGCTAATTAGTTGCTAAAAAAATATTTTTTTTGCTCCAACCGATCGCAAAAAATCGCCAGTAACGCTAACTTTTCATTAAGATAGCGTGGAAGTCATTGGATGTGGACTGATCGACCAAGCGAATAGGGGTCAATTTGTTGCTAATTTGTTGCTGAAAGATGCTAAGGAAAAATAATTAAAATAATAAAAATTGTTATATTTTTTAATTATGGCAAAAAAAAAATTTCCTCGCCAGCTTAACTCTCGACTTTTCCGTGAAAAAACTATCGTGAAAATTTGTTGCTGCTCATACTGCAGCTAGTCTGAGTACAGAGAGTCAGCAACAAAATAGAAAACGAAAGTTGGATTAGTTTAGAGAGCGGTTTACAAAAACAATGGCCACGCCAGTTTAACTCTTGAGTTTTCTGTGGAAAAACTATCGTGAAAATTTGTTGCTGCTCATGCTGTAACTAGTCTGAGTACAGAGAGTTAGCAACAAAATAGAAAACGAAAGTTGGATTAGTTTGGAGGTCGGTTTACAAATAAACCGGCCACGCCAGTTTAACTTCTGAGTTTTCTGTGAAAAAACTATCGTGAACACTTGTTGCTGCTCATGCTGCAACTAGTCTGAGTACAGAGAGTCAGCAACAAAATAGAAAACGAAAGTTGGATTAGGTTGGAGATCGGTTTACAAAAACAATGGCCACGCCAGTTTAACTCTTGAGTTTTCCGTGGAAAAACTATAGTGAAAAATTGTTGCTGCTCAGGCTGCAACTAGTCTGAGTACAGAGAGTCAGCAACAAAATAGAAAACGAAAGTTGGATTAGTTTGGAGATCGGTTTACAAATAAACCGGCCACGCCAGTTTAACTCCTGAGTTTTCTGTGGAAAAACTATCGTGAAAATTTGTTGCTGCTCATGCTGCAACTGAGTACAGAGAGTTAGCAACAAAATAGAAAACGAAAGTTGGATTAGTTTGGAGGTCGGTTTACAAATAAACCGGCCACGCCAGTTTAACTTCTGAGTTTTCTGTGAAAAAACTATCGTGAACACTTGTTGCTGCTCATGCTGCAACTAGTCTGAGTACAGAGAGTCAGCAACAAAATAGAAAACGAAAGTTGGATTAGTTTGGAGATCGGTTTACAAAAACAATGGCCACGCCAGTTTAACTCTTGAGTTTTCCGTGGAAAAACTATAGTGAAAAATTGTTGCTGCTCAGGCTGCAACTAGTCTGAGTACAGAGAGTCAGCAACAAAATAGAACACGAAAGTTGGATTAGTTTGGAGATCGGTTTACAAATAAACCGGCCACGCCAGTTTAACTCCTGAGTTTTCTGTGGAAAAACTATCGTGAAAATTTGTTGCTGCTCATGCTGCAACTGAGTACAGAGAGTTAGCAACAAAATAGAAAACGAAAGTTGGATTAGTTTGGAGGTCGGTTTACAAATAAACCGGCCACGCCAGTTTAACTTCTGAGTTTTCTGTGAAAAAACTATCGTGAACACTTGTTGCTGCTCATGCTGCAACTAGTCTGAGTACAGAGAGTCAGCAACAAAATAGAAAACGAAAGTTGGATTAGTTTGGAGATCGGTTTACAAAAACAATGGCCACGCCAGTTTAACTCTTGAGTTTTCCGTGGAAAAACTATAGTGAAAAATTGTTGCTGCTCAGGCTGCAACTAGTCTGAGTACAGAGAGTCAGCAACAAAATAGAAAACGAAAGTTGGATTAGTTTGGAGATCGGTTTACAAATAAACCGGCCACGCCAGTTTAACTCCTGAGTTTTCTGTGGAAAAACTATCGTGAAAATTTGTTGCTGCTCATGCTGCAACTGAGTACAGAGAGTCAGCAATAAAATAGAAAATGAAAGTTGGATTAGTTTGGAGATCGGTTTACAAAAAAGCCTGCCACGCCAGTTTAACTCTTGAGTTCAAATAAACCGGTCTCCAAACTAATCCAACTTTTGTTGTAAACCGATCTTCAAACTAATCCAACTTTCGTTTTCGATTTTGTTGCTGACTCTCTGTACTCAGACTAGCTGCAGCATGAGCAGCAACAAATTTTCACTATAGTTTTTCCACGGAAAACTCAAGAGTTAAACTGGCGTGGCAGGCTTTTTTGTAAACCGATCTCCAAACTAATCCAACTTTCATTTTCTATTTTATTGCTGACTCTCTGTACTCAGTTGCAGCATGAGCAGCAACAAATTTTCACGATAGTTTTTCCACAGAAAACTCAGGAGTTAAACTGGCGTGGCCGGTTTATTTGTAAACCGATCTCCAAACTAATCCAACTTTTGTTTACTATTTTTTTGCTGACTCTCTGTACTCAGACTAGTTGCAGCACGAGCAGCAACAAATGTTCACTATAGTTTTTCCACGGAATACTCAAGAGTTAAACTGGCGTGGCCATTGTTTTTCTAAACCGATCTCCAAACTAATCCAACTTTCGTTTTCTATTTTGTTGCTAACTCTCTGTACTCAGACTAGTTACAGCATGAGCAGCAACAAATTTTCACGATAGTTTTTCCACAGAAAACTCTGGATTTAAACTGACGTGGCCATTGTTTTTGTAAACCGATCTCCAAACTAATCCAACTTTCGTTTTCTATTTTGTTGCTGACTCTCTGTACTCAGACTAGCTGCAGTATGAGCAGCAACAAATTATCACGATAGTTTTTCCACAGAAAACCCAAGAGTTAAACTGGCGTGGCCGGTTTTTTTGTAAACCGATTTCCAAACTAATCCAACTTTCGTTTTCTATTTTGTTGCTGACTCTCTGCATTCAGACTAGCTGCAGTATGAGCAGCAACAAATTTTCACGATAGTTTTTCCACGGAAAAGTCGAGAGTTAAGCTGGCGAGGAAATTATTTTTTTTGGCATAATAAAAAATTTTTTTTTTTTTTTTATTATTTTTCCTTAGCATCTTTCAGTAACAAATTAGCAACAAATTGACCCCTATTCGCTTGATCGATCATTCCACATCCAATGACTTCCACGCTATCTTAATGAAAAGTTAGCGTTATTGGCGATTTTTTGCAATCGGTTGAAGCAAAAAAAATATTTTTTTTGCAACTAATTAGCAACAAAAAAGCAACAAATTCCGGTGTTTTTCTTTTTTTTCCGCTGATTTTACATCGCTAGTTTTTTAGACCTGAATGTTTAGACCCCTCGCTACCCCTCCGTAGGCAATATCTAGGTGATTGTTACTTATTTAATGTTATTAAGTATGAATTGCACCCTCTCATGTCGATTTTACCTCAATTGTAAGAATATGTGCGATTAGATAGATATTGGGCTCATAAGGATCCTCCAGTACTTATCACAGCTTATACATGATATAAAAACATCCTTCCCAAAGTGGTTAAAACTAAGTTTAACCCCATTTACCATAGTGATTTTGATTCATAAATTTTTCAACATTTTTAACCAGAGATATTTTTTTACTTAGGTGTAAGTAAATTATCTCCAGGGGCTGATTTATAAGCATACGGATGCATCCAAAATTTCTGATAATGATATTGTTGGCATTGCGGTCTGGATTCCAAAATTCAAAATAATTTTAAGCTTTAAATGTATTCCTCTTTGTTCAGTTTTTACTGGTGAAGGTATTGGACTGCTGGAAGCATTCGCGTTTCATGCATTTACATTTCATTTGTTGAGTCTTCTAATTTGGACAAATATTTGATCCTTTCTGACTCTCAGTTGTTTGCAGGATTTAATTAAGCCTGCTTTCAGGTCGAAGGATAATTTTCAGTTATCTTTGCGAACGAAACAGATTTTACATAAATGGCATTGCTCTGACCTTAATGTTGTTTTAGCATGGATTCCGGGATATCCTGGTATTAATGGTAACGAAGTTGTTGATCAACAGGCAAAAGAGGCTGCTCATTCTGGCATAGGTTCACATCTTTCTATCCATTCTCGTGATTTGCGGTTCATTACTAAACGATCGTTGTTTGAATCCTGGAATAGGCAGTGGCAGCGTTCTCGTTCGATTAAAGGAAAATGCTATGGCAATATTCAACCCTTTATTCCAAATCAATCCTGGTTTTTTAAATTCAAAAAGTATGAGAAGTACTTCTGTTATTATTCGTCTCCGCCTCGGTCACGTCTGCAGTCCTGTTTTTCTTGCTAAGATAAGAGTTCGAAATTATTCTTTGTGTGAATGTTGTCACTCTGGAGCACATTTTCTTCAATTGTTCAAAATTGGTTGTCCCTTTATATGATTTGCTCTCTTGTGATATTCCGCGTCCGATAAACCTTTCCTGTTTATTAACTCTATCTAATAACTCGTCCGTAAATTTTTTATACTATATTCAGAATACTATTAGGATATAGAATTAGATCAATTTTATTTTATATTCCCATTCTTATTTATTTACCCATGTTGTTACTATCGAGCATAATGCACTTAGACTTTTTCTGGTTTTCTCAACGGCTCTATTTTTTTTTGCAAAATGAAATATAATTTTGTTCACCGTAAAAGTGTCATTTCCGCACGCACTAAATCCATCATCACTACCCTGTGGATAAACACTCTGTTGTTGGCAAAATCATCGACTATAATCGATGGAGGCCATGTTTTTTTTTCTTAAAAAGTGAAGTGATTAGCGACGAGCGGCAGTGCAGTTCGGCAGGCGTATGGCATACTGTCAGGCGAACGTCCGGCGTATATCGTCACTGTTTGAAGAAATTCCAATAATATCCCATCCTGCAATCAGAATCAAGTATGCAAGTGGCTGGCTGTCTTACTAATAAAGTATGCTGGCTGTGCAGACCGAATCAAACATTCATATATTAATAGGTGCAGGGCATGCATAAGAGCTCACGGTTCTTGTTTTGACCACTTGTATTTTTTTACTGTAAATAAATGATTACTTATCACCGGCTGCAAATATTTGTTTCGACGCATTCGCTCAAACCAGTTATTATAACATTTATTCCACTCTAAAGTGGGGGTGTTCAAAATTAAAGGGTGCTGACTTGAAAGCGTCGACTGCTTCTTCACCGGACTGGAACCTTTGACCACGGAGACTTTTCTTAATTTTAGGAAATGTAAAGAAATCGTTAGGGCTTAGGTCAGGACTGTATGGAGGATGGTCAAGAATTTCTACTTTTTCCTGCTTCAAATACACAATCGTTTGACGAGCGCTGTGTGAGCTTGCGTTGTCGTGGTGCAGGATGATGCGTCGCTTTGAGTTAGATTTTCGAAGTTCGGCGATGACTTGTGGTAAACAAACTGTGGTATACTACTCTGCGTTAACCGTTCTACGATCTTCAAGTGCAATAGTCGCAACATGGCCTGTTTTTCCAACGAACATGGCCACCGTCTTCTTTGAAGTGCTTCGAGAACGAACAACTTTAGTCAGCTTTGGCTCGTCTTGAAAAACCCAGATTGTAGATTGTTGTTTGGAATCAGGATTGTAGGCATAGATCCAAGATTCGTCACCACTGATGATGTCGTAGACGTGATTTGACTCTCCTCGGTTGAACCTTTGCAGAGTTTTCTTACACCATCTGACGCGGGCCGCCTTGTGATCGTCGGAAAGCAGATGCGGTATCCAACGGCAAACTAGCTTTCTCACACCAAGCGCTTCATGCAAGATCTTCTGAATGGTTGTCCCTGAAATGCCTAATAGAGCCTCTATCTCGCAATACGTCACATGACGATCTTCGAGAATTAGTTGTCTCACAGCAATGATGTTATCTTCAGTGAAGGCGGATTTTGGGCGTCCTTCGCGAGATTTGTCACTAACACTAGTATGTCCACGCTGGAATTCTAAATACCAGCGTTCGACAGTCCGCAGACATGGGGCTTCACTGAACACAGATGTTAGCTCATCAAAACACTGAAGCCGTGTCAGGCCTCTTCTAAAGTTGTAGAAAATTATTGCACGAAGATTTTCCTTACAAAGATTCATTTACGTACGTAACCTGACAGATTCCAATCGACGCTGTGACTAAACAATAGCAATAATCCTAATACTTTCAACTGTTTTGAGATTCGAAATTTAAACACTTTCGAATATAGAACAGCTCCAAATTTAAAATTGCCGGGAAATATGGAAACGACAGGACTTAAAAGGCAGGCCTCGTATCCTGTAAGTATACCTATTATAATATTTGTTCAACAATCAAGATTAATCATGATCCTAAATATTACAAGATATTTAACATTTCTTTCATATTAGTTCATCATAGTATAAATCAAAGTCGCTTTCCACGTCTGTCTATATATCCGTTAACTCCTCTTAAACCACGCAACGAATTATTAAGCGGTTTTCACTATCAGTTAGATGATTTTCACTGAAGATAAGTAATTGTATAAAAAAATATATACACTCGTACGAAGCCTAAGTTGGGGTTGATAGTATTTTATAAAATAAATATAACTTTAAAGACCATCATAAATATAAACCTGCCATCAAAAATTCAGTAAGAGAGCGAAGGAACCTGGATTATTTAACAATTTAATGATTGTAAGCTTTGTAGTAATTGTAGTTCTATCGATTTTGTAGTGTCATGAGTCAGTGCGGCATGTCTCGTTTAAGTATGTAGATTAGTAACAATAGGCGTGTTTACAGTTATTGTCTCAAAGGCGACTAGGCCTAAATAATCGAAAATAAATCGGGCTTTCAATTTCCGTTCGGGTGCGCTATGGAAGTTATTAGTAATTCATACAACATATCAGTAGGTACGTAAATAAATTATGATGTTTGTTCCAACAACTGAGCGGGTGTACCGTGTATCTAAATGGCTAGGCAGGTTATCGACAAGATAATAATAAATTCATGTGTTAAGGCTTATAGGTACGCTCCCTCAATTATACTTACGTACTTTGATTCAAATTCAAATTATTTATTTCAAATAGGCTTAAACACACTTTTAAACGGTCATTTTTTTTCTCGGATCACAACGCGTACAAAACTGAGGAGAAACTCAGAGGGCTTCAAATTTTTTTTAAACTTTGTTTTTTCTTTTTACAAATTCCATCGGCGACAGTGTCCTGCCGTTCGAAAGACAAAGCCCCCGAGATTGGCATCAAAACATGATTCTTTATTTCACTTTTTTTATGCTACCAAGGTGGTAAGCAAGCACGCGGCCCGCCTTCCTCCGACATGCCGTCGGTGCCCCGTGGTACATGCGGAACGTAGACTTGCATTCCGACTTCGATTTAGATCCCCTTCGAAAGTTTTTCAAAGAAGCATCGAAACGCTTCTTTGAAAGCGCGTCTCAGCACCCTAACCGTTTAATCCGCGCCGCCGCCGATTATGCTCCTAGTCCTTCAGACTCGCGCCGCCGTCCGCGACACGTATTGATAGATCCCCCAGACCCAATGTTGGCCCTATTGGACCATGGCATTGAGCCTGCCCCTCCCCGACAACCGTATGCTACACTATCAAACAGACACCGGTCTCGCCGGCGAGGCCGAAGGGTCGTACGTATGCGACCTCAACGACGAGCATCACCCCACTGAGTTTCTTGCCGGTTCTTCTCAGTGGGGGCGCGTTGTGAACCGGTGGTAAAATCAGCCCTCTCTAAGCAACAGCCCAAGCCGAGGCCGTGCCTCCCTGAGGTGCCCTTGAGCTCGTCGCTACTTCTGCCGCTAAGGCTAGAGTGCTTTAAGCGCTCGCCTCCTATTGTCCGGTGAAGCTGTAATGGCCATCTGCGGCCAACAGCGTCTGTCCTCCCAAAAAAAAAAAAACAAAACACGCGGCCCGCCTGATGGTAACTAGTCGCAATACCAGAAGAATTACTAGCGCGTTGCCGACCCTTAAGAAATTAGATATTAAGTTTTTTGTGTCCGGTAATTTCACCAGCTACTGTCCCTTCACACCGCAACACAGCAATGTTTAAACACTACTGCTTGGCTGCAGAATTTCTGACACTACGGTGGGTGGGAACTGCATGAGGAACATCACCTATAAAAACTCATTTATTTCATTACATATAAAAATAGGTTTAATTTAAAGTTAATAATATAAGTACATAATATGCAGTTAATTTTATCTTATTCTATTTACACAATATTTTTTCTTAGTACCTACTTAAATCGGTACCTAAGCTGTGGTTACAATCTGAATCTATACTTATAATAAAACTGTAACAGGTCCAATTCTGTACATTAAACATATTTTGAAAATTATTTTTTGGAGATATCCAGCTATTTTTTTGTTGACTTATGGGACGCAGAATTGGTTGAGTTTTTAACCGGCTTCAAAAAGAAGGTTCTCTATTCGACGCGTATGTATGTAATATTAATAAAAATGCGTAATTTTAATATATGTTAGTCTATGTGGGCTTCTAAACAAATTTACCAAATTTTATGAGTGTATGTATGTAGGTATGTATGTATGTATGTATGTAGGTTTGTCCACGGATTTCTCAGAAACTACAAGTCCGATTTTGAAAATTCTTTTTGCAATAGTTAGAGTATTTTTCAACTTAGGGTAGAGTACAAGTTTCATCAAAATCGGTCCAGTAGTTTAAGAGATATAAACTTTTTATGTTTTCAGTAAGTTATTGTAACGTAGACGTTCGAGTTGCGTGATAGTGCTGATACCTATTTTAGTAAAATAAGTCACTAAAAAGTGTTAAATAAACTATTTTCAAAAAAATAAAAACCGACTTCAAAGTAAATTATCTAAAAAGCATAAAATAACGAAAATATATTGAAGTCGGTGTCAGCTGGTGCTAGTGTTAGTTAACATGATGTGCTAGCACCGACTTCAATATATTTTCGTTATTTTATGCTTTTTAGATAATTTACTTTGAAGTCGGTTTTTATTTTTTTGAAAATAGTTTATTCATATGGTGACAGATTATTAAACACTGGACCGGTGTATTTTACGTTCGCTATGTATACATATTTTTAAAAGTAAACAATAATCAGAAATTATGAAGTAGGACACACTGGTTACATTGTTCTATCGAAGCACACAAGCTAGGAGGAATTCAATGAGAATCAAACGTGGCACGAGCTGTGTGAACTAGGTCATTGTTGGTCAAGGTTTATACTTACAATGATTTGTTTCGTTCGGAGAAATTAGGTGTTTAAGGGGGTAACAACGGTAAAATTGCAAAAATAGCCTTAGTTTAAAGAGTTCGATGGATCAATCCGCTATTGCATTGGCTATGAAAATTATATGTACTTATACCTCAGATCTTCAGCAAATAGTTTTATTGATTAGATATTGGATTAAATATAACGTTTTCAAGCAATATGTATTTAAAAAATGTACTACGTTGGATATGAATTGTGTTAGCGTTCAATATCCGTTCATCGGATAGACGTCAAACTTGGACTATAAAAAGCATAATAACCTATTCTACAATTTGTATTGATTACATTTCTTAATTTCATTCATGTTTTACAAGAAATTATAGAAAAACCACGTATGCGATGCATTTCCCTTTGCAGCGCCCCCGCGGTCGCCTTCCATCAGTCTTTCGTGGACTGTTATGGAGGGTGGACGTGCTCGATTTTTTTTTGACAAGACGAATTTAATTTAAATGATTTTGAACATATTTTTAATTAAGATATGTTACATATAGTATAATTATAACATTATAAATCATTTCAAATGAAATCTATACTTCTATATTTAATTAAATATATTTTTATAGTAATACCATATTTTTGGTTCATCATAGAGTATGCGAAAGTATCGTTGCCGAGTATTATGCCTAACTATTAAAGCGTATCAGAGTCATATATGATCTTACTAATTGAAATCGTATTTAATGCTGTGTAGGTCGACAAAATGACATACATTATGATATTTTTTACATTATGTTATTTTTTTTGTCAAAACATGAACGGTGTTATTATTACTATCATGTTGGTTTTTGCAACTTAGCAACGAGTCGAGTACCTGGGTGGTTGGCTTGGTGGTGAGCGACACGCTTACCTACGGACAGTTGCATTGGACAGTTGCTCGTCTTTTGAGACATCTGGATGGTCAAGTTGGAAGGGTACTCGTGTGCTATCTAGGTGGCGCCACTTTAATCTTAGATTTCTTCCGCTATGTAACATAAGTAGAAGGTCACTGTAGCTGGCAAAATAAATATCGGACCAAAAGGCTATAATTATAGTTTTGGATGACAGGGACAGGAAGAGACTTTTCTATGGGTGGGTGCTTCGAATCCTATCAGGTAATACCTTGTTAATTAACTAAGTTGCGTAACAATAAACTGATGGTGTTGTTGCCGGCACGAGAAAAAATACCATCGCGTTAAAATGTTAGTTACTCTAAAACCAGATTGCTTATTAGAATCAATGTAAATTAAATATCTATTTAAATTTTACATTACCTATGCACCTACCACTATTACCCTCTGCATCATCCAAAGGTAGACTGGCAGAGAATGCCTAAGGCATTAAGTCCGCCGTGTACATATTTAAGTGTGCTAAAGAATAAATAAAATAAAATGTCAAATGCTCCGCGTAGATGGGTACAGAACTCAAGATGAAGTTACGTTACGTACTCTCGCGGTCACGAACGGTCTATCACCTTTAGGACGACAATCGCTTGCACGTGCTGGCCCAAAATACATGCGGGCGGGGTAAGCGCCCGGAACGTCGTTCAAACTATTTTGATTGAAAACTGTAACTTTGAATTCGTGCGTTCAAACAAACAGTGCTACGGATTCCTTTGGCAGCCACGTATATTGAATAACAACACAGGTCCGTTAATTTTGTAGTTTGCTACCCTGGCTGCTGACCTTAAGGTCTTGGGGTCGATTCCCACACAGGACAAACATTCATGTGCATGAACATAATCTGTTTGTCTTGGGTCTGGGTCGTTTTTAACTGTACTTAATTATGGAAAAAGTTAAGTATCTTATCATAGTTTCAGTTCGATGGCCATTACGGAGTCGATCACGGAACTCATCTACATCATCATCAGCAGCCGAAACGTCCACTGTTGAAAAAAGGCCCTCTCTCCCTTAGAGAGGTGGGGTTGCCATAATCCCCACACCTGGCAGGCGGTTGGGGATCGCAGATACGTGGTAGGTAATCCAATAAAAAGACGCTGGGGCTCGTCTTCTTGTTTTTCCTTAGTCGCCTTTTACGGACACCCAACGGGAGGAGATGGATGGGTGCTATTATTCTTATCATGGAACTAGTTCACACTCATCACACAATAAAAATAATTTATGATTTTTGGGTCTGCACAACATGGGTCGACGTTGGGTATCTGGTCTTGAGTGAGGTTGGAAGCTAGCAAGCTTCCATGATTCGGGTACTTGTGCCGCTCTTAAAGATAATATACACATTAGAATAGGAAACATTACAGTTACACGCTTCTTTAATAATACCGCTAGCATCTCATCAGGGCCACTGGCTTGCATTGCAGCATCTTAAGTCACTCTCTTTGTAATATTCGAACATCGCAATCAATCATCAATTTGGTTTCAGTTAATTTTTCCAGGAATCAAAAAGCTCAATTATCAGATGGATGTTTATTGGTTAGAGAATTTGGAACTAATTTAGGAAATATGTTAAAAATATCCCTTTTTTTTAAAAAAAAACTATATTTTGAAGGCTCTGTCAAACGCTTTCGTTTTGACGTGCAGAACAAAAACCTTAGAACTTTGTGCATAGTTTAATTTCAAGTACGCTTACAGTAGTCACGTCAAGACGCTGCGCAGTAGCTATTTTTATGTTTATGTATTCAGAACTCACAACTGTACTTGCGCAATGTTTCGTCAATCCTAACTTCAGACACACAAAAATCCGCTGTGACTGTAAGTTATAAGTAGTACGAATGTATATGGATTCCGAATGGCAGGCACAATGTATTCAGCTGGGTCGAAGTGCGTTCCGGTTGTAACCGGACCTAATAATCACCGACAATAGAATAGAAGTATGTATAAGTCTCACTAGTCAGGCATTGGCCATTCTATAATAGACGGACTGAACCTTTGATATGAAGTTTGGAATATGAAATGCAGTAATCCGTATCCTGATGCAACACGTCAACTACGTTACCACTGTAAGTGGTTGGGTTGACAGATTGTAATTAGGTGGCACGCCAAGGTATACATCAAGATATAAAACAGTGGGTTACCGTTATTAAACTGCATCATTTCATTCTATAATGGAATAGGCAAAATTAACAAAACTCCATTCGACACATCTGCATATTTTTAGTCTATGATTTTTCAAATGTAATATTCATATTTGCTGGTAGCGCCCTCTACGATGACAACTCTCGGCCGGAGCGGCCAGATTCTCAAGGTCATTGGCGCATGTTACCCCCTTAATTTGTTAACCCTTCGGGCCCGGTAAGGCCCGGCCGCATTTCGCGCGCGCACGTTTTGTGATGACGTAATTGTTTATGTTATTCGGCGGCCCGCCGTGGTTTCAACTTACGAACGTTATATAAACACAACCACTTAACCGATTTGCGTTCTGTAAACAGAGTTCTACTGAGACAAGTATAAGCTATCCAGTATATGCTTTTTTAGAGTTATAAATATCGATTTTTTAAAGGGAAAGTCTAAAATAGGTGATTTTTTGGCAAAGCTGATTTTACCTATTTTTGAATTCGATTTTGAGGGTAGAATATTGACTCAGGCACTAAGAAAGATCCATTCTTTGCATCCAAACTCCTTTTTTACAAGTTTTAAACAAAACACTACCAAAAAATCGAAATGAACTCAATTTTTTTTAAAAATGACGTCACTGCGCGATATGACGTCATGGTATGCAAAATTTTCGATAGTTAGATTGGATTTTATGACTTTATCTTTGAGTTATTATCGTAATGATGTAATTACGATGTATTTACAACAATTACATTACAAATAATAACAGAATTATACCAAAAGTAAACAAACAAACAAAAAAATCACTATGGTGATTTTTTTTTGTTTTTTCAGTTCGATAATATACAATATTTTCACAAAATACGCACTAACTACCCTCTACACAGCTTTATTATTACGTTAAAACAAAAAAATAAAACATTTCACCTGAAATAAAAGAATACTTACGATCTAAAACTAACATTCCGTGACCACAACTTTTACTCCGTCCGACCGAGACCAGCCGACTTTCGTAACTGAATTTATGACTTAAAATGTCAAAAGAACTAATGAATAACGGGTCTATTTTAAAGATGATACTATGATGTAACCATAAAGCATAGGGTTCCCATACAAAAATTAAATTTCTACCATGAAAAAAAAATTGTGAATTCCGTCAACGGCGGATGATACAAATACGTATCACCCGGGCCTGAGGCAGTCATTGCGGTGCGTTATGTCATGATACAAATACGTATCACCCGGGCCTGAAGGGTTAATGCGTGTAAGTATATTAGACGTAACGTGACCATGTTTATTTTTATTTAAAGCGGGACTTCGACCCATGTCTATAAAAACAATTAATACAGAGATTTATTAACTGTGCGTCATGTCGTGGCTGGGATTCGTCTTAATTTGTGAAACAAAGTACTAATATGATTGAATTTATTGTAGGGCCAATTTAACAGATCACATTTGACATCTGCCAGTTTCTTTGTTCTGTGTGTTCCTTTTGTCATTATTACCATAAAATACGTAATCGTAATGTAGCCTGCCTGCTAACCAATGGGTCATGGGTTCGATTCCCGCCAAGTGTCTGGGTGTTGTTTATCTATTTAAGTATGTATTTACAAAAAAAAAAGTATATAAGTATTAGTATCAGTTGTCTGGTTTCCATAGTACAGGCTCTGCCTAGTTTGGGATCGGATGACCGTGTGTGGATTGTCCCAAGATATTATTATTATTAGATATTTGTAATTGAAAAAAGTTAAGCAATTGTTCAGTTCTAACTTCGAAAAAATCCATAATATTCTATGCCCGCCGTTACAAGGTTACGTTGTTAAATTTTGATGAAGTGTCAAATGTGATCTATTAAATTGGCCCTACTTTAAATGTGCGATTCTTATCTCCATTTTGCGGTTTTATCGTTTTGTCAGTAACGGGAAAAGTTTGCGTCCCTAAGCCTTCTTTCCATAAAACGGGACTGTCCCGTTGAGAACAGGGCGTATGCTCACGTTTTATCAACGTGACGTAAAACGCTACCTATGGCATTTAAAAGAAGTGTCGCAAGCTCACGACAAAAACCGCCACGTCATATTCTATCTAACCATTGATTTATTGTACTGTACACTACATACATACCTATGTAGGGTACCTACCTAGATACCCTATGTACCGGCGAGCCCGAAGGGTCGTAGTTTGTACTCATGCTACCTCAACGACGAGCGTCAGCCCACTGAGTTTCTTGCCGGATCATCTCAGTAGGGGCGCGTTGTGATCCAGCGGTACAATCAGCCCTCTCTTAAGCGACAACCCAAGCTGAGGCCGTGTCTCTGAGATGCCCTTGAGCTCTTCGCTCCCCTGCTCTTAAGGCTGCAGTGGTATAAGCGCTCGCTTCCTCTTGTCCGGTGAAGCTGTAATGGCCATCTGCGGAAAACAGTGACTATCATTCCCGAAAAAAACCTGTCTAACATAGTGTTCAGGTTTTATTGTAACTAGCATAAGACATAATCGTAAGAAAAATAAGTGAGAAGCTAAGCTTAGGCTTGGCACGGCATGCAAGTCTTGTCAGGGCGCTAATTCCCTATGACCACCTTAGATTCCCTGTTGTCTTGCGTAGTTTCGTTCTCACCTATTCTCAAGCTACTTTTATAGAAAACTTTTATAATTAAACCACTCAGTATCTATTAAATGCTAATAACTTTTAAAAACTAAAACCCGACTACGCATAAAAGTCTAATAATGTGATATTATATAGCCTATAACCAGCGGACAATCAAGACGCTTCTAACGACACCCTACTTGTCAAATTATGTTAAGTAGATTAGAAGATATGCGGGAACAGATGAACATACATACATACACACATACAATTGTTAAAATCATAACCCTCCCTCCGTTCCGTAGTCGGGTAAAAACAAAAAGTCATCAATCATGCTTAGGACTTCTAATAGCGTATACAAATTATATCTATTTATAACGTAAAAAAACTTGAGCTTTAAAACGCGTCTATGAAAATTACAAGAAATCTAAAATTCTTAAGTTAAGCGTGCACTAAACTAAATAAGACAAGATTAATACACATAAGGATTTATATGTAAATACATATATTTAATTTCAATAGTTTTTGCTCAGTAGGTATGTGGTTTTCTTCACGAATCATGACATTTAGAATGAGAAAATGCATTTTTTTTTTATGGCAACCCCTCCTAAAGGAGGAGGCCTTTGTTCAGCAGTGGACGTCTATCGGCTGCTAATGATGATGATGATGATATTTTTCCATATTTTGGCATATTTCAAAGATAAGTCCATATTTTTACAAAAATGAATATCTTTCTGTAATAAACTATTTTTGAAAAAATAAAAACCGACTTCAAAGTAAATTATCTAAAAATCATAAAATAACGAAAATATATTGAAGTCGGTGCTAGCACATCATGTTAACTAAGACTAGCACGAGCTGACACCGACTTCAATAAATTTTCGTTACTTTATGATTTTTAGATAATTTATGTACTTTGAAGTCGGTTTTTATTTTTTCAAAAATAGTTTCTTTAACACTTTTTAGTGACTTGCAACTTGAACGTCTAGGTTACAGTAACTTACTGAAAACATAAAAAGTTTATATCTCTTAAACTACTGGACCGATTTTGATGAAACTTGTACTTTACCCTAAGTTGAAAAATACTCTGACTATTGCAAAAAGAATTTTTGAAATCGGACCTGTAGTTTCTGAGAAATCCGTGGACAAACCTACATACATACATACACTCATGAAATTTGGTAAATTTGTTTAGAAGCCCATATAGATTAACATATATTAATATTACGCATTTTTATTAATATTACATACATACGCGTCGAATAGAGAACCTTCTTTTTGAAGCCGGTTAAAAAGGCATGTTTAAGTTTGTACGCTTATGTCTCTGTCTGTCTGTGGCGCCGTAGCTTCCTAACGCATGGATGGATGAAAATTCAAGTACATACTTACCTATGTACTTTTATCGACATGACAATAATTTTTAATCAGTGAATACAGAGAAAAAGTGCCCCACGCTTTTACACTTAAATATAATGCTTAATGACAAACACGGGGTAGAAAGAAAGAACGAGTTCCATAAATTATTTATTACTTTTTAGTGCAGTATAAGTACTTTATAAAAGCGTGTATTTTTAGTTTTTTAAACTATGAATTAATTATATTTTGGCTGATTAAAACATACTTTGCTTTTTTGTTTTAACACCATTCTTGATCTCAACAGTATCGTGATAAACACTATGACGTATCTAGAATCGAGATTGAGTTGTGAGATAAGGATAACGTTCATTGTCGCAAAAATCTCTTAAGTACTTGGGTTTGTCTTAATTATTTAATCTCGTTTAATTAGTCATTTTAACTTGAAATCAATTTTTATTTAAAAACAAACAAAACTGGCTTTTATTATCGGCTTTGGATGTCGTTAATCTAATCAGACAGAATAGACATTCATACCAAATAGAACGAACTTATTTTCCCAAATTTTATGGGGTTGCATACGGATATTATCTAAGACCAAAGTACTCATCAAGACGAATCAAACCAGTGGTTACCATATAGGATCAAAATACTCGTCAATACAAATCAAACGAGCCCAAACTCCATGGGGTTGTGTCGTTTTATTGCGGAGTTCCTATGGCCACCTTCCAGTTCCAGCATCAGATCAGCTCCATGTCATCATAATTGTATTGCCACGCGATATGGTTGAGGGGAGTGATGGCTGCTGCGCGAGTCAACTAGTGCGCGGGTGCTGCTTGGGGGGACTGGTCCGACTACTATCCCTTTAGTTTGTTGTAATTTTGTCGTAATTTATTGTTTTCTTCTTTCTCCCTTGTTTTATGTTTCGAACGGCGGGACACACTATCGCTAATGTTGATCCAATTGTAACAAGACAAACAATGTTTAAAAAAGTAAAATAATGACAAGCCCGCTGAGTTTCTTGCCGGATCTTCTCAGTTGAGGCCGCATTGTGATCTGGTGGTAGCTTTTTAAAAAAATACCATTCAAAATTGTTACCGTTGAGCCTATTTGAAATAAATATTTTTGACTTTGAATATACATATATGCATGCAACATATTAGTTTAATTGGAAACCGGGAAGTGGGTCAAATTAAACTTGCAAGATTTCTTTACAGACACCGGGACAGGTGAAACTAAATAAAAACTTGTAAAAAATATATAAGTACTTAATTAACGTTGAAACTGTTACTGTAACTGTTTCCTTCCTCTAAAATTACCCTGTATGTGTTTATATGTAATAATTTAATATACATACATATATAGGTACTCTATACGCGTAATTATTATTAAAAGAACTCTGATGGTGACTTAAATGATTTATGGTGTCAGAGATATACATATTTATCAGAATACACTATAACACTTTTGAATTACTTACTATGTTTTTTTTTGGGTATGTAAAACATATTTTAATGGGGTGTTAGAATAGAGAATAGATAGAGCCTAATTAACGAAACACCTAATTCCATTATGGTCTTGGCCTGCTGTAAGGTCGTTGGCATTTTTAACACGTTAACCGCATATTAGTACTAATGTTTGTGACATGTAGTCTTTATCCAGATACATTGTTCATTACTTGCTGTTTTAAATATTTTTTTACATAATATAAAAAACCGCGTTTAAATAAAGATGTCTGCTCATTACATTACCCCGGACCGTATCCCCACCGTGCTATGAACAAACCAAGCAAAACATATTCTTTGTAATCTTTCATTTCTAGGCCAAACCGCTGGATCTAGAAATCTGAAATTTGGACAGTTGGTTCTTATTAAGATGTAAGCATCCACTAAGGAAGCGTTTTTGAAAATTCCACTCCTAAAGGGTTAAATGGGGTGGTAAAATAATAGGGGCGGACGTAACCGCAGGGAATTGCTAGTAAACACCCCAAGAGATCCTTTCGTCACCCACTAACACCGTAGCGTGCTATGACCGAAGTGGGAATAGTAATCTCTTGTTATTTATTTTCGATATGTTCATACTCTTAGCTTAGTCAGTCATAGTATGATACGAGGTCCTAATAGTGATGGGTTTCGTCGACGCATATACCTTCGACGAAACAAGATCAACGATAAACCGGTTTATAAAACAGTCTATATTTTATACTAGTTTATACTGTGACAGACTGCTTATGTATTGCATGGAGTTCATCGATAAACTAGTCTATCATTAGATTAGGTATCGGTGGACTATAACTGGTTTATTCGTCGAAGTCAAAAGTAGACGAAAAAACAGTTTTTTCATTCAACGCCCACCCGTATGAGGTAATGGACACGCCTTAAGTAATAAAACAAATAATAAAAAGAATAGAGCACTGGACCTATCGTCGTCGTATTCTCGTGTGTGAGAATAGGCATGCAATTGAATAAATTAGTAGTATTGTCAATGTAATTGAACATTACAAATGGCATTGTTTCTTGTAATCGGTGTCGCTTACCATCATGCAAACGTCCTGTCTCGGCACTGAGCTAAAATTTTGCATAATTTATATAGTTAGGTGTTTTTTTAAGGTTTCTGCTGAAATATTGTAAGTCCAATAAGCAATTGTGATTCAAAATCTGATATCTATAAAGGGAAAGTAATAAAACTATAACAGCAAATATTGCAGACACAGTGATCCATAGCAACAAAGAAAACAACAAAAAAATATTGTGTAGAACAAGTTTTGATTTTTTTCAAAAGAGTAGATAGGGGAAGTTCAATAGCGTCCGCATGTGAGGTGATGAAAATGTATTATAAGTTACAGTTCTTAACTTACATAAAGTATTTACTCAACGTACTCAATACCACAATGTATATAGGCTTTATAATATTGTGGTATTGAATCCGATCAAGGTCCTTAGGATCAGAATGATTCATTTATTAAACAGATATTTCCTGATAATTATGGACTAATAGCACGGTATTTTCACCTATTGCTAATTATTGTGCTTTAAACGGACGGTAGTTTTTCCTACTGGCTCATTTCTGCTAATCAATTTTTACATTCTTATGATATTCTTACATCTAAAGATATAACTAAAACAATACAAGATTAGGTTCAAAGTATGTATTTGCAAATAATTTGAAATAAGAATTCGAAATAAGATTACGTGCGTATTTTTTATTCAAGCTCAAGTTCAAATATTATGGTTCCGTCTTTATTTTTCTAATCGTTTTCGAGTACAAATAATAAATGGATCGATTCTATTCCATGCTGCATGCGGGCCTATGACATAATGTGTACTTACTTATTTCAAAATCATAAAATTACCATTTGCGTTGGACACAACAATCTTCTGTCATTAAGATTTATAGTCTCATTAGCAAACTAAGTTTCGAATACATTTTTCTTGCAGTTTCTGAACTGTAATGTTGCTAGAAATGATGTTGGTGGTACAGTACATTAAATACACACAGAAACTTACGGTTTTGTGCTAGTGCATACATATTCGTGGGAACTTATCCTATAAGTACATTATTATAATTTAATGGTCTAAATAAGGATAAAAGTAACACACAAGGAAAAATAGAAGATATAGATAGAATGATGAATTATTAAAATAAGTTCGGGCAAAACATTGTAATATTTGAACATACAGTACAAACTTTATAAGTGATGTCTAATTTAACATTTAATACTTACAATATTATCACCTATTATTTTTATTAGCTCCGAGAATAGGTCCTAAAGCTTTGGGACATATTCTCAGACAGTAACTTGGCAGAGAAAGTGATGGCAGTAGATCGTGATGTGTGGACGAGTTAGGAATAGGCATTTGCCCAGCTGTGGGATACACTAACAGGCTAAAAAAATATATTATTTTATGTCGATCGGAATAGAAGAAAAATGGTACCCATTACTTTTTTAAATCAGTGTTTGTAATAAAAGTTATCAATTACTTAGATCAAAATTATAAGGATAATTAGAAATATTTTTTACTTCCAATAACATCAATATGGGTATCAAATGAAAGATCTTAACGAGAAAAGTTGAAATTGTGAATGTATTGATACTTTTCAAGTATGTAAAATAAGACCATTTTGTTTAATAAATTTATTGTTTCAAGTGTCAAAATTGACGCCTAATTTAAACGAGTACCTATTTAACAAGCTGTATTATCAATGAAGGCCCCAGTCACGAGTGGTAATAAAAAATGTATTGACGCTCTTGTTACATTATTCCTTTAAAGACGTCGAAAGTCTAATTTAAGATTTTAAAATGCACTTGTGTATGCGTTTTCAAGAAAAACATACGGCTGCATTGGCGCCACTCCAATATGGTTGTAACGGAGACGTAGAAAACTGAGACTGGATACAAAAACAATTGTTATTACAACAAGTTTAATTCTGTACTTCATACCGGGACAGCTTCTGATGTTATATAAGCGTAAGTGCGGTCGTGTGTGGAGTACTGTAGTCATATATGGGCTGGTGCTGCAAAATGCCATCTAGCAGCTTTGGACTCAGTGGAGAGGCGTGCTAAAAGGCTAATTGGAGACACTAGATTAGTGGAGGCCAGTCTACAAAGCCTAGAGCACAGGCGGAGAGTAGCCAGCCTCTCGGTATTCTACAGGCTGTATTTTGCAGAGTGTGCGCAGGAATTACATGACTTGATCCCACCATCACCCTTCTATCTTCGGACGACGAGACGCACAGCGCATACGCACCCATATGTGGTAAACGTGCCTTCAGTCCGGACTAAGCGATTTGCTTCCTCATTTATAATAAGGACAGGTAAGGTCTGGAATGGTTTGCCTGCGTCGGTTTTCCCGCCCGATTATAATGTAGATGTCTTCAAGGCTAGAGAGAACAGGCTATTATATTAATACGAGGGATGCCTTTTAAGTTTTGTCGTTTGAAGAAAAATCACAACTAGAACCTTATAATACTTTTTATTGTTTTTCAAAGTATTCACCACGTAGCTTAATACACCTTTCCATTCGCTCAAACCAGTTATTATAACATTTATTCCACTCTAAAGTGGGGGTGTTCAAAATCAAAGGGTGCTGACTTGAAAGCGTCGACTGCTTCTTCACCGGACTGGAACCTTTGACCACGAAGACTTTTCTTAATTTTAGGAAATGTAAAGAAATCATTTGGGCTTAGGTCAGGACTGTATGGAGGATGGTCAAGAATTTCTACTTTTTCTTGCTTCAAATACTCAATCGTTTGACGAGCGCTGTGTGAGCTTGCGTTGTCGTGGTGCAGGATGATGCGTCGCTTTGAGTTAAATTTTCGAAGTTCGGCGATGACTTGTGGTAAACAAACTGTGGTATACCACTCTGCGTTAACCGTTCTACGATCTTCAAGTGCAGGGCTTTGGCTCGTCTTGAAAGACCCAGATTGTAGATTGTTCCAAGATTCGTCACCACTGATGATGTCGTATAGACGTCATTTGACTCTCCTTGGTTGAACCTTTGCAGAGTTTTCTTACACCATCTGACTCGGGCCGCCTTGTGATCGTCGGAAAGCAGATGCGGTATCCAACGGCAAACTAGCTTTCTCACACCAAGCGCTTCATGCAAGATCTTCTGAATGGTTGTCCCTGAGATGCCTAATAGAGCCTCTATCTCTCGATAAGTCACATGACGATCTTCGAATTCTCGAAGATTTTCTCGAATTAGTTGTCTCACAGCAATGATGTTATCTTCAGTGAAGGCGGATTTTGGGCATCCTTCGCGAGATTTGTCACTAACTCTAGTATGTCTACGCTGGAATTCGAAATACCAGCATTCGACAAACCGCAGACATGGGGCTTGATCACTGAACACAGATGTTAGCTCTTCAAAACACTGAAGCCGTGTCAGGCCTCTTCTAAAGTTGTAGAAAATTATTGTACGAAGATTTTCCTTAGAAAGATTCATTTTCGTACGGTACCTGACAGATTCCAATCGACGACGCTGTGACTAAACAATAGCATTAATCCTAATACTTTCAACTGTTTTGAGATTCAAAATTTAAACACATTCGAATATAGAACAGTTCCAAATTCAAAATTGCCGGGAAATATGGAAACGACAGAACTTAAAAGGCAGGCCTCGTAAGCAAGTGTGCTTTACCATCCTCGACTGCGTCGCCTCTTTCCATCAGGTGGGACTGCGGTCAAGCACTGGCTTAGTTTAAATAAATAAAAATTGTAGACCAAACAATTTATACATATAGGCAGGTATGATAAGTTCACTTTGTAATATAAACTTGCACATAAAGCCATACGTAGTTATTAGAATGTAGCCTAGATTCGCAAATACACACATCAAAAGTGTCTAGGGATCAAGCATTTTTAAGCGGATTTCTTGAGATTGAGATGTGGCTTTGTAATAAATTTATGATTTTATAAATTTATATGGATCCTTTTTGGTGCATTTCATAATTTGAATCAGGAACTGTGAATCAAATTCGAGTAAAAGATGAAAATCAGCTGTCAATATTTTCCCTATAAAAACATACAACGCATTGAAGACATTATTAGTGCTACTGTTTCCCTACTACTGATTAAAACCAACGTTATTATGGAGCGGCGACGTCATTTAAGCAGGGAAGAAATGCTCAGAGCCGTGGGAATGATAGAAGCTGGTTCCCGGCAACGTACTGTGGCTTTAGCTCTGAATACAAGTCAGAGTGTTATCAGTCGACTTTGGACACGTTACCGAAGCACTGGTACCGTGGCTGAGCGCCATGGAGGACGGTATCGCTGCACCACACGGAGACAAGACCGATATATTCAAATCTTAACTCGAAGAGCTCCAACAATAACTGCCATGATGTTAGCCGTGAGGCTTCATCACTCTTCAGGGAACTTAATTAGCGACCAAACAGTCAGAAACCGCTTGCATGAAGTGAACCTTCATTCCCGAAGACCGCTACGGGTACCACCTATAGCAATGCACAATCGTAGGATTCGATATCAATGGGCTCTTGAACACAGAAATTGGGCAGAAGAACAATGGCGTTTCGTGTGCTTTTCTGATGAGTCTCGTTTTGGTATGAGACCGGATACAAGACGTATACGACACTGGAGAACCCCTGGACGCCAACAGTGATTAAAATCCTGCCAGGAAGTCCATCCTTATAGTGGTGGAACCATCATGGTATGGGCGGGTATTTGGATCGGCGGAAGAACTGAGTTGATTTGGATCAGAGGCAACCTCAACGCTCAAATTTATGCTGAGACGATTGTATCAGACGTCATCGTTCCTCTACAAGTGCAAATCGGTCCCTTATTTCAGTTAATGCATGATAATGCACGACCGCACACCGCAAGAGTTGTAAGACAGACTCTCGCCGCAGCTAACATCAATGTCCTGCCCTGGCCTGCTCAGTCGCCAGACTTGAACCCGATTGAGCATGCATGGGATATGCTACAGAGAAGAGCTCTGCCTAATATGGAGGGTATCCAGTCGCAAGAAGACCTTTTTTTGTTGTTGCAACGAACATGGGCGGCCATTCCACAGCGTGATTTGGATGAACTCATTTTGAGTATGCCAAACCGATGTTCTTGTGTTGTTAGTGTTCGCGGTAGAAACACGGACTATTAATTGTTTAAGTTACCCAATAAAATTTTAAAGAAAACTGTTATTTCAGTCTTTTTTTCGAACTTTTGTGTTAGTGGTTCAAATGTCAAAAATCCCTTTATTAGGAAAATGGCAAATTTCTTTATTAATGCAAAGGTGACTTGGTTTATCGTTACTGTGACAAACGAAAACACTTTATTTGATGAATCCTTAAAGAAAATTTTAATTAATATCAATCAGGAGAAAAGTTATTGCAAAAATATATGTTGATCCCTAGACACTTTTGATGTGTGTATTTTCTTATAAAATTCCTTGTACTATTTATAAACACAGTTTACAAACCTTTCACGTCTTTAGGAGTTTAGAACTCCGTTTGTCCAAAAAGGGAAAAATAAATTAGAAAAATAAATTGAATTTAATTTTTTGAATTATAATTAGTTTGATGAAAGCCAATACCGAACGTAGGATGTGTGCTGAGGCCCTTAGAGGAGCCTGGTGATGCGTGCAACTTTTATTTTCAAACCAATCATTAAAATAATTAGTTGCAGCATCTACTATACACAACTTCTCCTGTTCAGCCTTATAAGGAAGACGAGCGTGAGAGTTATGTTACGCAAAGTAACCAACTAGTTTGAAGCCCTGCTATTATGGCTATTTAATAATCAGTGTTATGTTGTAATAGTCGGCGGAACTAGTTTAAAGTCCCTGGGCTGTATGAAGGTTACCTTCCGTCCGGTTCACGACTTCGAGGCACAATAAGTCTCCTGCAAGTAACTATCCTCTGTTTTTGCTCTCGCCTCGCTTGCAGCTTTATATTCGTTTAAAGGCCAGGCATAATCTTGAGCGGCTATTTCCTGATTTAATATACCTAACTACTTTCAGGGTTGCCTAATATAATCTTCCGGATACTAGTTCCATTTCACTTGTTTTCATGTAATACTACACTCATCGGTACTTACGTGATACCTCGTTATATTTTTTTATATTTTTGGTTATTTTTCATGCTCATGGAAGATTTTTAGATCTTTTAACTAATTAAATAAAATATCCTGTTAAAAATTTCCTGTTAATTACTACCTCAGTTTTCCTTTTATAAAATTCTCGTGGTTAAATATTACATTTATGCATATTTTAAGTGTGCAGACTGATACATATTTTACTTATACTTACAACAAATATTTATTGTACAATGTTTGTCAGGAAGATTTGTTTTTTATAAATAACGAGTAACTAGCACATGCACCCAGGTCACCGGTGCAGGTATTAGTATTTCTTCCTGTTAGTATTTTACCATTTCACGATCATAGATTATTATATTCTTAGATAAAGAAAGAAGTTTAAATCACAGGTATTTTCTATTTTGACCTTATTCGACTAAACCAAATTTTTGCCTTCCCAGGAAGGATGTAATAATTAAAAATATTATGCAGCCACCGAGAAAACTAGTTCTATATCAAATAATATAATGGTTAAATAATTGATTTATAGGAAACAGGCGTAGGTTGTCCTATACTTTATCCTCAATCAAGGAAATAAGTGTATAATGAAATAAATTACACGTGTAAGTAAGTAAATGAGATACAAGTTATATTCCGTCACAAACAAATATGTGATGTACAACATGTAAGCTAATAAGTTTAAGTACGTACTTAAATAACAAATCTTAGTACATAATTACAAGAAATTAAATGAAATGAAGTACAAGTTGTATTTTACACTGACCTTGTGACGATTAAGGAAAAATTGTGTGCGATGAAGCGTTTCTGCTAAAACTATTATTGGAAACAATTATGAAAACTTGAATAGGCCCCTTAACTTCAATAGAATCCGTGGTGTGTTGTACGTGGACCACGTTGTTGCTGTCGTTGGCTTAGTTTTCAAGGTAGCACCGACCTATGTGATTTGTTACACGTCTCCGCATAAATCTAAATACATAGATTACTGTGACTCCGTCATTTTATCGAGGTAAAAGGAATTTCTTGTGTCTGGTCTTTCGAGTTCCAACCAAGACAAGATTATCTGATAACATACAGATAAGTATATAAAAGAACACTGATCTGGCTTAGCTTATGTGATGATCATGAAGTTCCTAGTGAAAAACTAATAGCAATGCTGTCTGTAAACGATAAAATGTATAAAAAACCAGTAGGAAGTTATCATGTTTAATGTCCAATATCTTTTGAACCGGTGCTTTATATGACATTAAATCTAGATATCATATAAATACTGTTAAAAAGTTATCATATGACATAGAGCTGCAATTTGGGCATTGCATGGCATTGCTGACTTTCAGCTCCATACTAATATGGGCATGGTCCTTTATATTTTGTTTATGGCGGCACGAGTTAGACAAATTCTCGGACAGTACTTGGACAGAAGTGGAAGTTGATCGGGATCTGTGGAAGAGTGAGGGAGAGCCCAGCAGTGGGACATACATTAAGGCTAATAAAAAAAAAATATGTTGAAATACTAAAGTGATTACACATACCACACGGACACAAACCGTTATTGTTTTTAAATTGGGGCGCTTATAACCAGTTGTAATCACTGTTTGGCAAACAATCAGTTGTCATCTATGGTTGCTTGCGTTAAGCAACGTCAAGCAAGGTCAATCAATAGATGAGTGACCGTTCAGGGCATTTGAACTTAGCGTCTCAGTGCTACGCAGAGAACCTCAAAACTCGGTCTTGGTTGTTGTCATCTAGACCATACTGCAGACGTAAAGCAAAGTCAGAGGCCTAAGGGCAAGCTTGAACTACTATGGCTATACTATGTTCACTAACCTAACGATAAACAAACAAATTTCTTCATATTTTATAGCCATAGGTTCAATGCTTACATGATATTGGCGGCAAGTTACTAAGGCCAATAGTGAACGTTTCGACCTTCACATTGCCTCCAATAGCCAGATCCGAGATGACGGGTTACGGCATTCGTACCGGTTGTAGCCGGCACAGCGCATGCTCAGAACTGCACTCACCATATGGTCATCATTGTTTTGATAACAATGTTTTGATAATGACATACGTAATAAGATAAATTCAGTACTTAGTTGGACATTCTGAACCAAATAGAAACGCCATTCTACCGATCCCGCCGGCACACTGAGGATTGTTAACAAACGCAATAAATACCTATATGATATACCTATGCGAACAGGCAATTAGCACGTGCTGTTACGCGGCACAGTGCTCCTAATTAATTCGAATCAAGCGGCGACCGACGCCTGAAAGGCCACGAGCCACAAGCTTCAGAAGTTTTGTATATACATACTTCTTACATGGAAATGAATAAAACTCAATTATAAAGTGTTAATAACAAATGAGGATTTTGTTTTAATAAGTAAATAATCTCTAGTAGTATGCAAGTCGATACTGAAAGTAGTGAAAGCAAAAGAATTAGGAACTATATATCGGCAGTGCTCAGAAAAGACTGCTACATCTAATGATTCACTAAGTTGACCAGCGGCAGTACAACTTTCTTGGCTCTCATTGGCAAGGGATTCGTTTAGCATAAGGCATACGTCCTTCGACCTTATTTCATCATTAATAAGTTATATAAAAAATGGCTTAAGAAATTATGTGATACGAGCCTTGACGGATTACAGTTTGAATTCCTGTACACAGCACATTACATCAGCAACATAAACGAAGTGTCCTTAAAATGGCAAGAATAAGAAGTGGTAAAAAAGTTGGTTGTCTTATCCTAATGCAAGACGATAAATTCATTCAGAATTACAGTCACCTATATCGCATTTGTAATAGCTATTTTTCTATGATTTCGCATTTGTATACTGCTGTTTAAACACGTCGTCTTTGTTCGATAATTATAATATGTACGTACCTTCTATTAGTACCCATATGAACTCGTTGATCAGTTCTTACATCATCATCAGTCTACAAGACACTATTTAACAAGTGACCAAATTCGATTCTTCGTTTCCGCTTATGAACTCAGTTTGCAGGTAACTGCTATTTAGCAAAATTATCGTAAATCTTAATTGTTTGCCCTGTTGATCTAACGGTCGGTATCTGATGGTTGTTTTGGTGCAATTCCCAAGTTGGCTACTTGCAGTTTCCATGGTCTCCAAATATAGCAAGGACTACACGTAATAAACTGAACGGGGCGAATACCGTAGCCTTCTTCGAGTGCTGTTATTGAAATATGTTGTATAAGCTAGTTATAGTTAGGCATATTAAGTTAACATAATTATATAAAACAAGAGCAACCCGCAAAGGCTATTATATGGCCGACCGATATTTATAACTTTTTTTTTTTTTTTGACGCGGGGGAAATCTTCGAAAGATCCCCGGGAGCTGTGGGGCTCGACCGGGGTATGTGGGATTCTTACCCACTAAAACCCCCGCGGCTGTCGCATCGGCACATGAGAGGGGAGACCCCAGGGCTCTCCGGTGGGATCTGCACCAGGGGCCCCTCAGTGCCTTGCCTTTGAGCCCGCCGCCGGGGGGCGCATTGTAGCCCCCCGGGAACCTGTCACGGTGCTCACGGGGACGGGGGTCGCAACCCCGCCGCCGTCCTCCTCGGAGTCGCCGCCGTGCTCAATGGACGCTCAAGGGGCCCACACCTCGAGCGTCCAGCGACTCCGAAGGATGAGGTCCTTCCCATACCAACCCCTGAGTCGTAAGAAAACAGAGTTAGCACATAATCACGCATCATTCAAGAGATAAAAATAAAAAGTAATAATTTGTTACGATATTTTAATGTACGGATTTTCATAATTACTCATGTACTATCGAGGACACGAACAACTGTTACATACCAATTCCACCAATCAAAATTGTTTGAACAACGTTATGAGATCTTACGCCGCCCGCACGTATTTTGGGCCGGCTCGTGCAAGCGATTGTCGTGCTAAAGGTGGTACACCGTTCGTGACCGCAAGAGTACATGTAGTATTACTATTTTGGCATGGTTATGTCTTCAAACTACCTACATGTTTTCTTCTTAAAATATTCTGAGATCTATTGAGGTTTAGTTTCTGGATTTGATTTTTTAGGCAAGTGGGCAAGTGAACGCTGGCAAAGTGAATATAGTTTCCACTATACCCAATAATATTAAAGTTGCCTTATAAAACCAAAACAAAAGTGATGAATACATACTTCACGTATGTAGAGAAGATTAGGTTGAAATCAATTGGCAGCCAATTAAAGAAAGAAAGAAAAAGAAAGAAAGAAAGAATGATAATTTTATTTGACTGACATAGATAGGTAATTAATACAACACAAGTTCGAAAAGTAATAACAACACACACAAAAAAGTAACAAACAACCACAAGAAATACAAAAAACAAAAACACATATCCATGTCAGTCACAACAGGACGCACTCAGCTCATGCCGGAGGTCTTGTGTGACCACCGACGCTGGTTTTCAGAACGATTGGATCCAGTAGAATTCCTGTAATCTATGGAGTAACGAGAAATGCACGGATTACGAAGGAGAAGGCATAGTTCTTTGTGATAACTGCACTGATATCTGACCAGTTACTAAGTACTGCATTAATTATTTTTTTATCTGTAATGTCTACATAAATCATTTGATAATTATTGCTTAATTAGAAGAGTGTTCACTTTGCCCTATGGTCCTATCCACTTTACCCGGCGCGGCGGGTTGGGCAAAGCGGATAGCAGTATCAGTTGCAATATAATTAATAATTCCAATAAATGTATTGACGTTACGTAGTTTTATTTATTATAATACAAATAATATTATATACCTACTGATTCATACTCAGTCATTAATTTATTTCTGTGCCTATCGATTTTCTTCTTATAGACCGTCAAAGTTTAAGATGTCCGCTTTGCCCTAATTTCCCCTATGTATTATATAGGGTGTTAGGTGCATCGTTTGCCAAATTGATTTGGCCGAAAGAAGAGGTCATTGGCTACCTCTTTAGGCCATAAAACTCATTACTTGCCACACCAGATTTTTTGTTACAGCTTTTTAATATTTAAAAAAAAAACAGAATTCAGCATTTAAGCTTAAATTAATATAAAAGATATTAGTATGGTGTTCAAATTTCATTTTATTTCTTAAATGTACAGTTGTATGGTTCTATCTAATACAAAATTACTTGCTAGTAACATCTAGTTTTTTTTTTTAATACTTACCAAACAAAGTTTCTGAAAAAACGAAACAGAAAGGTAACAATCAAATCTAAACTGTAATAAAAAAACTAAAAGCAATCGGGATCTTCGAATTCTTTTAAAAACTTCTCTAGTTTGTCTTCTTTCTGACGGTATGAAATATGCCCAAAAAATCTTTTATTAACTTCACTAATTCGCAAAATTTGTGTATCTAGTAAAAATTTAGTCTACTAAAAATGCCTCTTTGGAGAAAGTACTTAATACATTTTACGCGTATTTTATTTGCTATAGGACTCGAGAATCAACACTATGATAATCACTTGACAATCCCTCTTGGTTCATCATCATTATTAGCAGCCGAAAGATGTCTCCCCCTTTGAAGGGAGGGGTTGCCATAATCCCCATGCAGGTGGCTTAGGGATCGCAGGGGATAGATGGAAGATAAATCCAAAAGAAAGACATTGCTGCCCGTCTTCCTGTTCTCGCTTAGTCGCCTCTTACAACACCCAACGATAGGAGATTTGGGGATGCAATTCTAACCCGGCTCCCCACAGGTAACCCGGCACCCTATTGATTCATTATAAGTCAAATAACCAGTCTCGCGTAAGCATCGATAAGTGTTCTGCAAAGTGTGGCGGGAAGGTATGTTAGAAAAACGCTCCTGGTAAATTCTTTGTGATTCAAGATTAACACCATCGACTCTTCCTTAAGCCATCAAATAGTTAGCGTATTCTTCATTAGAGAATGTAGCCATTGTAAAACGATAACTTAGATTAATTAAATTTACACAAATATTCACAATACGCAACGAAAAGAAAATTACATTAACAAAACAACGATGCACTGACGCAACACGTTACACTCTACAATTTATTTAGTAATCTGCTAACTGTTTAAGTTTGCGGCTTTCCCCCATGATAAAAAGAGACATATGATGAATTCCATGGTTCAGGAGGTAGGTGTTGTAGTATTATTATATATTTAAAAATGAGGGAAAACCTTTTAGTTTTCCCTGTTTCGCGCGTGTTCTTTTCTATGAATTCTACGTCCCGATACTCAAATTTTGCGAATTAGTGAAGTTAATAAAAGTTTTTTTGGACATATTTCATACCGTTGGAAAAGGAAAGACTAGAGAACTTAGATTAATTAAATTTAACACAAATATTCACAATACGCAACGAAAAGAAAATTACATTAACAAAACAACGATGCGTTAGTTTCTACAATTTATTTAGTAATCTGCTAACTGTTTAAGTTTGCGGCTTTCCCCCATGATAAAAAGAGACATGATGAATTCCATTGTTCAGGAGGTAGGTGTTGTAGTATTATTATATATTTAAAAATGAAGGAAAACCTGTTAGTTTTCCCTGTTTCGCGCGTGTTATTTTCTATGAATTCTACGTCCCGATACTCAAATTTTGCGAATTAGTGAAGTTAATAAAAGTTTTTTTGGGCGTATTTCATACCGTTGTAAAGGGGATAGACTAGAGAAGTTTTTAAAAGAATTCGAAGATCCCGATTGCTTTTTGTTTTTTTTTATAACAATTGATATAATTTTGATTTTTACCTTTGTTTCTTTTTCAGAAACTTTGTTTGGTATTAAACAAAAAACTAGATGTTACTAGCCAGTAATTTTGTATTTGATAGAACCATGAAAATGAAAATGTATGTAAGTATTAGTATCAGTTGTCTGGTTTCCATAGTACAGGCTCTGCCTAGTTTGGGATCAGATGACCGTGTGTGGATTGTACCAAGATATTATTATTATTACCATACAACTGTACATTTAAGAAATAAAATGATTTTTGAACACTATACTAATATCTTTTATTTTAATTTAAGCTTAAATGCTGAATTCTGGAATTTTTCAAAATAAAAATTAAAAAGTTGTAAAAAAATCTGGTGTGGCAAGTAATGAGTTTTATGGCCTAAAGAGGCCAATGACCTCTTCTTTCGGCCAAATCAATTTGGCAAAAGATGCACCAAACACCCTGTATAAAATAAACCTTCCGTGGAAGAGATTCTCTAAATTATGGCTGTGATTATGGTGAAAACAGCATCAAAACTTTTAGATTTTGTTTTAATTTATAGTATTTATAAATTACACGTTCTGTAGAGTTAAGATCAATCATCGTGTCAGTCATAAGACGTCCACTGCTGAACATAGCACATCCCCCATACATTTCCATTGCGTCCGATGTTGCGCCGACTTTATCCAACGGCTCCCTGCCACCTAGACGAAGGCGTCTGACCATCTAGTGGAGGGCCGTCCCAAAATGCGTTTTCCAATCCTTGGTCGCCACTCGAAAACCTTTCTTCCCCACCGGTTGTCAGTTTTCAAGACTATATGACCTGCCCATTGCCATTTCAACTTAATAGCTAGGTACTAGAGCTATGTCGGTTCCTTTAGTTCATTATATTGATGCTTTAGTTCTTCGGATTTCCTCGTAAGATTTTTAATAGTACCAAATTCGAAAGCTATTGAAAAATTAAAAACAAATAGGAACCTAATAATAACATGCGTATTCTTGTTGTCAACAGATCAGTGGAGCGATATGTAAGGGTGAAATGGCGAGACGTACGCGTTGGAGATCTAGTCCATTTGTCGAACAATGAAGCGGTACCAGCGGACATGGTGCTTCTGCAGTCATCGAGTTCCCATGGCATATGCTATCTGGACACTTGTAATTTGGATGGAGAGACTAATCTAAAACAAAGGATGGTCGCGCCAGGATTTAAAGAAAAGGTAAAGGTTTATTTATAAATCTCGAATGAAGGTGTTTTCCGTCACTGTCTGACGCAGTGCAGACTTATTTGGAACTCGTAATGTATACCTGTGTTATGTAGGCGTAGCTTGTAGATATGTGTTAATTTTTCCTTATTATTTTAAAACTCCCATGTCTAAACGAATATCATTTCGTAGTTAAGTTTTGTTTAGTATGCAAATAGTGAGCTCAGTGGAGTAAGGTAATACTTTCACCCGCCCGATACATATTATTGACATGAAAAAGTACTGTATGTGTAGGTATTTAATAGGTCATTTAAAACGTTCATTGTTACGTCTTTATTTTTTTCAGCAATTAGAATTCAACCCTATAAAATTTATAAGTACGGTAGAAGTAGAACGACCGTCGACTAAAATATATCGATTTACGGGGTGCATAGCACATCCTAACGGAGCACGAGTGCCTCTAAACTCCGACAACCTTCTTTTGCGAGATTGCAAGATTAAAAATACAGACTTTGTAGAAGGAATTGTTGTCTACGCGGGGCACGAAACTAAAGCGATGCTTAACAATGGTGGACCAAGATATAAATGTTCGAATTTAGAGAAGAAAATGAATAGGGATGTGATATGGTGTGTTCTAGTGCTTCTGTTTCTTTGTTGCGCCGGAGCCGTGGGTTGTAAAGTCTGGTTGGACCATTATCACAGTACTTCATTAACATATCCAATTTTTATTACGAACACATCTAAACCGGCTTACGAAGGCTTGCTCATATTCTGGACCTATATTATCACGCTCCAAGTCATGATTCCGGTATCCCTTTACGTCACGATAGAAATGACGAAACTATTGCAAGTGTACCACATACATCAAGATGTCGAAATGTACGATCCTCAAACAAACAAACGAACTGAATGCCGAGCGTTGAACATAACCGAGGAATTGGGACAGATCAGTTACTTGTTCAGTGATAAAACAGGAACGCTCACGGAGAACAAAATGTTATTCAGGCGGTGCACAGTTAACGGTGTAGATTACGATCATCCACCGGGCCCGCCAGCCGAACCTTCTGCTGAGTTGCCGTCAATTGTTACGCCCGTAACTAAGGTGTCCCCGAACAGCCGATTGCTTCAACATTTACTCGATAGCAATGACGCCCAACATACCCAAAAGGTAACACGTTCATTAGATTTTCAGTCAGTTCAGTCAGTTTCTGTTAAGGTGAACTTTGAATTCAGATTTGTAACGGCATGAGCCGTGGCCGAGTCGTTTTGTGTGGTTGAGCTAAAACTTAGTCGTCGTCAAGATATGCTTTGAAAGCTTACTCTACCATGTTTTTTATTTTACAGGTCCGTGAATTCCTACTTATTCTTGCCGTATGCAATACAGTTGTCGTGAGCCAACCTCATGTTGACACTATGCAAATGAGTGGCTCCAACTCCGGCGAGCAGTTTACGCCTGAGAAACAAATTCGCCCTAACGGCACTCTCAGATCCAACGACAAGTTAGTATCTGTACAATGTGTCTACTTACTGGTTCATTTGTATTATGTATTAACAGGTTTTATTTCCAGGTACGCGAGACTCACAGAGTCCCGGTCTACTACGCCATCGCCGCCACCAACGACCGCTTCACCACTCAGAATACGTTTACCAAAATTATCGTTTGGCAGTCGAGACGACAATAGCAGTGAACCGGGCTCATCGAATGAGCAGCAGGTAAATCTTATACAATATATAGGTACATTACGGACATATGTGTCAATATTGATTTAGGCCTCATTACTGTGAATCGATGTTATTGTAAAATTAATGATATCTGTAGCAAATTTTATACCATCACTACAGATGCAAAGTGCTTTAAGGATTCTTGTGGGACTGATTTTAAGAAACTCTATCTCAACTTTATGCATCTTCAAACTCGACTGTATTTTAATAAGATTTGGATTGTCTATAATACTCAATTATATTTAAAGTAAAAAGGACGTATTAATTTTCTTAGTGCTTTAGAAAGAATAATTTTACCGAGCCCTTAAATTATAAACTTAACTGCGAACTGGTAGCTTCATGGCGGCCGTGAACTATAACCAGTGGTTACGTTATTATTTAAGTAAGTCGCTTGTTCAAGGAACCGTCCAGGTAGGCCAAGCAATAAATATTCTGGTGTGAAGGGCACTTTAGCTGTTAAAATTATCGGGACCAAGGAACTTATTAACTAATGTCTCGAACTATCGTCAGTGCAGGTCAGCTATCGATGGGCAAGCGAACGTCTTACATGTCTTAGAGCTAGATTAATAAAAAAAAAATAAACAATAACTTTTGGTATTCTCTGCTGAGGTATGGAGAGAGCTATGCTCGGAGTTTCTTTGCGCGACAGAATCCGTAATGAGGAAATTCGCCGAAGAACCAAACCGACACCGACATAGCTCTCAGAATCTGCAAGTTGAAGTGGCAATGGGCAGGCCGCTCGAAGAACCGACAACCGATGGAGAAGAAAGGTTCTCGTATAGCGACCACGAATCGGAAGACGTAGCGTAAGTAGGCCTCCCACTAGGTGGACAGACGACATTGTGCGCGTCGCCAGTAACCGGTGGAAGCAAATAGCCAATTGTCGTTCATTGTGGCGTTCGAAGGGGGAGGCCTATGTTCAGCAGTGGACGTCTTCCGGCTGGTGATGATGATGATGATTTTCTGCTGGTACTTCCTAGGCCCGTTACGAAGCGGAAAGTCCCGACGAGCTGGCGTTAGCTGAGGCGGCGTTGGCGTACGGCTACGAGCTACGGAATCGTTCCCCGGACGAGGTCGAAGTGGGCATCCGAGGCGAGCTCACGCGGCTGAAAGTGCTCCGAGTGCAACAGTTCGACTCCAACCGAAAGTGCATGTCGATAGCATTGCGCACGCCAAACGGCCAGGTAAGGAAATACTATGTGGCAATCTACCAGAATACGTAATTCGTTGGAGTCGCTTATTTATTTTACCTATTTTTCCGAAGATGTTCATTCAGACAGGGCAATCTCAGCATGTAGCCAGTGTATTGCAGTGTCGACTTTTACACAACTATCAGAGGCGCCGGACCACTGTGCGTTTTATTTCTAATCCTAGTTTATGGATTGCTCCGCACGATATTTGTTTTTATTATTGTATTTTATGTGGAGAATTGAAAACGGTTGTTATAAGTAATTGACATGTTAGTTACTCTGTTATACAGTTTAATTGTTATAAAATTTGATTTGTTGTAAGTTTTTTTTGGGACTAATCCCACCACTCCTGTTATTGCTTTTGGTGTTAGGTTTAAAAACAATCTTATCAGATTTCAACAGCTGTGCTCTAAATTCGATAGTCAAGCTTAGTCCAACTCGTACTTATAATTTACTAGCTGACCCGCGCAGAGCTTCGCCCGCGCTTTTTCCGACACTTCCAACAATTATCGTTATATTTTAACCAATTTACACATAACCTTTACAAATTATATATCTAAACCTACCTCATGAATCACTCAAAACCGCATTTAAATCCCTTCAGTATTTTTTGAGTTTATCGCGAACATAAAGACAGTCAGACGCGGTGGAGGACTTTGTTTTATAGTATGTAGTGATAGTGAAAAAGTAACTTAAATGCTATTAAAATGAAAACGTTATAACTAGTGTCGTTCTAACGATAAGCATTAAAAGATAAGGCATGTATTATCCAGTTCATAATGATTAAGCATAAATAGAAGGATGTCGTCGTTGTCAAACCAAAGTCTGCTATGTGCACTTTTTGAGATTTTTACTTTTTGTCCTTTTCGTATAGTTCACAGCCCTATCTACTGTATAAAAAACTGTTATGTGTCTATGGGCACTGGACGACGATCTACGACCACTTTTTAAAATATGCTATGTGCCGCAGCTAGATTTTTGTCAAATAAAATCTGCTATGTGATACACTATTTGACAACTATCAATTCTTTTTTTTTTAATAATAAATAGGTTTGCGCTTGACCACAATCTCACATGATGGTAAGTGAAGATGTGGTCTAGGATGGACCGCGCTTACCCATAAGATGCCTGTTCACTCTAGACTTGAATGCACCCAAGTTATATTTAGCAGGGAAAACGTCAACGAATTCATATAAACTTTTATACAATAAAATCTTTTTAAAAAAAAATTGAATCGACTTCAATATCACTGAAAAGTATAAAATAATTTAAATATTATTGAAGTTGGTGTTAGCTTACCGGCTGTGTATATTTGGCACCAACTTCAATAATATTTAAATTATTTTATACTTTTCAGTGATATTGAAGTCGGTTCAATTTTTTTTAAAAAGATTTTATTTTAAACTTTTTAGTGATATTTTCATATATAAAGATTGAACCATCGAAAACCGTAAAATTATCTAGATAGGTTATGATCACATCATCGTCTACATAGTTTTACATAATTCATGTTTCTGCAGAAACTCAGAAACTATTTATCCGGTCGTAATGAAATTTGCATGGAATCATCATAGCAGTTTACTCTCTCGAATAAAAAAAGAATCATCGCAATCGGTTCATAATTGTCAGAGCAATGTAATGGAGAACATCAGTTTTATGGCTTTTACCAGATAAATTCCTCCACATCGTTCATGTTCCTCCAGGAAGTTCTTATCCGGTTGTAATAAAATTCATACAGATTTAATACAGTGGTTTCTTCTTACGAATAAAAAAAAATCATTGAAATTGGTAAATATTTGCCAGAGTTATGACCATTTTTGTCCTTAAAAAGCGACATAAAGTCATCGATATAGGCTTTCCTGCAGCTCTCAGTGCGCAGTCACCATTCTTGTTTTTTCAGGAACTACTTATTACTACGCAATAATTTTTTTATGGGACCCAATCAATGGATTGAAGAATGGATGGAAGAAAGATTTTTTCAAATCGGTTCATAATTGACAGAGTTATGCGCGAACATACATAAAAAAATATATATATATACAGACGAATTGAGAACCTCTTCCTTTTTTGAAGTCGGTTACAAATGTTTATACTCGTTAATTCAAAATAAAGTTTTTGCACATAGTAGATTTTGGTTTGGCAACGACGATATCTTTAACTGCATCCCATATCGGTATGATATTTTATGTCATTTGTGACCATGATAGCATATAATTTCTTTTCTAGGTGGTATTATACGTAAAAGGGGCAGACAGTACAGTGCTGGGCGCGTTAGCTCCGATGCGAGCCGGCTCGGCTGAGTCGGCCGCTTTCGAAAGAACTCGATCCCTGATAACGGAATACTCCCGCGCAGGTCTGCGTACGTTGGTCATGGCTAAGCGGACCATGCAACCGGCGTTATGGGAAGAATGGCTCGCTGGACACGCGCGGGCATGTGACATTGGAGAAGGTAAAAACAATTTAAGTACTTTATGAGATAATGGAACGTAATTACTGAAATGTAATTAAAGAACATAGTCATAAAGGCACGGCTATTATACAAAGCAATACAAATACTCTTTATTGTACGCCATAAAGAAGCATTATGTATGCACACTTCTCAGTTGTGGTCGCGTCGGTCAATCTCAATATAGATTCGAGGATTAGAAGCGGAAATCAATTCTAGACACTTGAATTGTTCAAGTGCGCGTGGATGTACAAATCCGAAAAGCAAAAATACTTAATGGGAGTTACGGGCCTGATTTTGATGAACACTAAAACTGAATGAACTGAACTGAAATACCTGTAACAACAATAAAGTAAATTTGATTTGATTCGAACAATTGCATTTATGAAAAATCAATATTCCTAACCAGGAATCGAACCTGTTGATTTTGGAAAAAATAACATATGTTATTACACCTACCGGTAGTGTAATGATAATAAATATATCCATATGACGAAATAAGGAGCTTATTTTTGGATACCCAGGATATTAGATAGGTAATAATTGTTGAGTATCTACACCCTCGCTCATTGAAGTGTTCTATACATACAAAGTGCTTCAAAACCCCTGCCCGATCCGTGATACACCGAATAATACATGAATTATATGTATGTAACTGATTCATTGAATATCTGTTTTTTTTTCTTACTTTGTACCAGACTTTTAATTAAATTTTAATTTGTACCAGATATACAAATCCAATCTGGTATTACTATACCCTCACGGATCGGGCAGTGATCTGTAATTTATTCTAGATTAATAATCACGAACAAAATGACACCCAAAATATGGTAGAAGTTGCATCTACTAAGCATTTATATATAAAACTTATATTCATTTCAAAATATAATTTAAATACTACAAAATAAGGTTCAAAACAGGTATTTTGACAAAAAGAGTTCGAAATAACGACACGCGCGTGCTTATGGTTCATATTTTGGTGACCATTTTTGGAGTCGTCACACTTCATCTAGTACTCAATAATATTATAAACCATCGTATGTTATATCTCTACTAATGTGCGCCAAAAAATGAGACTTATGTAATTAAAATATTTTCTCATATCCTTTCGCCCAATTTTGGGATTTCGTGCGCTAATTGCATATCTATTGTATAAAATACAACGTGTTCCAAAGTACCCCGTAAAAAATATAATTATCAAAGCCAAAAATTTTGTCAACCCTAGTAAGGTTAGGTCTTTTAAAATTTTTGCCGTTCCGCGAATTAGCTAGAAATGTAGGTACATTTTGCGTAGTTTACTTTTTAATTTGACTGAAATAGGGTTTGCACATAATAATATTTATTCTTTACGGGGTATTTTGTAACACGTTGTATAATAAATCGATGACTCCGTACGTTCGTTCGGTGGTAGGTCGTGAGCGTCGCGTGCGCGAGTCCCTCGCTCGTCTAGAAAGTGCGCTAGCACTGGTGGGCGCCACGGGGGTCGAGGACCGGCTGCAGGAGGCCGTGCCGCGCACCGTGCGGGCGCTGCTCGACGCGGGGCTCGTGGTGTGGGTGCTCACCGGCGACAAGCCCGAGACCGCCGTCAACATCGCCTACTCCGCCGCGCTCTTCTCGCAGGGCGACCGGCTGCTGCATCTCATGTCGCGCGACAAGGTAATGATATTCTCCAGGCCGTGCCCGGCCACGGTCGCCAATTTTTTTTAACAGAAATAGCCAGGAGACGGGGGATGCCATGGCCGCCAATTTTTTTAACAGGATTAGTCAACTAGGGAGGATATAGTTATAGTGCACAAGTGCTTGCGTAGGCACAAGTGCACTCTCTCTCTTCCTTTACTTTCAGAATCCGATGGGACGGAAGACCGATACGACCGGGGAGAGGTCTGCTTTGTCCTAGGCGGTAAGAACTAACACAAAGTAGTTGCTCCCTGCGGGATTTGAACCCGCGATCTCCGGATTACAAAGCGAGCGGCTTCCCCGCTGGAGGCTACCAATGCACACACGCGGAGACTTGCGTGTAAGCGCACTAGTATAATATTAGTATTTATTTGTTGATTTGATATTTTACAGAAAACTGATGAGTAATATCTGCCCCCTTTGTTTAGCATTTGTGAACTATGAGGAGGCATTTGACTCTGTTGGGTCCTGGTCTGTCTTGGAATCTCTGCGGCTTTCCTAAATTGATTGGCGATACATCCATGCAGAGATGTTTTTATGATACTGTGACTATGTCCATCCAAGTACAGGGCCAGCATTCTGAGCATATCTCTATGCGTCGAGGTGTGAGACAAGGAGACATGACATCCCCCAAATTGTTTACAAATGCATTAGAAGAAAATTAATTATTATTGAACCCTATTGGGTGAAAAAAAAAATTTATACTACCAAGGTGGCAAGCAAGCTTGCGGCCCGCCTGATGGTAAGCAGTCACCGCAGCCTATACACGCTAGCAACAGTAGTTTGTAGTTTAGTAGAGGTATTTGAAGTTATGCCTTTAACCTTAAGACGTTGTATATGTGTGATGCGTAGGAGCACGCGGAGTCGACGATAAAGAGCTACCTGGAGCAGGGTGTAGGAGCCGCGGGCTGCGTGGGCGGGCAGGCGCTCGTGGTGGACGGGCGCACGCTCACGTACATCCTGGACCGGCGCTCGGGGCTGGTGTCGCCGTTCCTGTCTCTGGCGCGCCGCTGCTCCGCCGTACTATGCTGCCGAGCCACGCCGCTGCAGAAGGCCTACATCGTCAAGGTACATCCTGGACCGGCGCTCGGGGCTGGTGTCGCCGTTCCTGTCTCTGGCGCGCCGCTGCTCCGCCGTACTATGCTGCCGAGCCACGCCGCTGCAGAAGGCCTACATCGTGAAGGTACATCCTGGACCGGCGCTCGGGGCTGGTGTCGCCGTTCCTGTCTCTGGCGCGCCGCTGCTCCGCCGTACTATGCTGCCGAGCCACGCCGCTGCAGAAGGCCTACATCGTCAAGGTACGCACGCTCACGTACATCCTGGACCGGCGCGAGGGGCTATACGTCAAGGTACGAACGCTCACCTACATCCTAGACCGGCGTGAGGGTCTGGTGCTAGCCTGCTGCTGCTGAAGGACCAAATCCGGCTTGAAGGATCAAAATGATGTATGAGTTTTATCGCAAACCCCTTTTTCAAAATAGTAACAAATGAGAATTTTAATAATAGTTGTATTTGAGTTCACCTATAATAAGTACGAAATTTTTGGCTTGTCCTTCTTTCATGCGAAAACAGAGTACAGAGAAGTAATTATATTGTTTTTGCACCAAGAATGACATATTTTTAATCTCGGATAAATACACAGTTCACGGATTGTTGATCTATCTTTAACAACTTGGTATTTTTTTTCTTGAAACCAAAACAATTATCGCTCTACAAATTATTCGCAGATTGCGTTCACTACGTTCTTTATTTCCACAAAACTTCGTGTCTTTGGTTTCTAGGCGGTGAAGGAGGAGCTCGGGGTCACCACGCTTGCCATAGGCGATGGGGCGAACGATGTGTCTATGATACAAACTGCCGACGTTGGTGTCGGTAAGTTAGATTACTTACTTAGATGGGGAGATCCCAATGAGATAAGTACTCATCTGAAATGTATAAATAAACTTTTATTTATTTTCTTGTATCCAGGCTTATCCGGACAAGAGGGCATGCAAGCCGTGATGGCGTCAGATTTTGCGCTATCCCGGTTCAAGTTCATAGAACGGTTGCTCCTCGTGCACGGACATTGGTGCTATGATCGTCTTGCCAGAATGATACTGTATTTCTTTTTAAAAAATGCCGTAAGTTTTCGTGCAGTATAGAACTATACACAATTACACACAAACCAATAATAATGTATGTTACTCTGCTTAAAGCTGTTAAGCTAATTTCTTGGCGATAAGTAGCCAAGAAGCCCGTCGCATAGTATGCTGACTTAACACTGTCTATTAAAGGTAAAGCATTCAAATGTGAGCTTTATGTAATGTGACATAAGCACTGTCCCTACCACACTATCTTAAGGAACAATCGGCGCAAGCACATTACTAAAGTGCACTCCTAATATTTTTTTTCTACATTTTATATTACAATCAAAAGTATGCAATCCGCATTGTTTTAAGTATACACTGAGGTAACGACCAACAAATGGTCCTTCGAGCCGTTGTGTGTGGGTCGTAGCGTCCAATATTTCCATGATGTGTTATGCGTGGTCGTGGCAGTGATCCATTGTCGCACACATGTCGGATATCATCTGATTGCTCACTCAGCAATACTACAACTAATGCAATGATTTGTCCTCCTACAGTCGTTCGTGTTCCTAGTGTTCTGGTACCAGCTGTACTGCGGCTTCTCGGCCACGGTTATGATCGACCAGTTACACCTCATGGCCTACAACTTAATGTTCACCGCTTTGCCACCCATCGTCATTGGTAAGTTTTTGACACTACAATTAACTCTACGAGTACCTACCGAGTCTACCGTCCGCCGTCTGTTTTAATTATTTTTTGTGTATTATTGAAAATTGTATGATTGACGAAATATAACAGTGGTGAAACGCTTTCGATTCGGCGCTTTATGATCGGTGCGTGAAAGGAATAATTGCGTTGACAATAAGAAAAACTAAGCGGCGGCGCATAAGACGTCAGTATGGCGACTCAATTGAGCCTGGCAACCTTATTTACCGGGCTGTACGGCGCCGTGCGGTTGTATGATGTATAGTGCGTGCGTGTGTACAGGCGCGTACGAGCGCACGGCCCCCGCGGCACTTCTGCTGGAGAGGCCGGGGCTGTACGGCACGTCGCGGCGAGGCCTGGCGTATCGCGCGCACTCCTACTGGGGCGTCCTCGCCGAGGCGGTCTACGTCAGCGTCGTCGTCTTCTTCATCAACGCGCTCGCCTACTGGGACTCGGCCGTGGACCTGTGGGCCTTCGGCACCTGCTGCATGACGTGCTGCCTCGTCGTCATGCTGCTCTACGTCGCCGTCGAAACTCGCAGTTGGGTAAGATATGCCACCATCTTTGATTATATATACGTCTAGATAGCATGTTCGATGTTCAAACACTTGACAATATCAGGTACACCAAAACATCAAATTGGTAGACTTGGTTGTTTAGTATCACTTGAACTGTACCGAAGTCAAAGTCAAAATATCTTTATTATGTATAGGCCCCACGGAGGCACTTACACAAAAATCATTTTTACAAACTACCACCGGATCGTAACGCGGCCGCTACTAAGAAGATCCGGCAAGAAACGCGGGCTTATCTTTTTTTGTCATTTTTTTTTAAAACAGTTTTACAAATTATACATAAGTCAGCCTTAAACTTCTAAGCTTGCATGAGTTGAGCAGTTCAAGCCCACGCAGCTTTATCCTCCAGGTAATCCGAGATTTTATAATAAGCCTTTTTTGACAAACTGCTTTTTATCAAAGGTTTAAATTTCTTTATTGGAAGATCTCGGATATCCTGTGGCAGTTTGTTATAAAAGCGTATACTTTGGTCCATAAACGATTTGCCTGTTCTGTGGAGACGCGTGGCATGTACAACAAGATCGTGTTTGCTCCGGGTGTTAATATTATGTGTATCACTATACTTTTTAAAAGAACTGATATTTTTTTAACATAAACTAAATTTTCAAATATGTATTGTGACACAACCGTTAGAATATCTATCTCTTTGAATTTCTCTCTAAGTGAATCAATAGGAGCCAGATTGTAAATGGCTCTCACAGCTCTTTTCTGCAGAATAAAAATAGTATTAAGTTCTGCAGAAGATGGTTTGTGCTCGCAAAAAAAAAAACATTATGCCGAATTGTGTAATCAAATCGTCAAAATATTAACAAAAGTAAAATTAATAAAGATCCTAACATAATTTTCCATTGATAAGTCTTAAGATTCTGTGAAGTATTATTATAAAAACTCGATTGTTTTTTACGACAATTTGTATATTGTCCGACTAGACTGGTGTTGCTAGGTAATAATGGGGGAATATATCTTAAGTGAATTCAATGAAACGTAATACGTAGATAGTGACCAAAACATTAAATAAATCAATAGGCCACAATACGATATCTTCATCATCATCATCATTAACGCCATCAACAAAGGCCTCCCCTTTGGAAGGGAAGGACTGCCATAATCCCCACGCTTGACATGCGTCTTGGGGCGATACTGCAATATAGGTGGTAGGTAATCCAATAGAAAGACGCTGTTGCCCGTCTTCTCGTTTCCCTTAATGGCCAAAAAACGAACTGTTGGTAGACCTATAAACTAGCAATACATTTCGCAGCTGCTGTATTTTTTTTCAATTAAGTATTAAACACATGTTACATTAAGTATGTACACCACTAGCTACTCAAATAGTTCAGTTTTTAAAGTTTTGGTTGTCTGGAAGAAATTGCCGCTAGAAAAGTCGCTATTAGCGATAAGACCGCCATTTGTACTTAATTTAAGTTATTTTCTAAGTTTTCTGTATGTTTTACTTTGGTGTGCAAATAAAGAGTATTCTATTCTATTCTAAATAACAGATTGACACTTTAATATTTCTTTTTCACGATTCTCTACAGACGGTAATCCACGTGCTGGCGTTGTCCGGCTCGCTGATATCGTTCTTCGTACTAACGCTGGTGTACCAGTCGATATGCGTGTCGTGCTTCAATCTCCCGTCGACCTACCACGTCATGTTGAACGCGGTCGCTGACCCCGTGTACTGGCTGGTGGTCGTCCTCACTACGGTGACTGCCCTCACACCCAGGTTAGTTGACATTGAAATTAATTAGACTAAGCTCTGTCATTGATTTACATGTCTGTGATTTTTTTTTAGAAAGTTAATCCCCATTCAATTGATGAAGCAGTGGTGTAATTTGCCTGTATCAATATTTTTTTGCGGGCCTAAATGAAGTACGGCCTGGGGCCTTCATTTAATTGATACGGCTGATAGGGCTGTAACTACCTGTACCTGTGGTGAAATCTGATTGAGGGAGTACCTCATGGAAGACCGCAGCCAAATACCGCAATTTTGAAGGCGTGGGGTTTTAGTGGTAAATAAATAAATGAAGAATGGTTACGCTTTGATCCTTCTGAGGCCTTTCGATGAATCTCGGGGACTCTTCTTCGTCTGTGGGTGTAAGAAGGCAACAGACATGTCCGCGGGTGTATAAAGCCCGCGGACACCTTCGGGATGTGTGCCGGGACAGCTTTTTTTTATTTGACAAAGGCTAGAGCTTAACTGCAGTCCCACCTGATAGAAAGCAGCGACGCAATCGTAGGTAGTAAACTCAGAGTAATTAGAATGGAGCTAGTATCGCGTCGATTCCCCGAACAAATTTTTCGTGGCACTTTTGCGGGGTGCGAGAGGCGAAGTAAACACACCCAGATACAATTTCACGCATACTCTTGCAAATGTCTAATGTAAACTCTTCATGTTTCTATGAGCCAACACTATAATAAACTTGCAACACATTCAAAAAGATACGCACACAAATAAAGAATGACCTGAACATATGAACAAAAATTTGGCAGAGCGGTTAGCGCATCATGCTCTCTCCAGTGGTATCTCCTCTAAGGTAGTAAAGCACTTTAGCTTATTAACGCTTGCCTTACATGCATTATTAACGGGCGGGAAAACCGACGCAGGCAATTTCTCCAGTACTTAGCTATCCGCCTCTCCACTGAGTTCAAAGCTGTTGGCATTTTGCAGCACCAGCCCATACATGCATAACTACAGTACTCCACACACGACCGGACTTGCGCTTTGTATGACATCAGGCGCTGTCCCGGTATGAAGGACCTAGGAAGTGAGAGGGCATTGCCGATGGACAAACAGGCGTTAATATTGGTCGGCTTAAGCAACAAAAGCGCTTTTCTTATCATTTGCAGGTTGGCGTACCACGCGATACGCAACTCAGTGCGACCGGCGACGCTACGGCGTGCCGTCGCAGCCCGCAGACGAGCGCGACCATACGCCGCACACTTCCGCGCCGCGCCGCCCGAGGCCAGCGTGTACAGGTCAGTGCGCACGCAGCAATACCGCCGCTCACTACGGGCCACGCACGCCGCGCCGCCCGAGGCCAGCGTGTACAGGTCAGTGCGCACGCAGCAATACCGCCGCTCACTACGGGCCACGCACGCCGCGCCGCCCGAGGCCAGCGTGTACAGGTCAGTGCGCACGCAGCAATACCGCCGCTCACTACGGGCCACGCGCGCCGCGCCGCCCGAGGCCAGCGTGTACAGGTCAGTGCGCACGCAGCAATACCGCCGCTCACTACGGGCCACGCACGCCGCGCCGCCCGAGGCCAGCGTGTACAGGTCAGTGCGCACGCAGCAATACCGCCGCTCACTACGGGCCACGCACGCCGCGCCGCCCGAGGCCAGCGTGTACAGGTCAGTGCGCACGCAGCAATACCGCCGCTCACTACGGGCCACGCACGCCGCGCCGCCCGAGGCCAGCGTGTACAGGTCAGTGCGCACGCAGCAATACCGCCGCTCACTACGGGCCACGCACGCCGCGCCGCCCGAGGCCAGCGTGTACAGGTCAGTGCGCACGCAGCAATACCGCCGCTCACTACGGGCCACGCACGCCGCGCCGCCCGAGGCCAGCGTGTACAGGTCAGTGCGCACGCAGCAATACCGCCGCTCACTACGGGCCACGCACGCCGCGCCGCCCGAGGCCAGCGTGTACAGGTCAGTGCGCACGCAGCAATACCGCCGCTCACTACGGGCCACGCACGCCGCGCCGCCCGAGGCCAGCGTGTACAGGTCAGTGCGCACGCAGCAATACCGCCGCTCACTACGGGCCACGCACGCCGCGCCGCCCGAGGCCAGCGTGTACAGGTCAGTGCGCACGCAGCAATACCGCCGCTCACTACGGGCCACGCACGCCGCGCCGCCCGAGGCCAGCGTGTACAGGTCAGTGCGCACGCAGCAATACCGCCGCTCACTACGGGCCACGCACGCCGCGCCGCCCGAGGCCAGCGTGTACAGGTCAGTGCGCACGCAGCAATACCGCCGCTCACTACGTGCCGCGTATATACGTCGGGCACTGTTACTAGTGAAAGTAAGTAGTATATAAATTCCTAGCCTCGAGACACTAACTGTCACACTCACAAACGCCAGTTATCAGTAATTCTAATTAAGCCACTTTATAAAATCGATTTATTTCGACTGTCGGAGCCGTTTATGATTATTGAGTAAAGAGAAAATTGATTATCTCTACTCACCATCTGCGTATTAAGTATTAATTGGCTTCGAGTACCGAAATAATTTGATTTCATAAATTGGTTTATTGATCATTAAGTAGGTGCAGCAGTAAATAAGTAATGTCTCATTCTCAAATGACAAGTGAGCATGACGCTTACCATTAGACGGTCTTCTCATTCGCCACTAGGTAAGTTATATAAAAGTAAACAGAATCATAGAGAGGTGGGGTAAAAGACTGTGACGTCCGCAGGTCGACGGACGAGGACGGGCTCCAGAGGCCGGCGGCGGCCACTTGACGAGGCCGAGGCGCGGGGTCGCGACCGCCGCATTTGATTACCTCGATTCGTTTAAATTGAACCTAATAGGCTGTGATCTGTCGTTAGAGCTATTGTAATATTGTACTAGAGTAATATATTATGCTTTACACTGCATAGCGGGACCAACGCTGTCGGAGCGAGACGCTCGGCCGGGGCGCTCGGCTCGTGGTGGGCGGGCGCTTATTATTAGTGTACTTGTTTACATTTATGAAAGAGTAATTTATTCGTGAGAAAAGCATTTTAAGACTTCTTATTTAGTTACTTCTTGTTGTATGTGCACTCTGTTGATTAAAACATAGCATCACATGGAAGTTTATAATAATAATTAATATGGATCAATGTTTCATTAGGTCCCATGTAGATATTTCCAGACACATTTCCAATCTCTGAATAAGATTTCTTCTGACGAAAAACCACAACCTTAATAACGCTACAGTTGAGTAACTTTAGGGTCATGTCTCACAATTGGCTAGTCAACGGAAGGCGATGAACAATTTTATCGCCCAAGAAACGAACAAAACATTCTATGTGACTGAAAGAGATGTTAAACAAGTAATAAGTTTTAAAAACTAAAACCCGACTACGGATAAAATCGCAGTCTAATAATGTGATATTATATAGACTATAATCAGCGGATAATCAAGACGCTTGTAACGACACCCTACTTGTCAAATTATGTTAAGTAGATTAGAAGATATGCGGGAACAGATGAACATACCTACATTCTTGTTAAAATCATAACCGTCCCTCCGTTCCGTAGTCGGGTAAAAATACGTGTTTGTTGATTGTTCACATAGAAGAAATAACCTACTTGTTTGTCGATTAAAATCTATTCGCCACTCGCCGTTGCATTAGCAGGACAGGTCGCTTATACGGCAATCCTTTTTTTTAATAATTGTATATCTTAAGATAAAATCAAGGTATATAAAAAACCATTCTGTTTCTATCAATACCTACATTTATTGCAATAAACGAACACGTTAACTATAAAATAGGAATCTACATTAAAAAATAGATGTGCTGATTTTACTGATTACCTACTCAGTACCGACTTATTAAATAATGCACTACTTATTTAGTATATAAAATTATTTGTTAGGAACGCCCACCACGAGTGATGTTGCGATCGGCCAATTGTGTTTTAAAAAAACTACCAATTATTTATTAATATTAATCAGTATTTTGCATGTCTATGTGCTTCCTCTCCTCAGTGGGTTTAGAAATCAATTAACACCATCAAGCGATTAATGAGTACTTAACAAACATTTAATTTGTATAAATTTAAATATTATGTAGGTACTCTTGACATTTGTCAGGTTAGGGGGAAAATTTTAAAGTGAGATTAGAGATTTTTAACAACTATATTGTTATGATATCAACATATTTTAACCCCCGACGCAAAAAGGTGAGGTGTCTATGTTTGACACCTACGTCTTTTTATTGTATCGTAGCTCCCAAACAAATGTTTATTGTATAGTAGCTCCCAAACAGATTTTAATGCTATTTGAAGCTTGTTTAATCGGTTGGCTCTCACCTATGTTTGATGAAAATCTATAGCCATATGTTGGGGCTTTTTTAATTAACAATTTATATTTGTAAAAAAAATCGCTTAGTATCGGAAATAAAGTTCTCTCTGCGTCTTTTCATCACAGTGATAGACCTTGAAGTCTATTTTTTTACTGTATACACATTCTTGGTTTATACTTTTATTGAACTATTATCGTAATCATGTTTAAATCTTTTCTAAATCCATGAACATATTTTCTATGTAGGTATAGATTTATACATACATTAAGTATTAAAATATTATTTGAATGCATGCATAAAAAATATGTTTAACATAAAAGGCTCATGATAAATTTATCAAAATTTTCTTTTAATTCTTATTCTTTACAAATAGAAATACTGTGTTTAGTGAAACTAAAATGTTTACATTGGTATAGCAATGTAGTATGTTCTTATATTTAATTGCTTATGATTATGTGAAAATTACCATGGGAACAGTAGTGGCTCAATGTTGTAGTACTTTTGAACTAAGTGTTCATATACTGACTCGATATATAAATCGATATAATTATTTGTACTAGATCAATAATGAAGAACAAAGTGAAATCTTAAAAAAACGGTCGCAGTTGCAGCATTTATTTATAAAACTTAAACACTATAAAATTAGGTTCAAAACATTTGCAGATAAAAATCAAAATAAGAATACACGCATACTTTGTGACCCTTTTTCGTGCCGTCACACTTATTAATTTAGTAAAAATAATATCTATATCAAAATAGGATGAGTATATGACGCAGTTAATCACTTAGTTCGGGTATTTCGTAGCAGAGTAATAATGTAGCTGTGTGTGATAACGGTTGACTTCCTTCTGATGATAAAATTATGACATTTGTTCGTAGTGAAAATTGCTGCCTTGCCCGAGACTGCACCCTTTGTTGGGGCGTCTCGTTTTGTAGCCGCAAGGAAGACACTCGTTATATAGAGTTGTTCAAATCGGTCCGTATATTTTTATTTATGAAACGAGCTTTTTTGTCAAACACAGTACCAATAACACGGTAAAAGCATTACAAACAAAACGACACTATGCAACTCATTTATACAGACACAAGCGCTGCTATAGGGGTTTACACTACTATGACTAGACTAACTTTATAGCGAAACTCTGAGCTCCTGTAGCGACATTTTCGTGCGATGATGATGAGGGATTTTATTGTTCGTAGTGCTTGTATTGTATTATTTATATTATGGTAAATAGCTCCCTATGTCAGAACGTTAGGGATGGAATTCCTATACAATGACGGCTGCAGTGAGTAGAAATAGCAATTACCAACCAAGTACGCACTCACCTTATCGTTTATTTTAGCTCGCTTTGATTCAGTTTATTTAATCTTTTAACACGATTATGACGTCAATTCCACGTTAAACTAAGATTTCGTTTAATTGCAACAAGTGCCTTGAACACGGTCAACGAGTGTGCTTCTTGTAGCGCTCCTTCTCGTGAATGTGTGATTCCTAAAGGTTTTAACTATTTTTACTGTCGTTTCTAGTTTTGTAAATAGAAACAAAATATATATTTCTATATCAATGATTGTTACGTGTAAAGTAGGATATTTTTATATGAAAACAAATCTTTGTGTAAATAACTTGTATGTTCTAAGACTGTTGTTTATTTTAGAGCTTTTAATTTGTTCAGTTAATTAAATTAAACTATGAATACGATTATTGTGATGACACATGTATTTTCCAGTCATATGTCTGTTGTTATACTGATGGTCTTTGTATACATAAATACTGTGCTTCGTTTCTTGCCATAATATGAACTATACATTGGAACATACCACACTATACATAATGTGTTATTGTTATAAAACTATTCTTATGAACATGAGTAAACAAATTAAAGTACTTATATATAAGTTATATACGCATACTTAACATATCATCACTGATTAATAATTGGTATATATTGTAAAGGTACTTAGGTACCAACAATTGTTTTATAAAGGCGACCTTCTTTTTGTTTTTTTCGCGGGGAAACCTTCGAAAGGTCCCATGGAGCTGTGGGGTTCAACCACGGTATGTGGGAATCTTACCCACTAAAACCCCCACAGCTGTCGCATCGGCATATGAGATGGGATAACCGGCTCTCCGGTGGGATCTGCACCAGGAGCCCCTCAGTGCCTTGCCTTTGAACCCGCCGCCGGGGGACGCATTATAACCCTCCGGGAACCAGTCATGGTGGTCACGGGGACGGGGTCGCAACCCCGCCGCCGTCCTCCTCGGAGTCGTCGCCGTACTCAATGGACGTCCTAGGGCCCACACCCCGAACGTCCAGCGACTCCGATAGTCCAACCTTTTTTTAATTTATTTATTAAAAATATTTCATAAAGACTTCCATTGGATGATGATTGGATTAAATTACTGTTTCGATATTTTCCTAATTTTTAATCTTCCATGATATCGAAAGAAGTAATTAAAAGTACTTACGCATTTATTTTGTGATAATCATAAAACCGAAGATAATTTTTGTAGACTGTCACAGTAATGACTAGAAAATACATATAACGTATAGATGTGTTGTTTTATAATAATAACAAATTATTTAATTTCATTATATTTTTCGTTTTATTATATTTACCGCCTTCCAATATAAGGCTGCCTGTCCACCGGAGCGGAGAAACGGAGAATATTACCCAATAAGATTGCACAAAAACTCCGCTCCAAAATCTTAGTGCAATCTTATTGGTTAATATTCTCCGTTTCTCCGCTCCGCTGCCTCGCTCCGCTCCGGTGGACAGGCAGCCTAATCCTGTAATAATCTTTTGGTTACCTACCTACAGTACAAACTGGTCCAAGACCTTTAGCAAGTAATACCCAAAGGATAATTTAATATGTTTTGCTAAAGGTGCTCCCCACCCATACATCAGTTATATAACGTTATAAAACATTGTCTAGCACTATAACATTTTCTAACAGTGTGTAACATTTTTCTACAACATGTTAAGAATGTAATACATATGTTATAAACGCTCCCACATTGGTTTAACTAATGTATTACACCGTATATATAATATTCTGTATCCATCAGATTGGGTCTGCCTTCCGAGGAAGCTGGTAGTGGATGATGTTATATAACAAAAGTTATATTTTGTTACATGAAGTTATAACGTCACTAACAATTTATAACTTGTTACAATTTGTTAAAAAAGTTAAGACAGCAAATATTATGCGACATTCTCTAACGTTATTTATTTAACTGCTGAGTGGGAGCACCTTAAGGCTCAATTCACACCAAGACTCAGATTATTAAAGAAGATGACCAAGATTTGACCAAGATGGCAGCGGCCAGAAAAGGCGCGACGCGGCCGGCAGCGGCGCGGCGTGAAGCGGCTGCGCGCGGCTCCGTCCGGCTATCCAAATAGGGGTAATATTTTAATCGATACTTGAATATGTATAAACCAAACTTTGTATGTAAAGTACAGCGGTACAGCTACCACAAACAATGGATAAATGAGTGTGTCCTACTTGACAAATTACAAAAATCTCGAAGTAGAATGAATGGGGAAGCATCTTCACCTTACAAATCCCACCACTATGACTACTAACAACCAGGATCTACAGTGGCCGCCATCTTACAGGCGATCGTAGACAGTTGACACCATCTTCAAGAAGTGTTCTTCCTGCGTTGAATAGAGTTATCACCACTATTTAAGGGAGTCTAACAGGTGCTGTACTATGTGTTAACGAATAAACATAAAACTAGTTTGTTCAGTATCGAAAGCACAAGTTATTACACTACTTCTATTATTGGTTAATTTTTTTTTGTTGTATTTTTATTTATCTTGCCGCGTGTAAAAGAATAGGCGGTCTATTCATTGCGTGGCGGTAAGATGCATCGCATCACAAGTATCACAAGATTGAGATGAGAAAAAAGGAGGGAGAAGTAGATTGGTTGCCATCCTTATGGCATGGATGAACTTAAAAATCTGGTGATTCTTGGTGATTAAAAAACATAAAACAACAATTTAACATAAAAATAGTAATATATTCTGCGAAATTTGTGCTATCAACAACAAAACAATGATATGTTTGTATCTGAAATTAAGTACAAATATTAATTTTTATTCCATTTATATACAAAAAAAAAAACTATAATTATACCTTATAACTGACTTGTTTTTGAGACTTATTTCTTATAGATTCATACAAATCACGTTATCAATTGCAATATGGCGTTGGGTACATCCATGGAATGTTCATTAACTAATACAATATCAAACTTGTTCAGATAGTTCTGGAGATTCCCATCGACATTTTCGCTTAGGAAGCCTATTGTAATAACAACGTCGCAATGTTCCATCCCGTCGGCCATGCCGGCGTCGCCCGTGTTGTCACCCAGCAGTAGAACGTTCGACCGCTGTTGGACCATCCCATAGTACTCGGTGTTCTTAATGGCGGCTTCATTCTTGTTGTAAGTGTGTATTACATCGCCCTTCATCCCCACGACACGGTCGTTTTCATCGATCGCGAGGAAATTTGAAATAACCTTACGGAAAAAAGTTTCAATTCATTCAAGCATATGTGTTTAATACAATTTTATTATATTAGTAAGTTTAGTTTCATAAATAATATTTTAATGACAAAAAAAGACAAGCCCGCTGAGTTTCTTGCCGGATCTTCTCAGTAGCGGCCGGGTTACAATCCGGTGGTAGTTTGTAAAAATGATTTTTGTGTAAGTGCCTCCGTGCGGCCTATACATAATAAAGATATTTTGACTGAATGTTTCTCTTCATTTTGCTTATAAAAAGAATTACTTTATATCTCAAATCAGTTGATTTTAAAGATAATGATGCATAAAACCTTAATTGTTACGTTAATCTATACATACCAGCTATAAATATACTTCCAAATCTCTAAATACATTTTTTTTCACATACTGGCAAAAATATCTTTGTGGACATAGCATACATACCTTTACATGAGGTAGTAAATAGTTTGCAGCTTTCAAAGCAGCTACAACTGACTCGCCAAGCCCAGCTGAAAACACTAACACTGGAACTTGATGGTGCTGACTCCACAATAACAAGCTTTCAACTCCTTTTCTAAAGCAAACAAAAACAATACTGAATACAAATACTTGTCTTGTTTTCTCTCTCACTGTTGTGACGTAGACGTCACTGAAAACACCATCCTATAGCTTAGAAGCTATAGGGTGGTGTTTTCAGTGAATATAAACATTCGAAAATAAATGTGACAAAGGCAAATTTTTAATTATGAATGATGGTTCTAGCACAATTATTAGGTAACCATTTTTACCTGAACTTGTTTGTCATTTTTGAGGCTATCTCTGCTAGTTCATCTCTTGGAAACTTCACACCTCTGGAAATAATGAATAACAAATATAAATTAAGAATTCAAAAGTATTTTTGTAACATTTCACATCAGAAAGTTGTCACATTGAGGGTTGTAACCCATGTCCCCGTGAGCACCGTGTCTGGTGCTGGGGGGCTATAATGAGCCCCTGGCGGTAGGCTCAAAGGGAAGGCACTCAGGAGCGCCTGGTGCAGATTTCACCAGAGGGCCCTGGTGTCCCCTCTAATATGCTGATGCAACAGCAGCGTGGATTTTATTATCCCACATACCCCAATAACTCCCACAGGTCCCAGGGACCTTTTGAAGGTTTTCCCCACGAGGTAAAAAAAAAAGACAAGCAGTGCCATTATAAAATGGCTCTACAGAATTTTGATTGTTCATCCATTGAACACTTACTTTAGCAATGCATTCACAGCCACATACCAGTCTACCATGTGCTTGGTTTTCTCTTCCACACTCATAACATGACATCTCTCAATAGGCTTATATTTATTGGCTAGCTGCTTTTCTTCATCTTTATAAGCTTGCGGTATTGATGGACATTCTTTGAACATACCTATAAAAAATGTAAAATAAACCACACTTAAAGGCCTAAGGACCTATTTTCTTAACTCCAGAGTTGGACACACGAAATAGGGAAAGAATAATAATGCATGCTATATTATCCTTTCGAAGGATTCTTCTAACAATCCTGTTGGTAAGGTTTTGAAATAGTAAAACAAAAGTGTTCGCGATGATCAGGACATGTTAGAATGTAACAGTTACATTCTATAAATGATCGAAGGTTACGTTGAATTGAATAGAATAACACTTCCTACCAAAAAAATCTATCCTGGGACCAACAGTTTATGTTAATGTGCTATATTTTATTCAGCCGGTCGCTGATGGAGAGCCCTATCTTCCATTCAACTACTCACCAAAACTTGTGAGAACAATTTTACCATCGTCCGTAGTGTGTCTAGTGAGAGTATGGTCGAAATCTGTAACAATCTGTAGATTGTTATGACCATCTTTAATAACTTTATTTATTTTTTCTATTAATTTTACTTCACTTCGGATGTAAACATTATCGTTGTTTAGTTCGGTAATATCACTAATATTTTTCAATAAATTCATCGCTCAAGTTGCTTATCCAACGCACCCACGTGGTGGTGACAGTCAGTCAGTTCCGTTCCACAGAACAGAACACTTAGACGTAACCATAGATAAGAATAGTATAGACGTGACACTGACACCACGGATCGGATGACGGACGGACACTTATCTATGGACCTTAGAGGAGATACCACATCACCATTCTAATTACTCTGAGCTATGTACAGAACACACCGTAGACAGAATATAACAAGACATCAAGCAAGCGTGCCGCCCCGATAAGGACAGAAAAATAAGTACATACTCTTGGAGGAAGGAATATTCTCAGTGTACATACTAAATTTGGAGTTACCACGTAAAGGAAATTTTACCCTTTTTTTATAGCAAATACGGAGGTTGCTGTAAATAATATACTTTCTTTCATAACCAAAAAAAACTTTTTTACTCAACATTTAGTTTTCTTACATTATATCGTCATAATGTGTGTCATAAGGTGTATAAAGTGATTGTACACCTAATATCCTTTATGCTGTAGCTAAGCTGTAGGCAATTATTAGCCTCATACAAAAAAAGTTAAGAGATAAAAACAATCTAAAATGCTATTTCCCAGAGAGGTAGGCAAAGGTTGGCTTTGTTATAAATTAATATAATACGTACTGACTATGGCCATACAACGGGTAAGTTTTAGTAATTTCTCTAATATATGTAAATCTATAGTACTAATATCTTGAGACAATCTACGCATGACCAATGACCACTTGATCTCAAACTACGCAGATCCCCTAGTATAGTAACCAGATAAATGATTACAAATACTTATAAACTGTTTGTAAATACATATTTAAATAGATAAATAACACCCAGACAATTGTTGGGAATCAAACCCATGCCCTATTGGGCAGCGGTCATGCTATCTAACCACTAGACTAACGGATCTAGGGGTGGGGAGCAATGAACATACAACCTCCTCACGATCAGCCAATAGTCAATATACAGCTATTACCTACCAGCAGGGCTATTGGTTATCTTTAGCCACCCAAGTGACTATCAAGCTTCACTTGTCCACCAAACTTTGATGTCAACTGAAAGTGTGTTTGGTATTTATTGGTCATTCAAACATTTGACAGTTATTTGATGGTCACTTTACTATAGTGATCATCACTTTAGTTGTGAAACGAGATAGGTACGTAATAGGGGGCTAATGAAACAAACTATTGAACGTCGGTACTATATATTTATTATTTAGACAAAAACAAAAATTGTAACCAACAACATATATATATATATTTAAACAACACGCATATAGCAATAGCACGATTAATTGTACAATGACCATTGTGCCTATAACGAATGTATACGTCCTGTGCAGCCATGGACGAATGACTCGAGTGCTTACGTTAATACTGAATATTTAAGCAGTCAGTGCCATATCTTGAATAAAATTTAGTAGGTGACTGTTTCTAGTTATATATGGTAACCTCCATGGTCACCTGTACTTCTGCTACCATATTCAGAACGGCAATGGGTACAAGAAAGTTCCTATTTTTTCCTTTCAATAAATATTCGTTACCAATGTGCAGACTACATATTCGGGAATAACTTTTTGGAACCCAATTAATTCTATTTGTTGCTGCTATCCACAATATACAAATATCCATATCTTCGGGAAATTATAAAAATAAATTCGGGAAATCTGAGAAATTCTGCGCTGCACCCAGTACGTAGGATCCTGTATGGTGCACTTAATAATAATTTTCCACTAATTTATGGTAGTCTCTCCTTTATACACTGGAAACACTGATCAAGAAATTGCGGTCAAGAAATTGAAAATTTTAGGTTATGGATGAAAAACAAGAATTTATCAATCTTACACGTAACTTTCAAGTAAAATAGTGACTAATTTAGAGCAATAAGATTTAAATGTCGTTTACATAAATTAGTTTCTAAATTTAATCTCTAAATTAGCCATAATAATTTACGTTTGCCTGTGAAACGATACTCCACTAATTTTACGTTCACTGTCACTTTTACAGCCTATAATACTACACTGCACCATTCTTATAGGATTTCCACAACACACAGTAATGTCACAGTTAGTTTTTAATTGAATTTTAAGTAATTTATTTAATATTAAAACCACGATAAAATTGTCACGGAGCAAAGTGGGAGCAAACGTCAAATTTGTTTCGCACTGTTGTTCGCCACGGTGCGGAAAAATGGAACAGATGCTGAGGGACAAAAAATCATATAGGTACTCTGTTTCTTTCTGTCACATGTAACATAAACGCATTCTGTTCTTGTGTGAATGTGAAAGAAAGTATACAGCTCTCTATTGGTTTCTTTCTCTATAAGGAACACACAAAGAGGATTTAAAATTATACCCTTTGATTATATTATACAGGTTTAACATTATGATAGAGATGGTGTTTGAAGTAGTTCAAACACCATCTCTATCATAATGTTAAATATGTAGTATTGGAATTTTTGTAATAATGATGAGAAACAATAAAGAATATTATTGTGTTTTTGAAATTTTTTCTACACGAGCTAAGCTCGGTTTTCGTCTGAACCACAGAACACTTATACGTCTGAACCTCCGCTCTGAGTCCTTCAGAGAGAGGTCGGTTCAGAGTTCCCACCTACAAATACTGTGTCCCCCATCACTTTACTAACTATTGTCACGGTGTGGATTGCTGCTTGCTTCTGCATTATGTGTATGTTTATATTTGCATCCAGCTTCTTCATATCTATGCAAGCTTTTAGCGACTATCGCTGTCGCTCCTATCACTATCGGTATTACTTCAGCCGGCATCTTCCATAATCTAGTTATCTACGTCTAGATACCTATTAGTCTTGTAACGTTACGTTACTAAGCATCGGCATCGCAACCTCATAATTCGTGTGTTCGTGCAGGCCATCCCTAATACGTCTGTGGTGCAGGCCTCCAAAGAGTATGTAATACTACCGTAAGACAGGCCTCGTTGTACACTCGCGTCATCTGGGTGGTTGGGTGCGTGTTTGGGGATCTCCAGTTATAAATATTTTTCCCATAAATAGCGATAGCGTTGTAGGCTATGCATTCCTTTTTCTGTAAAATATAATGTATAGCTGTTTGTTGTCCACATAAAATAAAATGAAATGAAATGAAATGAGATGAGATGAGTTGAGAAGAGATGAGATGAGATGAGATGGGAAGAGACGAGATGAGATGAGATGATATGATATGATATGAGATGAGATGAGATGAGATGAGATGACATGAGATGAGATGACATGAGATGAGATGAGATGAGACTGGATGAGATGAGATGAGATGAGATGAGATGTATGAGATGAGATGAGATGAGATAAATGAAATGAAATGAAATTAAATTAAATGAAATTAATTAATTTTATAGTATAAAATAAAATGGTCATGAGGCAAGACGTTCTTGCCTCATGACCAGGAAGAAAACTTCACTAAGTAAGTACTTACCTAAATAAAAGTAATTAATTTATCAAAAAAAAAAATATTTTTGTTGATTAATACATACACGACCGCAAACTGATCCAAGAGCGCCCTCTAGTTAGGTCTAAAATAAAAACACCAGTAGGGTTCGGATCTGGTACAATTTAATAAAAAAAATAAGAATATATCACTATGTGATCGAAACCATAGCGTGAACTAACTCGATGGTAGCGACATCTAGTTAGAATTTTAGAAACTTATAATATTTTGGAAATGGTCTCCTGATGGGTGATCACGGTTATGTGATCAGGTACTGTTTGTAGTATTGTATATCAGTATTATAGCACTGTACTTAACTGTAGTCACTGGTCTGTCAGTGATAGGTGTCCTTTATCCACTGTAGGATGCACTGTAGGCCAAATCCAAGCAGGAAAATAACTTAGTCCACACGAAGGCACAATAAGATATATTGTCCAAACACAAGATAGATATGGTACACAGTTCAGGAGAAAACACACACAATAGAAGGAGAAAGTTAACCCCTGGAGGCCCGGCGTTTATACGTGCACACGTCATGTATAGGCACATTGATTTCGCCGCGCCGGGATATCATGTTTCAAACCACTTACGAACGTTATGTAATCTGAACCACTTATCCGAATCGCATTCTGTAAACTGTGTTCTATTTATAAAACTATTAGCTACGTACTATATCCTTTGTTTGAGTTATAAATATTGATTTTTTAAAGAAAAAGTCCGAAGTAGGCGGATTTTCGGCAAAGTTGATTTTACCTATTTTTGATCTCGATTTTGAGGGTAGAATATTGACCCAGGCACTAAGAAAGATCCATTCTTTGCATCCAAACTCCTTTTCATATAGGTTTTAAACAAAACACTACCAAAAAAAAAAAAAATTCTCAAAATTTTTTTCAACTGTCGTCATCGCGCGTCATGACGTCATATTATGAAAAAAAATTCTATTGTTAGATTGGATTTTATGACTTTATCTTCGAGTTATTATCGTTATGATGTAATTACGATGTATTTACAACAGTTACATTACAAATAATATCGAAAATAAACCAAAAGTAAACAAACAAACAAATAATCACCCGGGTCAGATTTCATTTCGAAAATATCCAATATTTTGATAAAATACGAACTAACTAACGTCTACACTGCTTTATTATGATGTTATAACACTAAACACAACAAAATAATATCACTTCACCTGAAAATAATACAATATTTACATTAAAAATAAACATTCAGTGACCGCCAAAATAAACATTCAGTGACAGCTACCGCCCACTTTTGCTAACTGAAGTTATCAATGAAAAAGTCAAAACGGCAACTGAACGACGATTTTAATAAAGAGCATATACACTAAAGAACCAATAAAGCATAGGGTTCCCATAAAAAAAATAAAAAACTACCACAAAAAAAACGATGTGTGTCGTATGGTGCAATATGCACCAACGGCCCCCGAGGGAGGTGCGTGTTTTCGTTTCTTATGGTGCATATTGCACCAACGGCCCTCCAGTAAAATAAGCGATAGCACAGGAGATAAACAATAATTAAGATATTTAAAGCGACTCGTAAATACAGCAGTATGCGCGGTGCAATACGGAATGTAAAGTATTATCTTTGTTACATCTACCCGCAAATGGTAGATACGCGCGAACGGTTCTGCTGTTAAGGTGTGGTTCCACAGCACCATAACCGACTATAATAATGAAGTGGTGTGATGGTTTGTGGAACTATGTTATGTTGTTATAGTGTTGTAAATAAATACTTTAAGTGTGTGTATATATATTATATAAATGTTTGTGTATATTATAATAAATAATTATAAATAATATATATGTGTAAAATGTAGTGTTTGTATTGTGAAAGGAAGAATGAATGTAATATTATGTGGGAGTAGCCCACATCACTCCCCCCCAGAGACCTGGTTAGGGGCGAAAGTAGTCCGGGAAATGGACGTGGCGTCCGGACCGGGTTGTTTTTTGTTCCCTGTTTGGTGGTGGTTCTGGTGGGGTTGGTGGAGAAATGGTAGGTAGAGGGTGTGTGGGTGTACAGGTGTTGTGTGGAGGTGTGTCTGGTGTGTTACCAGATAGGTCCTCCTCGTCCCTTAACACGTAGGCTGGTTTTAAGCGATCTATCGATACGGTGACGGACTTGCCTTTGATAAGGAGTTTGAATACTTTGTCACCCCGCTCTAGTACCTTATGAGGGCCCGTGTAGGCCGGTTGCAATGGCGCACGCGAGGCGTCTTCACGCAAAAAGACGTGTTTCACGGTCGCCAGATCTTTAAACACAAACACCTTTTGTTTGTTGTGGTGAGAGGTTGGCACTGGTTTTAATCGCTCAGCAAAGGAGCGTAGACGTGCTGTGAAATCGGACAGGTCGGATGTACAGGGCGTGCTTGGGTTAAAAAATTCGCCGGGGAGTCTCAACGGCTCGCCATAAAGCAGTTCTGCAGAGGAAGTCTGCAAATCCTCCTTGAAGGCACTGCGTATGCCGAGTAGCACCAACGGTAAGGACTCTGTCCAATTTTCGTCAGCGTGGCATGTAATGGATGCCTTGAGCTGCCTGTGGAAGCGCTCAACGAGTCCATTACATGCAGGGTGGTAGGCGGTGGTCCGTTTGTGCTGGAATCCGATGGTTTTCGCCAGATATTGGAACAGTGCGGACTCGAACTGTCGACCGCGATCTGTCACAATATCTTCTGGGCAACCGAACCTGGATATCCAGCCGGACAAAAGCGCCTTTGCCACGGTTTCCGCAGTGATGTCGGCTATTGGCATCACTTCAGGCCACCGGGTGAATCGGTCTATTGCCGTGAGGCAATATCTGAATCCCTGTGAAACAGGGAGTGGACCTATAAGGTCAATATGTACGTGCTTAAAGCGTGCGCGGGGTAAGTCGTAAGTGCCCAACTCTGAGGACACGTGACGACTTACTTTTGCGCGTTGGCACGACAAACAAGATCGTGCCCAGTCCCTGCAGTCTTTCCTAACTCCGGGCCATACAAATCGTTCTGCAACCAATTTGGCAGATGCAGCGGCTCCGGGATGACTGAGAGAGTGGAGACTTTGAAACACTTGTTTCCTGAACCCCTTCGTGACGAATGGTCTGGGAGTCGGTGTACTGACGTCGCAGTACAGAGCGATCGGACTTCCAGGATATTCCATCTTCTTGAGACGGAGAGATGAGGTATCGGTCAGGTACTGAGCTAGCTCTGAGTCAGCGTCCTGAGCCCGGGCGAGATCGGACAGGCATATTGGAGCGCCCAGTTCTTCGACGCGAGATAAGGTGTCGGCAACGACGTTATTTTTGCCGGATATGTGCCTTATGTCGGTCGTGAACTGGGAAATGTAGTCCAAATGCCGGAACTGCCTTGGCGAACAGTTATGCTTCCTTTCGTGGAAGGCATAACTGATCGGTTCATGGTCAGTATATACCGTAAAGTGCCTCGCCTCGAGCATATGCCGGAAGTACTTAATGGCCTCGTATATCGCGAGAAGCTCGCGGTCATAAGGCGAGTACTTCTGCTGACTCGGACTCAGTTTCCGGGAGAAGAACGCCAGAGGCTGCCACACGTTGTCCTGCCATTGTTGCAAGACTGCCCCAATAGCCACGTCTGATGCGTCTGTAACCAATGCAAGCTTAGCTTGGCAATCTGGGTGTGCCAAAAGAGCTGCATTGGAGAGACTTTCTTTTGTATCTGAGAAAGCCTTCAGAGCATCGCCAGTAAGGGTTACTGGTGTGGAGCCTTTGACTGTCCCCATGAGAAGGGCGTTAAGAGGCGCTTGGACCTGGGCGGCATTAGGCAAAAATCGCCTGTAAAAGTTGACCATGCCCAGAAAGCGTCTTAACGACTTCACATCCTTGGGTGGGGGAAAGTTGCGTATGGCATGTACCTTCTCGTCAAGTGGTTTGGTTCCGCTCTCCGAGATACGATAACCTAAAAAGGTTACCGCGGGAGCCCCGAAAACACACTTGGAGACGTTGATGACCATGCCATAGTCCCGGAGTCTGGTGAATACCTGACGAAGGTGGTCCTCGTGCTGGGTTTCGTCCTTGCTAAACACCAGAAAATCGTCCAGGTAGCAATAGACGAAATCCAACCCGCGCATCATCTCATCGACGAATCGCTGGAAGGTCTGACCTGCATTGCGAAGCCCAAACGTCATGAAGGGAAATTCGAACATACCGAAGGGTGTGGTGATCGCAGTCTTCGGTATATCCTCTGGCCAAACCGGTATTTGGTTGTAGGCCTTTACCAAGTCTAGCGTGCTAAATACCTTGCAACCAGAGATGTTGTGTGCAAAGTCGTGGATGTGGCGAATTGGGTACCTGTCTGGAATGGTGCGGGCGTTGAGCTGCCTGTAATCGCCGCAGGGGCGCCATCCGTTGTCCTTTTTCGGCGCCAGGTGCAACGGCGATGACCACGGGCTCTCAGAAGGCCTGGCTGTGCCATTGGCTAGCATAGCCGCGAATTCGTCCTTCGCCACCTTCAGCTTGTCTGGAGCTAAACGTCTAGGTGCGCAAGAAACAGGGGGACCTGGAGTTGTACGTATGTGGTGTTGTGTGTTGTGTGGAATTGTGCGATGAGTACCTGCCGGTCGCGTGATGACTGAAAATTCGCGCGACAGAAGGTGATGGTACCGTGAATCGCCAGTCAGAACCTTAACAGACAACACACTATTAGCATTACAAACCGGTGAAGCCGGTGCGGATAACGTGGTAACATTGTCTATAAGTTTTTTATTCTTACAGTCTACGACTAAATGGTAAAAACAAAGAAAATCTACACCTATTATAGGCTTTGTCACATCAGCGACAACGAAACGCCACGGATAATCGCGACGAAGACCTAGATCCAGGTTGAGGTGTGCGTAGCCGTAGGTGTCTATCGTCGTCCCATTAGCTGCGGTCAACTTGTAAGAAGTGGGTTCCCGTCGCTCCCGTAGTAGTGACCGTGGGAAAACGCAGAGGTCGCTGCCGGTGTCGACTAAAAACTGGGTTCTTGTGGTACGGTCCGTAACAAAGAGGCGACCTGGTGATGTTGGGCAATCGTCCGTCGCCATTACCGACTGCCCATTGCATTTCCCGCCTTGTGATCGCAAGGATTCTGGCACTTGTTCGCCTTTGACTAAGAAGCGCCGATAACTGGGCGCTGAACGGGACCGCGTGGGTGCTTGACGCTGTTGTAATCCGGAACGGTTGCGGCTGCGTGACTCTTGCGTATGCCCCTCGAGCTTCGTCGCCATACTTTCTACTATACGCCGTAATTCAGCAATCTCACTGGAGACGGCGCTGCTGGTGCCCGTGCTAGATGTGGGTATGGCGTTGCTGGTGCTCGTGCTGGATGTTGCGACGGCCGCGACATTTACAGGTGCTGTAATTTCCTGTATCCGGTCGGCCAGGTCTGCGAGCTGCTCCAGGGTCAGCTTGGGCTGTGATGCCAATACTGACTGGATGCTGGTAGGCAGACGGTTGCTCCAGATCGACTGCACCAATTCATCAGGAGTGTCCGGTCCAGCCAAGTCCTGAAGGTGCCGGAGAAACTGTGATGGCTTCCGATCTCCTAGCTCCTCGTGGGTTAGCAGCTGCGTCACCTTTCTCTCGTGCGAGGCGCTGAGACGCTTGATAAGCTCGCCCTTTATCGTTCTGTAACGGTCGTTGTGCGGGGGCTCGAGGATAATATCCTTTACAATCCTGGCGCAGGGTATGTCCAAGTTGCCTATCACCTGGTGGTATCTGGCGTGGTCGTCAGTGATACCAAAGGTGTCAAATTGGCACTCCAACAACGCGAACCAAAGTTCTGGCTCATCCGGTGAAAATGCCGGAACATTCAATGTAAATTTCCGTACGTCGCCGGATCGGTCTGTGGACACGCGCATTTTCTTTGGTCGACGTGTTGTTACGTTTGACCTAGCTGTATGTGTGCTATCACTGCTGTCGCTCATAGTGCTCTTGAGGGGTCACCAGTATGGAAATGATCTCCTGATGGGTGATCACGGTTATGTGATCAGGTACTGTTTGTAGTATTGTATATCAGTATTATAGCACTGTACTTAACTGTAGTCACTGGTCTGTCAGTGATAGGTGTCCTTTATCCACTGTAGGATGCACTGTAGGCCAAATCCAAGCAGGAAAATAACTTAGTCCACACGAAGGCACAATAAGATATATTGTCCAAACACAAGATAGATATGGTACACAGTTCAGGAGAAAACACACACAATAGAAGGAGAAAGTTAACAGTAAAATAAGCGATAGCACAGGAGATAAACAATAATTAAGATATTTAAAGCGACTCGTAAATACAGCAGTATGCGCGGTGCAATACGGAATGTAAAGTATTATCTTTGTTACATCTACCCGCAAATGGTAGATACGCGCGAACGGTTCTGCTGTTAAGGTGTGGTTCCACAGCACCATAACCGACTATAATAATGAAGTGGTGTGATGGTTTGTGGAACTATGTTATGTTGTTATAGTGTTGTAAATAAATACTTTAAGTGTGTGTATATATATTATATAAATGTTTGTGTATATTATAATAAATAATTATAAATAATATATATGTGTAAAATGTAGTGTTTGTATTGTGAAAGGAAGAATGAATGTAATATTATGTGGGAGTAGCCCACAATATAAACTTAACTTAATCTACTTATGACTTCTAGCCTCAAACATAACCGCCCGCCAAGAACTACAGTTCTTCCTTAATTTTATACTTTCCTAGCACTAACTTACTGCTTATTAACAAGTGATTGGTAAAACAAATAATGACTACTAACATAATATAATCCAACAACCAAGATAACTTATTCGGTCACCAGTAAGGTACATAATTTTGATGTAGGCCGTTTAAGGTAAGAATCTTTACAACGCAACGTAACAACTCTCGTTATTTTGTCAGCACCGGGATGTTTTTCAACCACTACACCCATAAGCCATCTACCCGGGGGTAAATTAGATTCTTTTATCAAAACTACATCCCCAATTTCTGGTTCAGAGGTAGCATTCCTCCATTTGTGTCTTCGCATCAACCCTATTAAATATTCATTAGACCAGCGTCGCCAAAAGTCTTTTAACATACGCTGACACAATTGCCATCTTCTTAGCGAACTGACTGTAGTTTGTTCATAACTACGATCAGGAGGCAGTATCAACGGCTCACCCACTAAAAAGTGCCCTGGCGTCAATGGTGAAGTCACAGCTTGATCAGGGACGTACGATACTGGTCTCGAATTAAGACAGGACTCAATTTGAGCCAGTAACGTAGTCATCTCTTCAAAAGTCAGTGTAGAATTACCGATTACTCGACGCAAATGATATTTGGTGGACTTTATTCCGGCTTCCCATAAACCTCCGAAATTTGGAGCGTGTGGCGGAATAAAGTGCCACTGAGTAGAATTTGTTGATAGCCAATCCAAGATTTCCGGCAAAATGCTAGACCTCTCTACGTTGAATAAGTCCTTTAAATCCTTTGCAGCGCCTACAAAGTTTGTCCCATTATCACTGAATAGGTCACTACAATGCCCACGCCTTGCCACAAACCATCTATAGGCCGCTAAAAATCCTTGAGAGGAAAGGTCACTTACTGCCTCTAAATGGACTGCTTTCGTGGACAAACAAATGAACAGACACACATAGCCTTTGTAGGAACTATGACCGCGTCCCTTAGACGCTCGGATATTAATGGGTCCTGCGAAATCTACACCACTAAACAGAAAGGCTCTATTTGGGGTCACTCGTGGGCTTGGTAATTGACCCATTAATTGCGGTTTATTGCAAGATGCGTACCTTATACATCTAACGCATTTTCTATAATGCTGCTTGACCAAATTTTTAGCCCCTATAATCCAATACTTGGCCTGTAAATAATTTAGCATTATTTGAGGACCTCCATGTAAGGTTCGACTATGAGCATCTGCTACCAGAAGCTTAGCAAGATGGGAATCATGTGGAATGATTACTGGATGTTTTTGCTTTTCGTCGATTAGTGCCTGTTGAATCCGCCCACCAACGCGGATTATTCCAAATTCATCCAAATATGGAGTAAAAGTGGTAAGTGTTGATTTTCTATTTATTTCTTTTCCTTTCAATAAATCTTGTATTTCTTTACTATATGTTTTACTTTGACATTTTCGTATCATAATTTCTAATGCTTCATTAATTTCTTTTTTCAGGAGGTAAGTATGATTTTCTTTATTTTTTATTTTCAGGAATCTTCTACAGTAAGCTACAACTCTTAACAATTTCTGCAGTGAAGAAAACTTACACCAAATGTCATCATCGTCATTTTCGATCGTTGCCACATGAACTACTGCCTTTTTCTCTTCTAAGGTCGTATTATTGTTTTTCAGACGATGGTAGGTTATTTCCTTTTCACTTAACCATGACGGACCATTCAACCATAAGTCATGGTTTACAAGATCGGCTGGTTTAACACCTCTTGATGCTGCGTCTGCTGGGTTTTGGTTAGATTTTACATAGTGCCACTGATTGCGGTCTAAAATTGTGATAATTTCGGCTACCCGATTCGCTATAAATGTTTTCCATTTACTAGGATGACTACTGAGCCAAGCTAGTACTATTTCGGAATCGGTCCACGCAAAAAGATGAGATTTCGGTATATCTAATACTTGGGAAACTTCGACCAGAAGTTTAGTAAGTAAAACTGCTCCGCTTAATTCTAAACGGGGTATTGAAATCTGCTTAATGGGAGCTACTTTCGTTTTTGCAGTTATTAATGTAGCACTTACCTTTCCATTTGCATCAATAACACGTAAGTATACTACCGCTCCAAAGGCTGCAATGGAAGCATCACAGAAACCGTGAAGTTGCACTACGCGATCCTTGTTGCTGCTCATCATCCATCTTGGTAAACGAAACTCGGTAAGTTGTTCTAAATCCTTTCTATATGTAATCCATTCATCTAACAGTTCTCGAGGCAACTCATCGTCCCACTGTATACCAGCTAACCATAATTTTTGTATAAGAATTTTCGCTGTTACTATGCTTGGAGCAATCCATCCTAAAGGATCATAAAGTTTAGCAATATCTGATATAACCTTTCGTTTCGTTACAGGTCCAGTCAACGGAGGAAGCTGCACGGAGTACTCAAATTCATCGCATCTACGGTTCCAGGTAAGTCCTAGTATTTTGTTTCTTATTTCCGAGTTAGCATCCAACTCCTTTCCTTGTTCCTTACCTTTCACTTCTTCAAATACCTCTCCTTTCACTATATCCATTACTTCCTCGTCATTGCTATTCCATTTCTGTAAGGTAAATCCCCCTTTGTTTAAAAGTAAATTCATTTGCTTGTAAATTTCTATAGCTTCATTTTTATCTTGGCATCCTGACATGAAATCATCCATATAAAAATCACGCCTAATTCTTTCAGCTGCTAGCGGATATTCCTTCCCGTCATCTTCAGCTAACTGTATTAAAGTTCTTACAGCAAGATACGGAGCCGAAGAAGTCCCAAAAGTGACTCTCAGTAACTGGTATTCCCCTATCTCCTGAATTGGATCTGCTCGCCACAAGATTCTCTGAAAAGCTGTATCCTTGATGTCTACTAAAATCTGGCGATACATCTTCACTATATCAGCCGTCAAGCATATTGGGTAAGTTCGCCATCTCATAATCGTATGCCGTAGTTCCGGTTGTAAGGTGGGTCCGACCATTAAATCATCATTTAATGATACCCCATTTATACCCTTGCTAGATGCATTGAAAACTATGCGTACCTTCGTAGTAGTTTTGTCTTCTCGGATTACAGCGGGGTAAGGTAAGTATACTCCTGATTCTTTATCAAATTTAGTAACTGGTTGCATGTGATTTAGTTTTAAATATTCTCTAAACGTGTTATGGTATTCTGCTTTCAGATTCGGGTCCCTCTCTAATCTTCGTTCAAGTGACAGGAATTGTTTCACCGCTATATCTCGAGAATGACCTTCTAAGCAAGCTGGATGAGCATCTTTAAAAGGAAGTCTTACTATGTAACGACCGTCTTCATCACGTTTGGTAGTAGCGGCGTAGATATTCTCGCAACGCAGTTCTTCTTCAGTTAACATCCTTTTAGTGATTGAAGGTTCATTTTCCATTTCCCAAAATGACTTAAGAAGATCATCAATATGGAGGACGTGCATGCATACCAAATTACGGGTTTCATTATTGGTACATACTTGACTTTCATTTTTACCTGACACTATCCATCCAAAAATAGTTTCTTAGGCTACTAACGACCCTGTTGGACACTTCTTAACCCCTTCTTTGAGTATAAAGCTATACTCGTTAGCCCCAATTAACAGGTCAACCGGATTTGGCCTACATAGTTCTGGATCAGCCAATCTTATCTGATCCAATAATGGCCAGGATTGAAGCTTCACTTCTCGTGGTGGAAGTAACGCAGTTAATTTTTCCAGAATGAAAACTTCTTTCATACGGATCTGACAATCGGAATTGAGTGTAGAATGCAGTGTCACTTCCGTCATAGACTTGGAAGTCAATGTCAGTTTCCCTCCCAATCCCGCAAAATTTTCCCTGACTGTCTTCCGTGAAAGCCCTAACAATTGAGCCGCGGCTTCTGTTATAAAGGAAACATGTGACCCTGGGTCAATAAGAGCGCGCAGCGTAATCATCCCTTTTCCCGACCCCGACTCTGCATTCACTAAAGCAGTGCCTATTAACGAGTCCCTTCCTACACTTTTCGAGAAGTAGCTGCCTTCTACCTCCAGTCCTTTAGTTCCTTGATGCATGTTTCCTTGTCCCTCATTTTGTCCTTGTGACCCGTTTTCCGTTGTCACCTCATTGACAACAGCCTCATCGACGCTCTGGTGCAGCAACGTATGATGTCGTCGTTTGCATATTTGACACGAAGTTGTGCTACGACAGTACTTTGCCACGTGTGAATGTGATAAACAATTAAAACATAACCCGTTCTGCTGGACAAAATTACGCTTGTCATTAACGTTTAATACTTTAAATTTATAACAATAAGTAATTTTATGATCACCGTCACAATATTTACAAGTTATCTGACTCTCTTGTTGATTGCTTGATACATGTAAATTTACAGAATTAGATCTAGAGTTAGTGTTATAATATTTTGCCTTTTGTACTTTACTATCTAAGAATTCTAGTGAATGATATCTGGTTTCCAGAAAGTCTTTAAATTCTTCAATCTTAGGTAAATCATTTGAATGACTTGTTATCATACTAACTTTACTTTCCCACATCTTTCTACTTTCCATATCTAATTTCTGACTGACAATATAAATTATTATTACATCCCAGGACTCAGTACTAATGTCTAAATTTGACAGTCCGTTCAGTGTGTCGTTTAAATTATCTAATAACATTTTCAGACAAGAGACCGATTCGACAGAAATAGGTTTTATACCAAAAAATCTTTTTAAAATACAATTAACCAAATACTGTTTGTTATAGTAACGATTTTTTAACAAAGTCCAACACTGTTGATAACTATTATTCGAAATAGGCATGTGACGTAACAGTTGCTCTGCTTCTCCCGTTAGGTATCCCTTTAGATATTGTAGTTTTTGCACATCGTCAATACTTTCGTTCTTGTGGATGAGAGACGTAAACAAATCTCTAAAGCTTATCCATTCTGAGTAATCACCTGAAAATCTCGGTATTATTATTTTTGGAAGCTTTATGGACGCCTTGCTGGTACTCGGATTAGCTGTGTTGTCCTGTTTCGTACTTTGAGTAATAAGTACATCCAGCATCTCTTTTTAATCAGTTTTAAAGTTTATATATAAATCTTCTGTTTCGCCAAATACATCATTCTCGAAATAGGTTGTGTCCAATGTACCTTTTTTCTGAATTATTTTATAGTGATTTCTGTTGAAATCCTGATATTTTGAGTCTAATAATTCCAACCTAGTCTGAACATACGATTTCGTCAATCTTTCCTTTGGACTCTTTTTAAAGTTCGTCCTAAGTTTTGTAATTTGTTCAGCCAATTCTTCTTGTATATTAACTAACTCCATTGTTAGCAATGTTCCACGATATTCACAAAGTTTTCTAAGTTTTTAAAAGTTAAGTTCTATACAAAATCGGGCATAGGTTCCCCGTCTTGTCACTTTTACACAAACTATTCTAAGTCCCTAAACAACACTTCTAAATTTTTCTAAGTCCAGTTTTTAATGTTAATCGCAAATTCTAAGTCCCTGCTCTAATAAAGTTAGTTTATCACAATACACAAATTTATACGTCACGTGACTGTCCCTCGACTGTCCTTAAGTAAGCCGGTGATGTGGTGTGGATGTCGCCGCCCGCCCTGCGCCGCACGAAGTCTCCGTAGCCGCCGTCCGCCCTGCACCGCCTTTCCAGTGCCGAAGTCTCCGCTACGCCTCCGCTCCGTACTGTTCCTCCTCGTTCCGCTCCGTTCCCACAGCAGGAATAAGAAGATCTTCGACGACAATCCGCCGCCCCTTGATCTTTCTCCGAAAACCCGATCTATACTTAAGGTCAACTTCGGTTTATTCCGACACGAAGGACCATGTACACGACCGCAAACTGATCCAAGAGCGCCCTCTAGTTAGGTCTAAAATAAAAACATCAGTAGGGTTCGGATCTGGTACAATTTAATAAAAAAAATAAGAATATATAACTATGTGATCGAAACCATAGCGTGAACTAACTCGATGGTAGCGACATCTAGTTAGAATTTTAGAAACTTATAATATAAACTTAACTTAATCTACTTATGACTTCTAGCCTCAAACAAGTACTTACAATAAATGTAGAAAAATGGTTGTGGTTTTTTTTATTGAGTTATTTAATGTTTTGGTCACTATCTACGTATTACGTTTAGAGGTGGGATAAACGGCTTATAATTGACAACGCGTTTCAACGTTATGCTTATTTTTGTAAGCGCGTTTTTAAAAGAGCTTGTTGCTTAAAACGCTTTTTTTATAAAACCTTTTACTCGTTGAAGAAAACGTTACTACGTCTTTTAAACGCGGATGTCTGGTATTGAAAAAGCGTACCAATGCAGATATTCATACCGTCACAACTCACTGTTTATTATACCGATGATATTTAATACAATAGATAAGATATGCCATTAGCGCACGAAAAGTGAAACATCGAAATTCACCCAAATTGGGTGAACTAGCAGTAAGTCACGCGTCGATAAAATGTAACGAATGTGACGTGTGCCTTTGAAAATCAAGTGCCTTCATGCGTATTTAGAAAATACACAAAGTACTGTACAAAAAAAAGGACCATACTCTATCATACCCTAACTATATATGTATAAGAAAATATTTTAATTACGGTTCATATCTATGATTTTTAATATCATTGATTCACGCAATATTTATTCCCCAACAACGCAACGCAACACCCAACGTAGGATCGCGCGCGAAAATATTTACAACAAATGACGACGCTTACACGTTGACAGCGCAAAGCATACTAACGTTGTAAGTGTATCTAAAAAAGCGTGCTTAAAAACGTATTATAAATTGTCCAACGTAATTTTGCCGCTTATTATTGTGTTTATTCTTTGTCGTTTTTAAATTGAGTCTTATATCTATTATAATAAGGTTGTTTTTCAATCATAGTAAGGCCAACGGATTAGTTTGTTGCAACATAGTTGCTATCAACGTTAAAACGAAATCGACTTATACTTGTAAGCGTGCTTATGCGCTTTTTTTGAAAAGCAGACTTTTTAAATAGCTTTTCGTTGAAACAACCACCTCTAATTACGTTTCATTGAATTCATTTTTGTTAAAAGAAAAATTACCCCAGACTTAACATATATTCCCCCATTATTACCTAGCAACACCAATCTAGTCAGACAATGTACATATTGTCGTAAAAAACAATCGAGTTTTTATAATAATCCTTCACAGAATCTTATGACTTATGAATGGAAAATTAAGTTAGGATCTTTATTAATTTTACTTAGTTAATATTTTCACGATTTGATTACACAATTAGGCATAATGTTTTTTTTTTGCGAGCACAAACCATCGGTACAGTTCAAGTGATACTAAACAACCAAGTATACCAACAAGTGTATTATCTATGTATACCAATTTGATGTTTTGGTGTACCTACCTGATATTGTCAAGTGTTTGAACATCGAACGTGATCTAGACGTATCTCAGAGTAATTAGAATGGAGCTAGTATCGCGTCGATTCACCGTACAAATTTTTCGTGGCACTTTTGCGGGGTGCGGGAGGCGAAGCAAACACACACAGATACAATTTCACGCATACCCACACTATAATAAACTCGCAACACATTCAAAAAGATACGCACACAAATAAAGAATGACCTGACCATATGAACAAAATTTGGCAGAGGGGTTAGCGCATTATGCTATCTCCAGTGGTATCTCCTCTAAGAGACGTATATATAATTAAAGATTATACCCTCAAATAAACCATATATACTCGAATTCAAGTATTCCGTCGTAAAAAGTAAATAAACATGGCGGTATTGCAACCATCGACAATATTAGGGAGGTGACGCCTCATGAACGAGTGAATCTGACCACATCATAGATGTATGATAAATCCCTTAGAGGAGATACCACTGGAGAGAGCATGATGCGCTAACCCCTCTGCCAAATTTTGTTCATATGTGTTGCGAGTTTATTATAGTGTGGATATGCGTGAAATTGTATCTGTGTGTGTTTACTTCGCCTCCCGCACCCCGCAAAAGTGCCACGAAAAATTTGTTCGGGGAATCGACGCGATACTGGCTCTATTCTAATTACTCTGAGGATAAATCCATTACAGTATCGATATTTATGTCAGCAACGGTAGGATTAAAAAGAATACATTATTACTGTGAATTATTTTTATTGATAATTTCACCTTTATTTAAACAAATAACAACTCGAAACCCTTTAATTCAAAATAATTAACAAATGCGTCAGTATTAAAATGTTAATTTAATAATCTTTTCGAGTACGTGAAATTCATACTCTTTAAAAGTCTATAAGGTGGTTTGAGAGAATGAAGGAAGATCTTCATCACTGTTAACTTCCACCAATACTTTTTTTACAGTCGGAATTTCGTTGCTAAAGTAAAATTGGCGAACTTTTCTTCTAATGGCGCTAATTGTAAAATCGTCCAAGGTTTTTAGTGAAGAACAGTGATTTCCTTTCTTTTTGTGTTGAGCTGAAACTACATTTCCTGTTATTTTGTATTCATGTACAATTCTCTCCACAGTTCTTTTAGAAATGCCCATTACTTCCGCAGTAGCCTGCGAAACCTCCGACTTATACGGATATGTGGGCATAGCTTTCGCTACAAATTTATTAATATCGATTGCAATATTTTTTTCGTTGGAAGTTAACTGTGTAGGTCTTGCCCTTTTTTTCATGGGACTACTCAAAATTGTCGGGGAGTTACGTCTCTTCCTTTTTGACGATGTAGGTTCAGATGGCCCAGGACGAGGTTCGCTCATCTTCAAGCACTAAAAACACATTTAGTGATTACTTATAATTCTTGTAATAAAGTCACCCATTTTATTTTGTTCTCACGGGAAAAAAGTTTAAAGTTACCTGGTACCTGTGGGGACGTGGGGTGATAGGGGTCGCAACCCCGCCGGAGTCATTACCATACTCTATGGGCGTCTTAGGGCCCACACCCTGAACGTGCAGAGACTCCGAAGATTATCACCAATTGAGCTCAACCCACTGGATGGTTCAACAGAGTGAAATCTATATACATTTTGTCAAGCCATCCAGTGTGTGGAGCGAACTGATTTATATTGGGTTTTAACCCACTCGTGAGTTCCACTCGGGTAATTACCCATTTATATTTTGGACTCAAACGAAATAAATGGATTTATTGACTTGTTGTAATTACTAATAAAAAGTATTGACATAATTTATAAATTAAATATTCAAGCTTATAAAATAATGCTCATTGAAACAAATGAGTGCACGACAGTGCAAATGTATAATAGCTTTGGAGACTTAATCGACAACACTTAGTAAAACTACATGTAAAAAAAACGGATGGAAAAAAGAACCTGTAGTGCATGTATGTGAATTGAATTTTTTTAAATGATGTTGTATATTTCTATTGATAAATGTATTTTTTTTACTTTATCATAATTTTTTTTTTCAATTTACTTAAATTACTTTAAACTAAAATAATCTTATAAAATCTTACCTTATATACACACAAACACTTCAATTGAAATCTAATCGAGAGTATCAAAATCCTTAGATCGTAGCAATAAGTCGTCAGTCCAATCGAAAACACGGTCCAAATCACAAAGCAAACACAAAACCAAAAATCGAAAGCAAAGTCGTTAAAGAAAAGACACCAGAGAGCATTCAGTACGTACGACATCGATACGAAGCGACGAATGAATGACTATGAATTACACAATGAGGGTGTTCAAAAATGACGTGCACCAGGTGGCAGCACTAAGGCGTAAGTCCCGGAACCTGTCAAACCGCATACAGTTTCATATTCGGCACTCAATTTAAATTAATATTTATTTAAATAAATAATTAAATACGTAATATAAAATATTATCTTACAATCAACATAATATAATCCGTGTAGACGTGGGCAGAGTAGCGATTTACTTTGAAATAGGGACGGCGGACCTACTGTTTATGTTGAATCTACCTCAGTTTAGTCTGAGTTTAATATAATACTTTTTATTTTATAAAATGATTGGTTGTGGATCAATTTCAAATCATTCAATATCGAGATTTAGATCTTTAAATATTGAACATCACTAATTTCCATAGACAAAGTGTGTGTTCTATATATTGACATATTTTATCTGTGGCATTCTCATGTCAAAAATATTTTATTTATTCGTATATCTTAAGATTTTAATTATATTTTCAGTAGTTTAACTATTTTTCTGAATCAGTTGGATGTTTTACGTGTGTGTGGTGATAAATGGAAAGTTTTCATCTTGTATTGGTGAAGAAATTTAGGTTTGTTTTGAAGTACCCGGTTTGATTACAAAAAATGACTTTATATCTGGTTTTGGGTATACTTACGTAAGGCGATGTCTGTTGTTACCAAAAGTGAAAAAAATCTTAAATCTATGGTTGTTATTGAGTAGTCTGTGGTCCTAATAGAATGCGAAAATCGCGCGACCGAACGACGCGACCATCGCACGCTAAGGCTCAAGCTAAGGCCTCATTTACGGAGACGCGGGGCGTCGCGCGTCGCGTGTGGCGTGGCGTCCCACGGCGCGTCGGACGTTTTTATTGTTTACGTAGCGGCGGCGCGCGCGTGAAGCGGCACGTATCATCACCTGCTAACCGATGGCTCGTGGGTTCGATTCCCACCAAGTGTCTGGGTGTTGTTTATCTATTTATGTATGTATTTACCAAAAAAAATAAGTATATAAGTATTAGTATCAGTTGTCTGGTTTCCATAGTACAGGCTCTGCCTAGTTTGTGATCGGATGACCGTGTGTGGATTGTCCCAAGATATTATTAATTCAATACGGTGTAATAAAGGCTTTTAGGAGTAGGACATCGCCTCAGGGCTACCAACTTAGGAGTTTCTCCCCTAGGGACAAAAATAACTATAAGGATTTTCTTATGGATATAATATTTTGAGGGGTATATTTAGTAATGCCATCTTGCAGCTTAGCAAGAGGCCTATTGGTGACGCAGGATTAGTAGCGGCCAATATACAAAGCCTAGAGCACAGGCGCAGAGTAGCCAGCCTCTCGGTATTCTACAGGATGCATTTTGGAGAGTGTGCGCAGGAATTGCATGACTTGATTCCACCATGCCCCTTCCATCATCGAACGACGAGACGCACGACACATACACACCCTTATGTAGTGAGCGTGCCTTCAGTCCAGACTAAGCGGTTTGCTTCTTCATTTATAATAAGGACAGCAAAGGATTGGTACAGTTTGCCTGCGTCGGTTTTCCCTTCCTATAATTGGAAAGGAAAACTGATGAGGATGTCTTCAAGACTAGAGTGAATAGGGTTTTAATAGTATGCTGTACCATCCTCGCTTGCGTCTCCGCTTTCCATCAGGTCGGACTGCAGTCAAGCACTAGTTTTTATGTACTAAAAAAATACTAATAATTCTTAGGACAAAAAGTAGCTAACCTACAAGTTCCCATCTATCTCTATACGACCAAATACGTTAAAGCGTAACAAATATGTAGAAACGAACTCGCTTTGACTTAGTAGGTGTAATTAAAGGAGGATTAGATACGAAATCAATTTGGGGAAAATTGTACAATAATGTATCTTTTTGGGGAAAAATAAAACCTGATTTGGGGAAATTTCACATGTATAATCTGGAGAGGAGCCTTTCTCCAAGATCTGGAGACCCTGCTCTATGGTCCAATCATGAAAATAGACTTGAGCCATTTCGAGTGCACACGAGGTATCTATTATTTTTGTTGTTTTTATTAATAATTTACACTTTTATACCTTTAATTAGTATTTCTTATGTGAATTTGTTCATAATTCGTACGTAAACATTCCTGCTCAATGAATTATTTGATTTAAAATCCTATTTGGCAAACTTTGTTTATTATTTTCAGTGTAGCCTGCCGGTTCCTTTTTAACCGACTTCAAAAAGGAGGCAGTTACTCTATTCGTCGTGTACCTATGTATTTTTTCACCAAGTAATAAATTTAGTGAAGCTTAAATTAATAGTTTCAGGTTCAATTCAGTAATATGAAGTGAGGCACATATACTGTAAACTGGCTAAATTCAATCGGTGAGTGTACATTTGCTTTCGATGTTTTTACAGTATTGTTATTGCGAATAGTTAAAAGCCGGTTTTTTCCGCATTTTTAAAGGTTGCAATGAATGTCGGTGGTGCAGTAGGTGAGGTTACCGGAGAGGTCGCTCTCATAGCTGAGGAACTTAGTAGAGCTGTGGAACTGACACTGAATCCTATTGTGTCTCATGAAGCACGCAACCAGGCTTACAATGCATGTGAAAGGTATGCTCATTTGTCTAAGAATAATTTCTTTCTAATCCCTACTTGTTGAGGAAGTTGTCCTGATGAACCTAATCTTACTTACCTTATTAATATATATGTCGGAAACACGTTTAACATCTTCGGCGTCCCTTCGACTAGTTGTCATCTCATATGACAGCGTGGACCTGACATCCTGGCACCTCATCATGGCATCATCTCGTATGATGACATGATCCTTCACGCACACAGTGATATTTGACCACATCCAATACAAGCAACCCTGTACGAGACCACCGACCAGACCGTCACGACATCCCAAACTAGATCACTCAGGACAAATCACTCCCTTCGGGATCACCGCACCAACTATCTCAAGATCCCACACTACTACTCGCAATACTCTCTACGGGATCATCACTCTGACTGTCACATGATCCCAAACTAGACTACTCGCAATACAAACTACTCTCTACGAGATCACCACGCTGACTCTCACGAGATCCCAAGCTATATACGACTCACAGCACGAACTACTCTGTCGACTAGACTGTGTTCACACTACAAAGTACTTAGCTCTCAATATCCACTGATCGTTTCCCGAATAGCTGAACGTAGACTCTCGAACGGATCGTCACACTGGACTCAATGCTACACCTCACTGATTCACTACGAAATATCACGATAGACTATCCATTATAATTTACAATCATCATCCAACATAACCATTCTACTTTTCCAATCATCACACTTGTTATGTCATTGTCAACCAATCACCCGAACTAATGTCATGGCGTCACGTCAAACATGACAGTTGACATCTCGTAATAAAGATGTGCCGGCATATATATATAATCATAATCATAATATTATATCATCATAATTATAAAAATACAACATTAAATATTAACTTGTGTCATTCAATTGAAAGCAAATCCCAGATTGTAGTTAGCATTTTTATTTTACTTTTTACTAGGTATAGATTTGGTAAAATACCTGCTTAGGCTTGAATAATAAACACAACATAGACACCTAAATAAACAAACTTATGCAACATTAGCTGCAGCTGAAAGGTTGAAGAGAAACCAAGGTCACCTATTATACTAATATTAATCTAGGACTATCCATACACGGTCATCTGATCCCAAACTAGGCAGAGCCTGAACCGTGGAAACCAGACAACTGATACTAATACTAATACTTTTTTCTGTAAATACATAATATTAATATCTTGAGACAATCCACACACGGTCATCTGATCCCAAACTAGGCAGAGCCTGTACTATGGAGACTAGACAACTGATACTAATACATATATACATTTTTTTTTTGTAAATACATACTTAAATAGATTCATAACACCCAGACACTTGGTGGGAATTGAACCCACGACCCATCGGGTAGCAGACAAGGTGTCTAACCACTAGACCAACAGGTCCATCAACAAAGTAATTAATAGAATACAATTATCCTCAGGAATGATGTTTGTAGGGAATACAAATTCCCAGCAATGATAAGCCAATTACAGATTAATTTGTGTAGTGCATGTGCCTTATACAGATGTACTTTATGTGGGTAATATTATCTTTTTTGTTGTAGTTTCAAAGAGAACTCTCCATGGTGTGCTCAAGCTGGTCTTCTACTGGCTAGTGGGGCTCAGTACTCTGCTGTAGTGAAACATTTCGGTCTGCAACTTATGGAACATACTGTTAAGTATCGTTGGCCTCAAATTACTCAAGCTGAAAAGATATTTATCAAGGTAATTTTTAAAATAGTGCATAAAAAAATAAGTAATTAATATACTGAATGAAAATATTTAATTACTCAATCTTGTCTTTTGTTGTTAAAATTTTATTGATAATTCATAAGTGTGTGTGTTTCATCATGTGAGATTGTGGTCAAGCGCAAAACTATTGCTTATAATAAAAAATAAAGAGCTTGACTTTTGTAGGTACATTAATAATTCCCTAATCATACTAATTTCATTATGTTATTTCGTTGATAACTTGATTGATAAAACATTTCCTTGATTATCTAGACTTCTTTCTTCTTTTTTAGGAAAATGCCATGAAACTTCTATATATGGGAGGCTGGGAAACAGGCCATTTGAATGACGCCCTAGCTCGTGTTATTGTGGAGATGATAAAGCGGGAATGGCCTCAGCAGTGGCCTACATTGCTCTCTGAACTCAGTGATGCATGTTCACAAGGACACCAACACACTCAAATAGTTCTACATGTGTTCCTTAGGCTAGTGGAAGATGTTGCAACATTACAGGTAAGTTCTGATGTGGTTGCCAAACCTTTTACAAGATCCTATTCAACTATGAATACAAAGTATTTGCTGTGTCAAAAATGCTAAATGTATTTGCACACAAGTAATAAGTGTTAAAAAGAAACACCCGACTATGGATAAAATCGCAGTCTAATAATGTGATAATAAATAGCTTATAACCAGCGGACAATCAAGACATTTCTAATGACACCCTACTTGTCAAATTATGTTAAGTAGATTAGAAGATATGTGGGTACAGATGAACATAAATACATATATTCTTGTTAAAATCGGTTCCCTAGTTGGGTAAAAATATTACTAGCACTTTATTGTTTTTTATTTGGTACTAGCTGACCCGCGTAGAGCTTCGCCCGCGCTTTTCCTGACACTTCCAACAATTATCGTTATATTTTAACCAATTTACACATAACCTTGACAAATTATATATCTAAACCTCCACTCATGAATCACTCTATCTATTGGTGAAAACTGCATGTAAATCCGTTCAGTAGTTTTTGAGTTTATCGTGAACATAAAGACAGACAGACGCGGTGGAGGACTTTGTAGTGTAGTGATGTAGTGATAGTGATGATGATTAGAGATCTTCTGATGATTTCTCTTCATAACTTCCATGGAAATCTAATTTAGAATTAATAAATGGGACTTTTTTTATAAAAAATATTAGGACTGGTATTCATGAGACTGATTGTGTTGGATCATATTCCTTCAAGGCGGTATAAAAGTGTCATATCACGACAATATTAACCTTGGTAACCTATAGTTGTTATACATGCATACATGCATTAATGATGTCACTTTCGGGTATTATGTCACGCGTTTTTAAAGATTTGCTTTATAAAGTAGGTATACAAAATTTGATGTAGTTCACATAAACGCTATCACACCTAGCATAGCAATAAAATCGAATAACAGATTCCTCAGAGTGTTCACGAAGCAAGCAAGTGTTTATCGTACAAATCCTAAAAAAATATTATGAGTTTAGAATATTATGCCTTAGTTTTATGATAATAATACTGCAGCTAAATCCAGATTTTTTCTTCATCAGACATAATGGAACTTTATAGGTCTTTAGAGAACTCTAAGTAAAATATGTAATGTATGATTTGAGTAGTTCAATTTCAATTATTAATAAGAATGAGACTGGTCACAAATTGCAAGCCTAAAACAATGAAGTTCCCTGGCATAAGTTGTGTTAACTCAGTTCCACTGCACATTTTATTTAAAATCATCTATTAAGTGGTACTTTCCACCTTATCCTTGGAATGGGTTAAAATGGTGCAAGGGAAGGTCTAGGTCGCCACTACCAGTGACAGATATTCTGTCACCAGACAATGTGGCAATGTAAATATTGCTGAGTAAAATTACCAGGCTCAAGTGTTAATAAGTAATGCCTTTGATGCCATCATTCAAAAGAATTTTAAATGTATTATATCAACTACGATATTTGTGTAAACTCCTAGACGCTGGAACAACACCAACGACGTAAGGATATATATCAGGCACTGACCAGTAATATGTCTGAAATATTTGCGTTCTTCATGCGCCTTATTGAACTTCACGTGCAAGAGTTCAGGGAGAAGACTGCCGGCGGCGATTATAATGCCGCTGCGAGCAATGGAAGAGTAGTCCAGGTGCGTATGCCGTGGCCTAGAACCTTACGCCAGTCAAATGAAGTCAAATTTTAGAATACTTGATTGGTCCTTTTACCCAGCCTTTTTTAGCTTGAGCTCTTAATCCGCTCGTAGCCTTATCCGTTGAAGCTACAATGTTGTTTTTAGGTTGTGCTGTTAACATTGACTGGTTTTGTGGAATGGGTGTCCACAAATCATGTTGTAATGAACAATGGGCGCTTGTTACAAATCCTGTGTATACTTCTACAAGATGACGTATTCCAGTTGCCCGCGGCTGAATGTCTATTGCAGATTGTTAACAGAAAGGGATCCGTAAGTATTATTTATCCATCCGATCCGTAGAGTATGAGAGAAAACTGAAGCATTGAATGACTCTTTTATGATAAAATTCTCCATGGGATGTCCGGATTATACCGTCCCATTTCTTCCCGTTGCCCATAGAAGGCGACTAAGGGAAAATCAGAAGACGAGTAGTAGCGTCTTCTGTATGAAATCCAACTACGTGTATACTGCGATCCCCAAATGCCTGTCAAGCATGGGGATTATGGCAAACCTCTCAGACGGGTTCCTATATTTAGCAGTGGACATCCTCAGGCTGTTAATGTACGAGCAATTTCCGTGCTAGGGATACAGTTTCTTGAACTTTTCGTAGTCACAACAACGTTTTTAGTTACCCTAGCTGATAATGTTCTGCATCTGTCTAGGTTCAACAGCTTCTTTTTGTTTCTGAATTCTTGATGTATAGGCCACCCTCTTCAAATTATTATATTAACACTATTGTTAAGGTAGTTAGTTGATTTATTCATTCATAACATAACATGCCAATAATTAAAACGGCACTTAGTCTAAAAGCGTTCGCTTAAATTTGACCTGATTCCGTAACATTGTTATGTACCAACTGAACAAATATCATGTGCGCATTATTTTTTGTATTCTTTTACAGACAAAGGAAAGGAAACCACTTGCTATATTATTCAGTGAAGAGCCAATCTCGTGTATACACCGCGCCACACTCGCTAGCATCAATGTAGTTGACGAGGCTCATTATTTGTTCCTGAAAAAAGTCTCGCAGGTAATTTATACAGCCTGTTTATTTAAGATTAAATACCATTGATCTAGCTGTGTAGACACCCATCCACTAGTCCACTACCCAATAAGTCGTGTGTTCGATTCCCACCCCAGTACTTCGGTAACCCGAGTACTCTCCTAGGGATTGTCGGTGGCATCAAGTGCCTGCTGGCCTTTCTCGAGGAGTTGGGGTAAATCGAATGAATCTATTCCCACCCGTACGCAAAATACACGCATTGACACGGAGTTGCGGAAACCAGCCCGTGTTGCCAATACCAATTCCCACCCTGTCCAGTTTGGGATCAGATGACTGTGTCTGGAACAAACTTCTCAAGATATAGTGTGTAATAGAGTTGCTTTACGGTTTTGTTTTTACGAATACCCATCCTATTCGAACGTCGACGGACGTGTACCAGTTGTTCTTTACGCACACACTGTACACAATACTTTACAGAGCACAGTAGCAGTTTGCATAGATATTGGTCATCAACCGCGCTGTAAATGACGAGTGGTTTAAAACTTATTATCATCCATTTACCACCTACTTTATAATTTAGCCGAATGTATTCGTTTTCATTGCAAATTCAAACACACTTTCAACATTATTGCATTGCATGTGCCTGCACAAAATACGTGCGGGCGGGGTAAGTAACGTCGTTCAAACGTCGTTTTTTATTGAAAACTGGCACACCGTTCGTGTCCGCGATAGTACCTGGACAGGTCCTTGCGTATTCCGCTTCTACAAAGAAGAAGAATGAGTCTGAATGTGGATGTATGTGCAGGTGGTGGCGGGTCTGGGGCAACAACTGGCGTCCCTGTGGGGCTGTGCCAGCAACCCGGAGGCCTGGCTCCCGTTGCTACTGGACACCGTGCTCCTGCTCACCTCCCACCCGTCCCTCACGCTCGCCCACACCGCCAACTCCGTCTGGCTCGCCTTCCTGAAGCACGACCAGATATCGAAACTGCCCTACGTGTTGGCCGTCGTGCCGCGATGGCTCCAGACCTCCGCGCCCAAAGTGCTAAAGGTATGTAACTTGTTTTTCGCTGCCGGGTAGGAATCCTTCAAAAGGTACTCGGTTTCCGCAGGGGCGAAGGCCGGGTTATGTGAGATTTCTAACAAGTAAAACCACCCCGGTAACCTCAATCGACGCTATAGACCGGAACTCTATAGGCGCGAGGTCAGAACGAACTGCCCAGAGTCTCTCTGACTCTGGACAGTCCGTTGTGACCTCGCCAGAGTTACAGCTGCCTATTGACGAGAGAAGCCAGAAGTTCGCCTGACGGTAAACGATATGCCTGCTTATAGACAGCTGCATAGCACTGCCGCTCGTCACTCGAGACACATAGTTATTAAGTCTCTTGTGTCCAATAATCTCACCAGCTACAGCGCCCTTCACGCCGGAACATAGCAATGTTTACACAATACATTACGGCAAAATATCTCACTGAGGTGGTCTCAGGAAAGTCCCTGGGCGGTGCCATGCACAAGAAACCTACCACCTGGTAAAACATGTAAAGCTAGATAAGCTACACAATCACTAAAAGAGCAGCATCTAAAATATACATAAGTTTTAGACATCATAATAAAATACCTTTTCAGGTGACGTATCCGACGTCGCGAACTAGCAACGCACATGATGCGGTGACGTACGCGTGTATAGACTTCGACAGCGAACAAGAGTTTTATACATTCTTTTCGCGATGCCGCACGGAAATATTAGAAAGTTTCAAGTAAGTTACAAACTATGACTTTGCTAACGTAATTAACACTTTATGTATTTAACTATTTTATTCCTTTAGTCCGGACTAAGCGATTTGCTTCTTCATTTATAATGACAGCTAAGGACTGGAACAGTTTGCCTGTGTCGGTGTTCCCGTCCGGTTAAAATGTGCGTGACTTCAGGGCAAGAGTGAATCGGCTTTTAATAGACTATTGTGCTTTACCATCCACCATAACCTCTAGCTTATGTTAAAAAAAAAACACTTCATATTGGAGCTAAAAATAACCGAACCGCCTATATTCTCAAGTTCTTCAGAGAATCCTCCAATTAGTTGACCATATTATTATTGCGTCGCGTTCCGGTTTGGCCAGACCTATTGTGCTAAGAAAATTGGAAAGAAGTCGTCCACGTGGTAGAAAACCAGCTCGTTAGGCGTATAAAATCGCCATGCTACTGGATATGCCACTCCATATGCAGCTGCAGATGGCATCTGACAGAATAAGGTGGCGCAATTTAATCTTGGACCGTATAAGGTGATGTGGTCGAGTGAGAAGAGAAGGCTGGCCATACATGTAGGTTTTCGAAATTCATAGAAATTTCATTGCATATTGCACATGTTCGATTTTTTCTCGCGAGGATTACATTGTGTACGTACATAGGCTATGAATGCCACCACGCGCGTTCGGATAAACCGTGCAAGTAAAACTTAATGACGTCATGTCGAATGTAGTAAATTGTAGCATATAATTTGTATATATTTGTATATATCGTCGCATATATTCGGACCATTCAAAACCGCGCACGCGACGTGTTTAGCAAAGAAGTGGAGAAAGAAGGATGTGTATTTTTTTGTGCATCATGGAAATACCATACGGCATATTTTTTCCTTCTTCATCGATAACAGAAATAATATTCTAACTAAATCGTCGTTCCCCAGTGACGTGATCGCTATCTTATACGTACGTAGACACATTTTTAAAGAAAAAAAACAACTGTCAATTACGTATTGGGGTTCTCTCGCTTCTAAGGGGGCCTTTGTTTAGCAGTGGATGACTTTCGGCTGCTGCTGCTGATGATGATGACGGCATGTACCGTTTGCAGGTTCTGCATGACGGCGGCGCCGCTGGTGACGTGGAGTTTCGTGGAGCAGTGGACGCGCTCCGCGCTAGACAAGGCGGACTCCTGTCCCGCACAACTAGACCAACAACACCCGCTCTACGTCGAATGGGAGGCTCTCTCGCAGGTATAATACAACCGTAAATACGTTACTGTTGAAGTGGAAGTCGGCTGGACAAGTGGCTAGGAAATATGGTGCAAAACAGTGGCGTGCAGTCTATATAGGCAAAAAGTGTTTGCCTACCCTGTGATTTCCCCAATCAGACATTTTATAATATAAAGTGTGCACAGTAATATTTCATTTTCAATTATTTCACCATTGTAAATAAACAAAGGCACGCAAAATGTTCGAAATCAATCACCTATATGCGCGACGAACTTAATATAAATGCACTGTACTCATAAATGTAAAGATAGCTAACGCAAAGACACGGCGAGGCGCGGCCTCGATTTTCACAGATTTCTTGCACACCGACTCACACGTATACATAAATAATCTGCCATGTCTAATAGAAGAAATATCACGCACACAGACAAAGGAAGAGACACTGCCTACCAAAAGTGACATTTCAATAAAGTATAAAGTCCCGATGAATGCTAATTTTAATCGCTCAGCTATCGCAGCCGTAAAACATTTGGCTAGGCGTGCGGATGCGAATTACGAGACGCGAGTTCGTATCCTCTTAGAATCGTAGATTCTTTTTGTAATGTTTTTTAAATTATTTAATAGAATATAAAGTGGTGAGGTTATGTAATAAGTAGGGACCGGATTTATATGTATTTAAAATTCCAAAATATGTACATATAATATGGACTAAAAAGCGAAAATATGGAAAAATGTGGAGCTAAAAATAACCATTAGTTTCGGCAGTTCTTTTCAGTATTTGTGTTGTTGCAGTACACGGATCTCATGTTTTGTAACCCCCAATGCAAAAAAGGCATGTTTAAGTTTGTACGCTTATGTCTCTGTCTCTCTGCGGCATGGTAGCTTCCTAACGAATGGATGGATGAAAATTCAAGGTCATTCTGTTTGGTCAAAAGAAGGCTTGTTACTGGCGAATAATCTTTCAACATCTATTATAGTTTAATTTATAGGTACATGTTGTATCTTAGCCGTAAACATACAGTCTTTCTACTGTTGCATGTTGTAATGTGTTTTAATCTTAGTACGTATCTAGAAGACAAGTAACTCGCACTCATATTGATAGGTAAGTTTATTTCTCTTCGACTATCCAAGTAGGATTAGGTATATTTTTCGATAGCAGGTATGTTTATTTCTTGAACACAGTCTGCGGCATAAATGGTTGCATAGATTTCAATTTAATATACTTACTTAGGTACTTCCTACATATCGTAAGATTCGTTTTAGTTTTGGGAGTGAAATAGAATATACTTAGGAATATTTTATTAAAAAAAAAACATCTTTAAGTACAAATAAATATATGTACTTAAGTTACAGTGGCAATACATACAAACAAAAAGACGGTTACTGACGACAACGACTTTAGAGATTTTAGAAATTTGCTTTTTTGCCTACCCTGATCAAAAAGTCTGTGCACGCCACTGGTGCAAAAGGGTCCTCGACTAGAGAACATGGAAGTAGAAGGCTTCTTTTTTTTTTGAAGAGTTGATGCCATTTTTTTATATGAGTAGCTGTTGGCCACATAAGAGCTTCACTGGGTAACTTTTTTTAGGAAGGGTAGTAGGGACAAGCTCAGGATTTGGGCTGCCGCTTAGAGAAAATTACTTTACTACCGATTCGAAACAAGCCCCCACTGATAAGAACTGGCAGGAAACTTACTGTGGGGAGGATGATGCCAAATGTGTGTGGTACAGGTGCTGGACATGGTACTGTCGCGGCTACTGCAGGCGGAGCCGCGGCCCGACGTGGGCTCGGGCCTGCAGCTACTGCAGCGGGCCGTGGCCTGCGCGCCGCCCGCGCCGCTCGTGCTGTCGCTGCTGCTGTCCTTCATCTCCGCGCTGTTCGTGTTCCTCAGCTGCGCCTACAGCCAGCTCGCCGGTATGTGAGGACAGTGCTGGCTGGCTGGAGCCGCCCGCGCCGCTCGTGCTGTCGCTGCTGCTGTCCTTCATCTCCGCGCTGTTCGTGTTCCTCAGCTGCGCCTACAGCCAGCTCGCCGGTATGTGAGGACAGTGCTGGCTGCCTGCGCGCCGCCCGCGCCGCTCGTGCTGTCGCTGCTGCTGTCCTTCATCTCCGCGCTGTTCGTGTTCCTCAGCTGCGCCTACAGCCAGCTCGCCGGTATGTGAGGACAGTGCTGGCTGGCTGGAGCCGCCCGCGCCGCTCGTGCTGTCGCTGCTGCTGTCCTTCATCTCCGCGCTGTTCGTGTTCCTCAGCTGCGCCTACAGCCAGCTCGCCGGTATGTGAGGACAGTGCTGGCTGCCTGCGCGCCGCCCGCGCCGCTCGTGCTGTCGCTGCTGCTGTCCTTCATCTCCGCGCTGTTCGTGTTCCTCAGCTGCGCCTACAGCCAGCTCGCCGGTATGTGAGGACAGTGCTGGCTGGCTGGAGCCGCCCGCGCCGCTCGTGCTGTCGCTGCTGCTGTCCTTCATCTCCGCGCTGTTCGTGTTCCTCAGCTGCGCCTACAGCCAGCTCGCCGGTATGTGAGGACAGTGCTGGCTGGCTGGAGCCGCCCGCGCCGCTCGTGCTGTCGCTGCTGCTGTCCTTCATCTCCGCGCTGTTCGTGTTCCTCAGCTGCGCCTACAGCCAGCTCGCCGGTATGTGAGGACAGTGCTGGCTGCCTGCGCGCCGCCCGCGCCGCTCGTGCTGTCGCTGCTGCTGTCCTTCATCTCCGCGCTGTTCGTGTTCCTCAGCTGCGCCTACAGCCAGCTCGCCGGTATGTGAGGACAGTGCTGGCTGGCTGGAGCCGCCCGCGCCGCTCGTGCTGTCGCTGCTGCTGTCCTTCATCTCCGCGCTGTTCGTGTTCCTCAGCTGCGCCTACAGCCAGCTCGCCGGTATGTGAGGACAGTGCTGGCTGCCTGCGCGCCGCCCGCGCCGCTCGTGCTGTCGCTGCTGCTGTCCTTCATCTCCGCGCTGTTCGTGTTCCTCAGCTGCGCCTACAGCCAGCTCGCCGGTATGTGAGGACAGTGCTGGCTGCCTGCGCGCCGCCCGCGCCGCTCGTGCTGTCGCTGCTGCTGTCCTTCATCTCCGCGCTGTTCGTGTTCCTCAGCTGCGCCTACAGCCAGCTCGCCGGTATGTGAGGACAGTGCTGGCTGCCTGCGCGCCGCCCGCGCCGCTCGTGCTGTCGCTGCTGCTGTCCTTCATCTCCGCGCTGTTCGTGTTCCTCAGCTGCGCCTACAGCCAGCTCGCCGGTATGTGAGGACAGTGCTGGCTGGCTGGAGCCGCCCGCGCCGCTCGTGCTGTCGCTGCTGCTGTCCTTCATCTCCGCGCTGTTCGTGTTCCTCAGCTGCGCCTACAGCCAGCTCGCCGGTATGTGAGGACAGTGCTGGCTGGCTGGAGCCGCCCGCGCCGCTCGTGCTGTCGCTGCTGCTGTCCTTCATCTCCGCGCTGTTCGTGTTCCTCAGCTGCGCCTACAGCCAGCTCGCCGGTATGTGAGGACAGTGCTGGCTGGCTGGAGCCGCCCGCGCCGCTCGTGCTGTCGCTGCTGCTGTCCTTCATCTCCGCGCTGTTCGTGTTCCTCAGCTGCGCCTACAGCCAGCTCGCCGGTATGTGAGGACAGTGCTGGCTGGCTGGAGCCGCCCGCGCCGCTCGTGCTGTCGCTGCTGCTGTCCTTCATCTCCGCGCTGTTCGTGTTCCTCAGCTGCGCCTACAGCCAGCTCGCCGGTATGTGAGGACAGTGCTGGCTGGCTGGAGCCGCCCGCGCCGCTCGTGCTGTCGCTGCTGCTGTCCTTCATCTCCGCGCTGTTCGTGTTCCTCAGCTGCGCCTACAGCCAGCTCGCCGGTATGTGAGGACAGTGCTGGCTGGCTGGAGCCGCCCGCGCCGCTCGTGCTGTCGCTGCTGCTGTCCTTCATCTCCGCGCTGTTCGTGTTCCTCAGCTGCGCCTACAGCCAGCTCGCCGGTATGTGAGGACAGTGCTGGCTGGCTGGAGCCGCCCGCGCCGCTCGTGCTGTCGCTGCTGCTGTCCTTCATCTCCGCGCTGTTCGTGTTCCTCAGCTGCGCCTACAGCCAGCTCGCCGGTATGTGAGGACAGTGCTGGCTGGCTGGAGCCGCCCGCGCCGCTCGTGCTGTCGCTGCTGCTGTCCTTCATCTCCGCGCTGTTCGTGTTCCTCAGCTGCGCCTACAGCCAGCTCGCCGGTATGTGAGGACAGTGCTGGCTGGCTGGAGCCGCCCGCGCCGCTCGTGCTGTCGCTGCTGCTGTCCTTCATCTCCGCGCTGTTCGTGTTCCTCAGCTGCGCCTACAGCCAGCTCGCCGGTATGTGAGGACAGTGCTGGCTGGCTGGAGCCGCCCGCGCCGCTCGTGCTGTCGCTGCTGCTGTCCTTCATCTCCGCGCTGTTCGTGTTCCTCAGCTGCGCCTACAGCCAGCTCGCCGGTATGTGAGGACAGTGCTGGCTGGCTGGAGCCGCCCGCGCCGCTCGTGCTGTCGCTGCTGCTGTCCTTCATCTCCGCGCTGTTCGTGTTCCTCAGCTGCGCCTACAGCCAGCTCGCCGGTATGTGAGGACAGTGCTGGCTGGCTGGAGCCGCCCGCGCCGCTCGTGCTGTCGCTGCTGCTGTCCTTCATCTCCGCGCTGTTCGTGTTCCTCAGCTGCGCCTACAGCCAGCTCGCCGGTATGTGAGGACAGTGCTGGCTGGCTGGAGCCGCCCGCGCCGCTCGTGCTGTCGCTGCTGCTGTCCTTCATCTCCGCGCTGTTCGTGTTCCTCAGCTGCGCCTACAGCCAGCTCGCCGGTATGTGAGGACAGTGCTGGCTGCCTGCGCGCCGCCCGCGCCGCTCGTGCTGTCGCTGCTGCTGTCCTTCATCTCCGCGCTGTTCGTGTTCCTCAGCTGCGCCTACAGCCAGCTCGCCGGTATGTGAGGACAGTGCTGGCTGGCTGGAGCCGCCCGCGCCGCTCGTGCTGTCGCTGCTGCTGTCCTTCATCTCCGCGCTGTTCGTGTTCCTCAGCTGCGCCTACAGCCAGCTCGCCGGTATGTGAGGACAGTGCTGGCTGGCTGGAGCCGCCCGCGCCGCTCGTGCTGTCGCTGCTGCTGTCCTTCATCTCCGCGCTGTTCGTGTTCCTCAGCTGCGCCTACAGCCAGCTCGCCGGTATGTGAGGACAGTGCTGGCTGGCTGGAGCCGCCCGCGCCGCTCGTGCTGTCGCTGCTGCTGTCCTTCATCTCCGCGCTGTTCGTGTTCCTCAGCTGCGCCTACAGCCAGCTCGCCGGTATGTGAGGACAGTGCTGGCTGGCTGGAGCCGCCCGCGCCGCTCGTGCTGTCGCTGCTGCTGTCCTTCATCTCCGCGCTGTTCGTGTTCCTCAGCTGCGCCTACAGCCAGCTCGCCGGTATGTGAGGACAGTGCTGGCTGGCTGGAGCCGCCCGCGCCGCTCGTGCTGTCGCTGCTGCTGTCCTTCATCTCCGCGCTGTTCGTGTTCCTCAGCTGCGCCTACAGCCAGCTCGCCGGTATGTGAGGACAGTGCTGGCTGCCTGCGCGCCGCCCGCGCCGCTCGTGCTGTCGCTGCTGCTGTCCTTCATCTCCGCGCTGTTCGTGTTCCTCAGCTGCGCCTACAGCCAGCTCGCCGGTATGTGAGGACAGTGCTGGCTGGCTGGAGCCGCCCGCGCCGCTCGTGCTGTCGCTGCTGCTGTCCTTCATCTCCGCGCTGTTCGTGTTCCTCAGCTGCGCCTACAGCCAGCTCGCCGGTATGTGAGGACAGTGCTGGCTGCCTGCGCGCCGCCCGCGCCGCTCGTGCTGTCGCTGCTGCTGTCCTTCATCTCCGCGCTGTTCGTGTTCCTCAGCTGCGCCTACAGCCAGCTCGCCGGTATGTGAGGACAGTGCTGGCTGGCTGGAGCCGCCCGCGCCGCTCGTGCTGTCGCTGCTGCTGTCCTTCATCTCCGCGCTGTTCGTGTTCCTCAGCTGCGCCTACAGCCAGCTCGCCGGTATGTGAGGACAGTGCTGGCTGGCTGGAGCCGCCCGCGCCGCTCGTGCTGTCGCTGCTGCTGTCCTTCATCTCCGCGCTGTTCGTGTTCCTCAGCTGCGCCTACAGCCAGCTCGCCGGTATGTGAGGACAGTGCTGGCTGCCTGCGCGCCGCCCGCGCCGCTCGTGCTGTCGCTGCTGCTGTCCTTCATCTCCGCGCTGTTCGTGTTCCTCAGCTGCGCCTACAGCCAGCTCGCCGGTATGTGAGGACAGTGCTGGCTGGCTGGAGCCGCCCGCGCCGCTCGTGCTGTCGCTGCTGCTGTCCTTCATCTCCGCGCTGTTCGTGTTCCTCAGCTGCGCCTACAGCCAGCTCGCCGGTATGTGAGGACAGTGCTGGCTGCCTGCGCGCCGCCCGCGCCGCTCGTGCTGTCGCTGCTGCTGTCCTTCATCTCCGCGCTGTTCGTGTTCCTCAGCTGCGCCTACAGCCAGCTCGCCGGTATGTGAGGACAGTGCTGGCTGCCTGCGCGCCGCCCGCGCCGCTCGTGCTGTCGCTGCTGCTGTCCTTCATCTCCGCGCTGTTCGTGTTCCTCAGCTGCGCCTACAGCCAGCTCGCCGGTATGTGAGGACAGTGCTGGCTGCCTGCGCGCCGCCCGCGCCGCTCGTGCTGTCGCTGCTGCTGTCCTTCATCTCCGCGCTGTTCGTGTTCCTCAGCTGCGCCTACAGCCAGCTCGCCGGTATGTGAGGACAGTGCTGGCTGGCTGGAGCCGCCCGCGCCGCTCGTGCTGTCGCTGCTGCTGTCCTTCATCTCCGCGCTGTTCGTGTTCCTCAGCTGCGCCTACAGCCAGCTCGCCGGTATGTGAGGACAGTGCTGGCTGGCTGGAGCCGCCCGCGCCGCTCGTGCTGTCGCTGCTGCTGTCCTTCATCTCCGCGCTGTTCGTGTTCCTCAGCTGCGCCTACAGCCAGCTCGCCGGTATGTGAGGACAGTGCTGGCTGGCTGGAGCCGCCCGCGCCGCTCGTGCTGTCGCTGCTGCTGTCCTTCATCTCCGCGCTGTTCGTGTTCCTCAGCTGCGCCTACAGCCAGCTCGCCGGTATGTGAGGACAGTGCTGGCTGGCTGGAGCCGCCCGCGCCGCTCGTGCTGTCGCTGCTGCTGTCCTTCATCTCCGCGCTGTTCGTGTTCCTCAGCTGCGCCTACAGCCAGCTCGCCGGTATGTGAGGACAGTGCTGGCTGGCTGGAGCCGCCCGCGCCGCTCGTGCTGTCGCTGCTGCTGTCCTTCATCTCCGCGCTGTTCGTGTTCCTCAGCTGCGCCTACAGCCAGCTCGCCGGTATGTGAGGACAGTGCTGGCTGGCTGGAGCCGCCCGCGCCGCTCGTGCTGTCGCTGCTGCTGTCCTTCATCTCCGCGCTGTTCGTGTTCCTCAGCTGCGCCTACAGCCAGCTCGCCGGTATGTGAGGACAGTGCTGGCTGGCTGGAGCCGCCCGCGCCGCTCGTGCTGTCGCTGCTGCTGTCCTTCATCTCCGCGCTGTTCGTGTTCCTCAGCTGCGCCTACAGCCAGCTCGCCGGTATGTGAGGACAGTGCTGGCTGGCTGGAGCCGCCCGCGCCGCTCGTGCTGTCGCTGCTGCTGTCCTTCATCTCCGCGCTGTTCGTGTTCCTCAGCTGCGCCTACAGCCAGCTCGCCGGTATGTGAGGACAGTGCTGGCTGGCTGGAGCCGCCCGCGCCGCTCGTGCTGTCGCTGCTGCTGTCCTTCATCTCCGCGCTGTTCGTGTTCCTCAGCTGCGCCTACAGCCAGCTCGCCGGTATGTGAGGACAGTGCTGGCTGGCTGGAGCCGCCCGCGCCGCTCGTGCTGTCGCTGCTGCTGTCCTTCATCTCCGCGCTGTTCGTGTTCCTCAGCTGCGCCTACAGCCAGCTCGCCGGTATGTGAGGACAGTGCTGGCTGGCTGGAGCCGCCCGCGCCGCTCGTGCTGTCGCTGCTGCTGTCCTTCATCTCCGCGCTGTTCGTGTTCCTCAGCTGCGCCTACAGCCAGCTCGCCGGTATGTGAGGACAGTGCTGGCTGGCTGGAGCCGCCCGCGCCGCTCGTGCTGTCGCTGCTGCTGTCCTTCATCTCCGCGCTGTTCGTGTTCCTCAGCTGCGCCTACAGCCAGCTCGCCGGTATGTGAGGACAGTGCTGGCTGGCTGGAGCCGCCCGCGCCGCTCGTGCTGTCGCTGCTGCTGTCCTTCATCTCCGCGCTGTTCGTGTTCCTCAGCTGCGCCTACAGCCAGCTCGCCGGTATGTGAGGACAGTGCTGGCTGCCTGCGCGCCGCCCGCGCCGCTCGTGCTGTCGCTGCTGCTGTCCTTCATCTCCGCGCTGTTCGTGTTCCTCAGCTGCGCCTACAGCCAGCTCGCCGGTATGTGAGGACAGTGCTGGCTGGCTGGAGCCGCCCGCGCCGCTCGTGCTGTCGCTGCTGCTGTCCTTCATCTCCGCGCTGTTCGTGTTCCTCAGCTGCGCCTACAGCCAGCTCGCCGGTATGTGAGGACAGTGCTGGCTGGCTGGAGCCGCCCGCGCCGCTCGTGCTGTCGCTGCTGCTGTCCTTCATCTCCGCGCTGTTCGTGTTCCTCAGCTGCGCCTACAGCCAGCTCGCCGGTATGTGAGGACAGTGCTGGCTGGCTGGAGCCGCCCGCGCCGCTCGTGCTGTCGCTGCTGCTGTCCTTCATCTCCGCGCTGTTCGTGTTCCTCAGCTGCGCCTACAGCCAGCTCGCCGGTATGTGAGGACAGTGCTGGCTGGCTGGAGCCGCCCGCGCCGCTCGTGCTGTCGCTGCTGCTGTCCTTCATCTCCGCGCTGTTCGTGTTCCTCAGCTGCGCCTACAGCCAGCTCGCCGGTATGTGAGGACAGTGCTGGCTGGCTGGAGCCGCCCGCGCCGCTCGTGCTGTCGCTGCTGCTGTCCTTCATCTCCGCGCTGTTCGTGTTCCTCAGCTGCGCCTACAGCCAGCTCGCCGGTATGTGAGGACAGTGCTGGCTGGCTGGAGCCGCCCGCGCCGCTCGTGCTGTCGCTGCTGCTGTCCTTCATCTCCGCGCTGTTCGTGTTCCTCAGCTGCGCCTACAGCCAGCTCGCCGGTATGTGAGGACAGTGCTGGCTGGCTGGAGCCGCCCGCGCCGCTCGTGCTGTCGCTGCTGCTGTCCTTCATCTCCGCGCTGTTCGTGTTCCTCAGCTGCGCCTACAGCCAGCTCGCCGGTATGTGAGGACAGTGCTGGCTGGCTGGAGCCGCCCGCGCCGCTCGTGCTGTCGCTGCTGCTGTCCTTCATCTCCGCGCTGTTCGTGTTCCTCAGCTGCGCCTACAGCCAGCTCGCCGGTATGTGAGGACAGTGCTGGCTGCCTGCGCGCCGCCCGCGCCGCTCGTGCTGTCGCTGCTGCTGTCCTTCATCTCCGCGCTGTTCGTGTTCCTCAGCTGCGCCTACAGCCAGCTCGCCGGTATGTGAGGACAGTGCTGGCTGGCTGGAGCCGCCCGCGCCGCTCGTGCTGTCGCTGCTGCTGTCCTTCATCTCCGCGCTGTTCGTGTTCCTCAGCTGCGCCTACAGCCAGCTCGCCGGTATGTGAGGACAGTGCTGGCTGGCTGGAGCCGCCCGCGCCGCTCGTGCTGTCGCTGCTGCTGTCCTTCATCTCCGCGCTGTTCGTGTTCCTCAGCTGCGCCTACAGCCAGCTCGCCGGTATGTGAGGACAGTGCTGGCTGGCTGGAGCCGCCCGCGCCGCTCGTGCTGTCGCTGCTGCTGTCCTTCATCTCCGCGCTGTTCGTGTTCCTCAGCTGCGCCTACAGCCAGCTCGCCGGTATGTGAGGACAGTGCTGGCTGGCTGGAGCCGCCCGCGCCGCTCGTGCTGTCGCTGCTGCTGTCCTTCATCTCCGCGCTGTTCGTGTTCCTCAGCTGCGCCTACAGCCAGCTCGCCGGTATGTGAGGACAGTGCTGGCTGGCTGGAGCCGCCCGCGCCGCTCGTGCTGTCGCTGCTGCTGTCCTTCATCTCCGCGCTGTTCGTGTTCCTCAGCTGCGCCTACAGCCAGCTCGCCGGTATGTGAGGACAGTGCTGGCTGGCTGGAGCCGCCCGCGCCGCTCGTGCTGTCGCTGCTGCTGTCCTTCATCTCCGCGCTGTTCGTGTTCCTCAGCTGCGCCTACAGCCAGCTCGCCGGTATGTGAGGACAGTGCTGGCTGGCTGGAGCCGCCCGCGCCGCTCGTGCTGTCGCTGCTGCTGTCCTTCATCTCCGCGCTGTTCGTGTTCCTCAGCTGCGCCTACAGCCAGCTCGCCGGTATGTGAGGACAGTGCTGGCTGGCTGGAGCCGCCCGCGCCGCTCGTGCTGTCGCTGCTGCTGTCCTTCATCTCCGCGCTGTTCGTGTTCCTCAGCTGCGCCTACAGCCAGCTCGCCGGTATGTGAGGACAGTGCTGGCTGGCTGGAGCCGCCCGCGCCGCTCGTGCTGTCGCTGCTGCTGTCCTTCATCTCCGCGCTGTTCGTGTTCCTCAGCTGCGCCTACAGCCAGCTCGCCGGTATGTGAGGACAGTGCTGGCTGGCTGGAGCCGCCCGCGCCGCTCGTGCTGTCGCTGCTGCTGTCCTTCATCTCCGCGCTGTTCGTGTTCCTCAGCTGCGCCTACAGCCAGCTCGCCGGTATGTGAGGACAGTGCTGGCTGGCTGGAGCCGCCCGCGCCGCTCGTGCTGTCGCTGCTGCTGTCCTTCATCTCCGCGCTGTTCGTGTTCCTCAGCTGCGCCTACAGCCAGCTCGCCGGTATGTGAGGACAGTGCTGGCTGCCTGCGCGCCGCCCGCGCCGCTCGTGCTGTCGCTGCTGCTGTCCTTCATCTCCGCGCTGTTCGTGTTCCTCAGCTGCGCCTACAGCCAGCTCGCCGGTATGTGAGGACAGTGCTGGCTGCCTGCGCGCCGCCCGCGCCGCTCGTGCTGTCGCTGCTGCTGTCCTTCATCTCCGCGCTGTTCGTGTTCCTCAGCTGCGCCTACAGCCAGCTCGCCGGTATGTGAGGACAGTGCTGGCTGCCTGCGCGCCGCCCGCGCCGCTCGTGCTGTCGCTGCTGCTGTCCTTCATCTCCGCGCTGTTCGTGTTCCTCAGCTGCGCCTACAGCCAGCTCGCCGGTATGTGAGGACAGTGCTGGCTGGCTGGAGCCGCCCGCGCCGCTCGTGCTGTCGCTGCTGCTGTCCTTCATCTCCGCGCTGTTCGTGTTCCTCAGCTGCGCCTACAGCCAGCTCGCCGGTATGTGAGGACAGTGCTGGCTGCCTGCGCGCCGCCCGCGCCGCTCGTGCTGTCGCTGCTGCTGTCCTTCATCTCCGCGCTGTTCGTGTTCCTCAGCTGCGCCTACAGCCAGCTCGCCGGTATGTGAGGACAGTGCTGGCTGGCTGGAGCCGCCCGCGCCGCTCGTGCTGTCGCTGCTGCTGTCCTTCATCTCCGCGCTGTTCGTGTTCCTCAGCTGCGCCTACAGCCAGCTCGCCGGTATGTGAGGACAGTGCTGGCTGCCTGCGCGCCGCCCGCGCCGCTCGTGCTGTCGCTGCTGCTGTCCTTCATCTCCGCGCTGTTCGTGTTCCTCAGCTGCGCCTACAGCCAGCTCGCCGGTATGTGAGGACAGTGCTGGCTGCCTGCGCGCCGCCCGCGCCGCTCGTGCTGTCGCTGCTGCTGTCCTTCATCTCCGCGCTGTTCGTGTTCCTCAGCTGCGCCTACAGCCAGCTCGCCGGTATGTGAGGACAGTGCTGGCTGGCTGGAGCCGCCCGCGCCGCTCGTGCTGTCGCTGCTGCTGTCCTTCATCTCCGCGCTGTTCGTGTTCCTCAGCTGCGCCTACAGCCAGCTCGCCGGTATGTGAGGACAGTGCTGGCTGCCTGCGCGCCGCCCGCGCCGCTCGTGCTGTCGCTGCTGCTGTCCTTCATCTCCGCGCTGTTCGTGTTCCTCAGCTGCGCCTACAGCCAGCTCGCCGGTATGTGAGGACAGTGCTGGCTGCCTGCGCGCCGCCCGCGCCGCTCGTGCTGTCGCTGCTGCTGTCCTTCATCTCCGCGCTGTTCGTGTTCCTCAGCTGCGCCTACAGCCAGCTCGCCGGTATGTGAGGACAGTGCTGGCTGGCTGGAGCCGCCCGCGCCGCTCGTGCTGTCGCTGCTGCTGTCCTTCATCTCCGCGCTGTTCGTGTTCCTCAGCTGCGCCTACAGCCAGCTCGCCGGTATGTGAGGACAGTGCTGGCTGGCTGGAGCCGCCCGCGCCGCTCGTGCTGTCGCTGCTGCTGTCCTTCATCTCCGCGCTGTTCGTGTTCCTCAGCTGCGCCTACAGCCAGCTCGCCGGTATGTGAGGACAGTGCTGGCTGCCTGCGCGCCGCCCGCGCCGCTCGTGCTGTCGCTGCTGAAGCCGTGCCTGGTCGTATACTCGGACCCAGAACGATATTTATATAGGGGTGTCCGCGTAAGAATAGCACCAACTCATCTCCCGATGGGTGTCCGTAAGAGAAAACAAGAAGACAGACAGCAGCATCTTTCTAGGCTTTCTTATGATTATCCGCGATTCCCAAGACGTCTGCCGAGCGTGTGGATTATGGCAACCCCTCCCTTCTAAGGGGGAGACCTTTGTTCAACAGTGGACGTCTTTCGACTGCTGATAGTGCCCTCTGCACTGGTATACAGCAATATATTCCCACTTCTATTTTGCAACAGCATATATCCGCCAGTGCGATGGTGCCAATCTGTCCAATCTAGCACGAAACCAATCGCATACTTCTCCACTCACGACGAATTCACAAAACGCGGCAAATAAAGCGCTCGGTGTAGTATTTGTTGTCCGCTAAGATTGAGACGTGCGGTGTCTTGCAGGAGCGGGCGCGGGAGCGGATCTGTTGCCGCGAGTTCTAGACAAGATATTCGCGGCGCTCGTGTATGAGGGCTCGCCGCCCGAGGACCGCCGCTCGCGGTCTGTTAAGAACGTTCGACGTCATGCCGCCGGACTACTAGTCAAACTGGGCTCTAAGGTAAGGGAACTGAGTTAACAAGTCGGCAATAGACTCAACTTTTTTTTAAATTTGTACTTCACTTGTACAATCCTCGAAGGATTTTTTTTTTTTTTATTTGGTTTACAAAACTGGATATAAACTTAAGTCTTACAAATTTTGGAAATAATAATTACTTTAACATGCGTCAGTTTTACCCTATTGTATGTAATCACAGCATACTTGAAAAGCGAATGATTAAACTACAATAATAAAGTACAATTTTTAAATATAAAACAATAATATTCAACAGTATACTTACTTAGAACTAGTTATGAGGTAAATTTCATCCTCAACTTTTTTTTTATGAAACTTGGAGAATCATGCAATATATCAATTTTGAATTGGACAGCGTTACAACATGCTAACATTCTATAAACTGGAGAGTGTTGGCCAATATTAGTCCTGCATTGCGGTAGTTTAAACGTATTCCTATTTGAAAGACGACTGCTCAGTCGAGGAATAGAGAAACTTAGGCGTTGCAAAGTTGAAGGTGACTTTATATGTCCATGCAAAAGTTTGTAGCAGTATAAAGTGTCAGAAATCTGTCTACGGTTCTTCAGCGAATTCATTTTGTAATGTTTCAACCTTTCCCCGTAAGATTTTAAAATGCGACATTTATTTTCAGAGTAAGCAAGTAAATATACCAAGCGTTTTTGAACTTTTTCTAATCTATCAGAATGGACACAGTACCCAGGGTTCCATACCGTGCTACAGTACTCAAGGATACTTCGTATTATGCTGTTGTAAATAAGAATTGTTAAACTAGGTTGTTTAAATATTTTCATCTGTCTAGTAACAAATCCGCAGAGTTGGGACGACTTTTTTATAACGTTGTCAATTTGCAATCGAAAACTTAATGTATTGTCTATAATCACTCCTAAATCACGAATAGAAGATACTTCCTTAATCGTATCACTACCTATAGAATAAGTATACTCGTGGGAACCCTTTTTTTTTCTAGAAAATTTTATATGGAAGCATTTATTAGGATTTAAACTCATTCCATTACTGTGACACCAATCTCGAATACGGTCGACGTCTGCTTGCAGGGCTTCCATATCAGTTGGGGATTTAACTATTTTATAAATCTTTAAATCGTCAGCAAACATTTTAAAGTCACACTGTATAGAATCGCACAAATCATTAATAAATATTAAGAAAAACAATGGTCCAAGATGGGAGCCCTGTGGTACTCCTGATGGAACCGGACACTCAAGAGATTTGTATCCACGAAGTGCTACAAGTTGGGAGCGATTGCCTAAATAAGATTCACACCATCTTAGCAAGGATCCTTGAATACCCATCTTGTCTAGCTTTGCAATAAGCAAATTGTGACTAACCATGTCAAATGCCTTACGAAAATCTGTATAAATAGTGTTACGTGCGGGTGGGTAATTAAATGCCGATTAACGTAAAAGAAGAATTTATTCCACGTACACTAACACTGTATACACACAAGGCACAGTATACACACAAGGTACAGTAGTCCGAGTCGCACAGTACTTCACAATAGTCCAAAGTCGTCGCAAGGGTCGCTGGTACAATTCTCTTCGATCGCTTCCTTAAGATGTTTTCGCTGTCGCTTGTAAACACAAACTGACTGGGCGCCTCTATGCGTCGGCTTATATACCTAAATTAACAGAGGGGTGGAACTCTCTCGAATGTAGTCGTAAGTACTTGTATAGTCTAGTACTTTCGAGCCGATACAATAGCGGCGTGACCTTCGAGAATGAACTAACAATAGGCGGGGGCAGTGAGCGAGCGAGCGGTAGGTACTTACACAAGTACTTGCGAATTGGAGGGAACTACTTTCTATTGAGAATTCGACATCTTTCGGTACGAATCGATAGTAGACCTATAGACTAACAATGCGTTTTGAGATTATTGCAATTAAGTAATAATTAACGGAGTAATTAACACTTTTATCTCTCGGTCGTAACAATAGCATGTACTTCACCTCGTTCGTCTAAAGCTTCTGCAATATCGGAAACATATTCAATCAGATTTGAATTAGTAGACTTGTGAGGAAGGAAATCGTGCTGGTTGTGATTTATTTGATCTGTTACATGTGAGAGAATACATTTATGTACAAGCGATTCTAGAATTTAGCCACAAACAGATAATATAGAAATTGGTCTATAATTAGATATGTCATCTAAACATCCCGATTTATGTACGGGGGTTAGATATGCGAGTTTCCATTTATTAGGGAAGCAACCAGTTTCAAGAGATACAGTAAAAATTTTATGGAGCGGTTCATATAAATATAAGGCGCACTTATTAAATAATATTGGAGGAAGCGAATCTGGCCCTGGGCCTTTTTTAATATCTAGTTTATGCAATGCATTTAGTACGTCCTCTTTTTTTAAGATGCATTTGCTTAATGGAACATCATTATGACCAAATGACTCATCATTTACTGCTGTGGTTGGTATATTAGATTGGGAATACACTGTTTGAAAATACGTAGAAAAAAGGTCTGAAATAGCTTGACCGCCTATAGCAACTTTGTCATCTAGATGCATTTTATTGGGAATAGAACCACTATTCGATTTCCTGCTTCTTATAAATTGCCAAAAATGCTTTGGGTTATTTCGTAACTTATCTGCTGCGTCTTCTTTAAACTTATTGTAACATTGTTTGATCATATTGTCGCAACGATTTCTAAGGAGATTAAATGTCAATTTATCTAGTGGGTTACCATATTTTTTAAATTTTTGATGATATTTATTTTTTTCTTTAAGGGCTTTTTTGAGGGGTGGACTAAACCATAGTGGGTAATTATCGATCACATGTCTTTTGACAGGTGTGTGTTTAAGAAATAACGGTGTGAGTGTATCGTAAAATATGTCCAACATAACATTCACGTCATTGACGCCACTCCACAGGGAAGACCAATCTATCATTTCTAAGTCCCGGTTTAGGGCCTCATAATTTGTTTTATTAAATAGCATGCTGGTACGTAGGTTTGGTTTAATATTAGAAAAAGAAGGTTTTGTCACTAATATATTCAAACTCGGGTGATGGGAGTCGAGTGGTAGTAACGAGTCTGTAGCTGTTACTGATACGTTGGTCTGGTTGTCACAGAATATTAAGTCGAGTATACGTTAACTAACATTACATATAGAGTTACACTGCAACAAGTTATTTAGTGCGATCACGTCAACAAACAAGTTGTCGATGATATTAGAACAAGGAGATGATGAAGTACGTCCAGTTGCTAAATCCTTTTCCCACTGAAGATTAGGGAAATTGAAGTCGCCAATCAATATTGTTGACGACGATATATTCTCTTTCTTTTGTAACACATTAGTAATATTTCTGAGAAAAATGTCAATGTAGTCATATTTAACTGGAGGTGGAACATAAACCGCACAAATACTTAGACAGAACGTGTTACTGATTCTTATAGAGAGCCACAAGTCTTCACAAGAGGATTCCCAAGAAGACTTTCTGAGCACTTCATACTTTTTCAATACTGCCACCATTACTCCGCCACCATCCTTTTTATTAGAACTGGTTGAAGACCTATCTCGTCTGAACACATTGTAACGCTGATCCACAATTTCATGATCATACAAAGAGCTGTTTAGCCACGTTTCTACAAATACTATGGCATAATAATCATGATTTAAAATCGATAAGTAACATTCATCTGTTTTGGTCCTAAGACCGCGGACATTTTGGTAATATATCTTAAACGTGAATTTTAACGATATAAATCAAACAAAAGCATGCAATATAATAATAGAAACAAACACTGTTATACAAAAATTAAAGAGTCTTTAAAGAATCAGTATCTCGAATTAATTTCGGTGGAGAATTGACGTCCTTGCGAATAAAAATCATGCCGTTCCGCACCCATACGAATTTATATTTTTTTCCCGTGCTACAAGTCTAGTGGCTGCATGCAGTCTTTTATTTTCAATTGATAGGTGTTCCATTACATAGATTTGTATTGCGTCTCCTTTAATTCCCAGGTGTTTCGAGTTTAATTTGTCCGTACTGTGGGCTATGTTGAATTTCTTGACCGCTCCCAAAAAAACATCTCGAGCGCGAGGGCTTACCAGTTTAACTATAATGTTTCTTGGTCGTTGAGAATGTGTATCCTGCTTCGCAACTCTATGATAATTTACAATGTCACCTGCTTGCAATTCACATGATACAGTTTTTGCGATTGTGTTAATAATACTAAGCAAATTTTCATTTTTTTGTTCCGGAACACATTGAATTTCCACATTGCTGTCTCGCGCCTGTTGCTCCATGTGATTCAATTTCGTTGTTATCGTTTTCAACTGATTTGTTAGTCGAGAATTTTCATCAACCAATTTAGAAATTGACGCCTTGTTTTCGGTGTTAGAGTTTATTTGTTCGTCATGAAAATCGGACAGGAAATTTACTGACTTTGTTATATCGTCTAATTCTCCACGTATTACTGAAAAGTTGGATGTCAGTTCTTTCATTTCATGTTGAACTTTAAGCATAGTAGTATTAAAACGGTCTAAACACGCCTGCTGAGTATCGAATTTGGCATTCATATCTTTGCGTAAATCCCTTATTTCACTCAGAATTGCTTCATGATAAGATTGAGTCGGTGAAGACGAGGTAGTAGGCACAATACTGGATTCCCTTGGGAATTTAGCCTGAATTGGTGTGTTGCTGTTGTCGCCTTGCCTAGGACGCGCGGCAACGCATACCGGACAAATCCATTTAGCGCGGCCGGCCTGCGATGAATCGACGAACTTTGCACATTCTTGATGATATATAAGATTACAAGTGCTATTTGTACACTTAATTCTTTTGTGTGTAACTAGGACAGTGGAATTACAGGCTGCACACTGAACACCCATTTTAAATAATTATATTAATTATCAGTGTTTGTACCGAATATGTTTACGCGGAAAGTTTATGTCGGTAGTCAATAGCACATAGTGTAAGAAAACATTGATTGTACTAAAATATTAGCACTGACTCAACACTCACAACACTGGTAATTTGGGCTTCCAATATACTAAACGTCTTTAACTATATATGTACAAATCTTGCTGTTTAACTAGGTAAAAACAGATAATGTTAGGAGAGGATATATGTAAACAAGTTGATGACTTGACTTGCGGGTAGTGAAGGAATGACAGATTCACAGTTGCATAACACTTACTAACATTTGTTTTTAATTTATCAAAAATCCTACGAGGATTCAGAATTATTTTACCTGTTATAAGTGAGTGAGATAAGGTGTTATAGTATAGGTGACGTCTCAATTAGGTGTACCTGACGGCTGCCATATAAATTTTCAAAAAAAAATATGTCCTTATTTCAATCCTATAACTTAAGACACTTAGACGAATCTAACGATAGAAGTCAAAATCCCTCAAGCCGCTTAGGCTGTAGGTCGTGCCAACGAAATATACATACATACATATCTTCGAAAAAAATAGCCCACCTTCTGGATCAATAATGTAGACACATTCATAGACAATTTGGAATAATATTTCCAAATAAGTGCCGCGTGGTCTAATTTTTGGGAACATTTTTCAAGATTTCAAATTTAATCTAATATAATCAAAAGATCTATGTTAAAATATTAAATACTCCAAATCCAGTACCCACTGCTGTTGCTGCCAGTCTTCGATCGTCTACACGAGATGTGTCGCGCGGCGTTGTCGCGGCCGGACCTGAGCGCCGTCGAGAGCGTCACTATACAAGAGGCTCTGCTGATCGTCTCCAACCATTTCTGTTGCTTCGAGCGGCAGAGCGCGTTGGTCGCTGAGGTGAGTGACTCCAGGCTGTATACTCCTATTGTCAACGGAGGTGTAGCTTCATAGACGGGTATTCGGCATTATGTGTTTATTTGGTGCCTGCATATAAAACTATGAAGTTCTGTCGACAGAACGTAGCACTCTAGTAGCTGTATGTAGGTTTTATGACACTTGTAGTTCACCGTGCCATACATACTCTGGGCTATATTGAGTGGATCTGCAAGTCCAACAATGGACGACATTGCCACAAATTACAAAAAACGTACGGTCGCGATACATCTCCTGGACAAAGTAGTAATTTAAGTTGAACGACGTATGTTAAGAGAGTCCCTCTCGTCGCGATCCTCCGTCTCTACGGGCCTGGCACCCGCTACGGGAAAACGGCCCCGTTCAAGACGAACTTGGAAAGAGTCCATGAAGCTACGCTTTCATACTGAAGGTATGTGGATTTGATACCGGTTCGCACCAGTCCAACTCCTACAAAGCCAAGCCCAAACAGTATCCATGCAGTGATTCTTTCTTTCTTTATTCTTTATTGTACACACATAGTAAAGGTATTACAATGGCCGAGCTTAACTTATTAAATGAGTTTTCTTCCAGCAAACCCAGGTGCATTGAGTGACTGATTCGACGTGATCACAGTTGATAGAGTTGTGTATTGTCGTGCAGGTTCTAGGCGAGTGCGGGTCGCGTTGGTCTCGTCTCGCAGCGCACGTATCGAGCGGCGAAGCGCTAGCGCGACTCGTTGGTCTCGACTCCCCTCCCAGCGACGCTGACGACGAGCGCGGAGTCGCGCGTCGCACGCTACTACACGCGCTCACCCTTCTCCTGGGCGTTGTAAAACGCGTGCGCGTCCCCTCCGACCCGGACAAGGCAGCTCGTGGAGGCTTCAGCGCGGGCACCACCCCCGCCGGACATCCGTTGTGGAGGAATCCTTGTGCAGCCCACGCGTTACCGCTGCTTCCCCCGGCGTTGTCGTTGTTACGGGCACTGCACGAGCTGCACTCGCCTCGGGCAGCTCAGCTCCGGCACGCGGCGCACGCGCGAGCGTTGCAACCGCCCGCGGCAGAGAGAAGGAACCTACTTGGAGCGAGACCTGATACTCCCGCTGCTAATTTGACGGCAGCGGCACGCGCGCCTGATCGTATGCAGGTAAATACTAAAAAAAAAAAATGCGTGCGTGGAGTCCCTCCGCGCGGAAGAAGTGAAACTTCATTCTAGCTCAGTCGATCGGTCGGTCCCTCACTCACTCACACACACACACACACACACTCAACTCAACTCGCCCCGACTCACCCCAACTCGCCCCAACTCGCCCCAACTCGCTCCAACTCGCCCCAACTCGCCCCAACTCACCCCCAACTCACCCACTCCACCCACTCACTCAGTGACGGCGTCACATGAGCGCTTTCATAACCTTAACAAATTTACGCCTATCGCCTATCGTTTAACACCTATCACTTAACGCCTATCACCTATCATATAACGCTTAACGCGTTATGTGATAACATTTTTGGAAGTCGCATAAGAAGTTTCACTTCAATAATATTCTGAGACAGTCCACACACTGTCATCTGATCCCAAACTAGGTAGAGCCTGTACAATGGAAAACAGACAACTGATACTTATATGCTTTTTGAAGTGAAACTTCTTATGCGGCCTCCAAAAAATGTTATCATTTAACGTGTTGGACGTTATGCGTTAGACGTTAAGCGTTGAATGTTAGGTGTTAAAAGTTAAGCGTGAATTTTGTTAAGATTATGAAAGCGCTCATGTGACGCCGTCAGTGAGTGAGTGAGTGGGTGAGTGGGCGAGTGAGTGAGTAAGTGGGTGAGTGAGTAAGTGTGTGAGTGTGTGTGTGAGTGGTTTGGTGTGGTACGGTGTGGTACTCGGACTGAGCGGGACTGACCGGGACAGACCGGGACTGAGCGGGACTAACCGGGACTGACTGGGACTGACTCGGATTCAGTCAGTCCGAGTCAGTTAGTCAGTCAGTGATAATATTTAATTTAAATAATATATAGAATTTAATTTAATTTAAATAAAGTATAGAATTTAATTTAATTGTAACTGCGAGGCCATAACTTTGTACTTATTATTTATTCCATTCGCTCCGAACATCGTATATCAAATAAATGTTTACTCTACCGCAACGATAATCGACGAGAAATTCGGAGACGTATCGTTTTGTTTCGAATGTATCGTTGTCGATTTTGCGAGTAGACGCCCAGTTTCCGTCCGAGCACGCGCCCTCTCAGGCCTCGACGGGCGCCTGTATAATGGCTGGTCTATCTGTATGTGTGCGCGCAGGCGTTCCTGCACGCGCTGCACGACGCGGCGTGCCAGCTGCTGGGCGCGGCGGGCGCGTCGCTGGGCCGCGAGCTGTACTCGCAGCCGGGGCTCGCGCGCGCGCTGCACGCCTCGCTGCTGCACGCGCCCGACCTGCTGCCCGACCACTGGCTGCGGCCCGTCGTGCGCAGCGCGCTCAAGCCGCTGCTCGCGTGCTGCCCGCCCGCGCACTACGCCGACGTCGCGCTGCCGCTGCTCGAACACATCGCGCCCTTCAGTCAGTGCCCGCTCTCTATATATATACACACGCCCCCTGCTGCCCGACCACTGGCTGCGGCCCGTCTGACTTCACTTTCAAGTATGAACAACGAGCGCATTGATCATGGTCACCCCGAATTGGGGCGTTTGCTGCTTACCGAAATCACGTGTGGCTACCCCGTGTATCACTTCACCTGCTACTACTATCTATCACTGCCGTGTGCAGGATGAATACATTTTCCGAAAATTTTATGGTGCAAAAAAATGAAAATATATTTTTATTTTGAAAAATTATATATTAACGATACGATGATTACAGAATAACACAACAAAAATCATTTCGCCTCATTCCCCCTTCTCTTTTTTTACGTGGCTAACGTATAAATCATCTCTTACAGTGTTGAACCATCTGTCACAGCGATGGGATTATATCGCGTCGCTCTACGAATCCGGTAAACTAGAGGAGGAAGGAGGGAGCGAGTCTCAAGAGGTGCTCGAAGACATTCTCGTCAGGAATCTCACGCGAGAGTACCTCGAACTACTTAAGGTATTCAAACCTTCATTCGGTTAATTTTGTTTAGATGTAAAGTTGTTCATGGAAGGTATAATGTGAGCGGTCATTTGCAGATTTCGCTGGTCGATAACGGTCTGAACGTGGAGAGCGGTGCGGATGACATGGAGGAGGATGTGGTGACGAGCGCCGCAGCGGCTGCGCGCGCCCCCGAGCACGTGTCCGAGCTGGGCGCGCTCGTGCTGGCGGCGCCTCGCCTCGGGCCCGCCGTGCTGCACACGGTAACTGTAGAGCACGTGTCCGAGCTGGGCGCGCTCGTGCTGGCGGCGCCTCGCCTCGGGCCCGCCGTGCTGCACACGGTAACTGTAGAGCACGTGTCCGAGCTGGGCGCGCTCGTGCTGGCGGCGCCTCGCCTCGGGCCCGCCGTGCTGCACACGGTAACTGTAGAGCACGTGTCCGAGCTGGGCGCGCTCGTGCTGGCGGCGCCTCGCCTCGGGCCCGCCGTGCTGCACACGGTAACTGTAGAGCACGTGTCCGAGCTGGGCGCGCTCGTGCTGGCGGCGCCTCGCCTCGGGCCCGCCGTGCTGCACACGGTAACTGTAGAGCACGTGTCCGAGCTGGGCGCGCTCGTGCTGGCGGCGCCTCGCCTCGGGCCCGCCGTGCTGCACACGGTAACTGTAGAGCACGTGTCCGAGCTGGGCGCGCTCGTGCTGGCGGCGCCTCGCCTCGGGCCCGCCGTGCTGCACACGGTAACTGTAGAGCACGTGTCCGAGCTGGGCGCGCTCGTGCTGGCGGCGCCTCGCCTCGGGCCCGCCGTGCTGCACACGGTAACTGTAGAGCACGTGTCCGAGCTGGGCGCGCTCGTGCTGGGAATACAACAGGAATCGAGTGCGACCGCAGCCTGGCCGTGATACTACACGTTGCGTTTTATGAATATTTATTGTAGTAGTCAAACAGACAGCACGTCGGGGCACGTGTCGCGTCCAACGTGACGCCAGTGTTGCATTTATTTATTTACATAATGAACGTGAAAAGTTCAAAATTGGAGGGGTCATGCACCCATATCCGTTTACTCAAACAAAAGCAGCACCGCTTCCACGTCTGAATCGCTAGATATATTCTTTGCTGGTCTTCCAAAACCTTAACACGTGTCCGATCATACTGACCACACCTGGTGTGCGTGTACAGGTACTGCGTGCGCTGACGTGGGGTGACTCCAGCGCGTCGCTTCGCGCTACATCCCTAGCGCTGCCAGCGCTGCGTGCGGCGCTGGCAGCGGGCGCGGTGAGTGCGGGCGATGCGAGCGGCGCGCTGGCTGCAGCGCTGCAAGCGCTGCGGTTGCACGGACAACACGACGCCAACCAGGCTGCGCTGCTCGCGCTCGCGGTGCAGGTACGGAACACATACACGACTACTGACTACTAGTGTAATGGGCTATATGTACTCTTCAATAATAAATAGCGTACTGTAAATATTGGTTTATTAACTTTACCTTCGCGTTGAGTATAAAATAAAATATTGTATCGCGAGTGCCGCGTTCGCCGTCTTGTCGTGCAGTGCCGAGGTGATGCCGAGCCCGCTAGCGCCGCCTCCCCATGCCGCTTGTGTCCCGTGCGTAGACAACTAGTATATGAACACTGAACATGTTGTATGCCTGATACTTTTTTTTATTGTAACGATATTATGTTTGATTTAGACTTGTATAAGTACTATTTTAGCGATGATTACATAATCTGTTACTTTATTTAACAATAAGGAGAAGAATCTTTATTTACCTGTGAAACCTATATGCAGGTTTGTGTGACACAGAAATTAACTACATATAAATTTTGTTACGGCTTTTGGTTTCATAAAAAAAATTGCTAATGCGATAATTTCAACACATTAAATTCGAATATGCTTGACCTTGGACGTGAACTTTTTTTTAAATAGAGTTAGCGCGATATTATTAGTAATATATTAGCATCTGCCTGTAAGGTGTGTTGGTGCTGGTGTTTTTTTTAAAATATAATATTTGATTCTAAGACGTGATCAGTAATTCTTCCATTAAAGTAATTAAATGAATAGACGCACGGCGCCTGCACTGCTGAATTAATTTGCTCTGAGTGGCAGATATTATTGAACGGCGACGGAACGGCTGGGCGGTATTACATGCTAATTCATACAAAGAAAGTTTTATATTTTTAAATCACTGTGCGGTCATGCTATGACACGGGATAACAGCAGCCAAGTCGCCGCGTGTGGTTGCAGACGTACGAGACGCTGCGGCCGCAGTTCCCGGGGCTGGCGGGCGTGCTGCGCGCCATCCCGGACGTGGACGCGCACGACCTGCATCGGCTCGACGAGAAGCTCGCCGCGCAGCCCACCAAGCCCTCCAAGATCGACAAGAGCAAGCGGGACTTGTTCAAGAAGATCACATCTAGGGTGAGACCGTACTCTTCACAACTTTATTGTATTATAAAGGATGGATCCTTCAGTATGTGCTGGTATAGGGTACTGGGTATACTGATGAATTAATACTTCATGTTTGTGTTCTAATGAATAACTAAATGACGTACGTCGGTGCACACAACTAGCCAAAGTATTACATAGCGCTAAGTAGACAATAAAACGATACGTTGAAGTAAAGGAGCATGCATACTAAATAATATAAAGAAGCTTACATATACACCTGCGGCAATATAAAAAAGAAAAAAAAATCCTAGGCAATTTTTTTTACATTCTTTACAAATTTACGATACAAATGATTTGGTCCGATTTGTTTGTTGTTGCATTGCTAGAAGTTCAAATTTGACTCGAAGGACCCGTACCCATTAGGTCCTTCGAACCGGACTTTAATGCGTAAATCAAGGTGAAAACATTACGATTTAAGATTAGTTATTGGTTTGTGATATTATGTATTATGTTTTGGTGTCTGATCACGTAACACTAAACCGAACATTTTACTGATTAAGTTTTTATATCCAAATGTTTATCGTTCGATTCATAATACTACTACTTACGTTATTTCTTAAACTCATAAGACATTTCTTTTTTGTTTCAGTTAATTGGACGAAATGTGGGACAACTATTTAAAAAAGAAGTGTATATTGTGGATTTACCTACAATGCACGTCGTGAAGGAGAAGCCTCGCAGCACGCTGGACGCGCCCGAGGGAGCGGGGTTAGACTGTTTATTCGCGCCGAAAGCGCCGACGTAGCGCGCCATCCAAATATAGTTACTATAGCTAGCCATGTCTTTCGCTGTTACATATTTTGTGAATAATGAATTATACTAATGTACTTGAATTATATTTATACTGAACTGAAACTGTTTTTAACTGGCATGATTTTCTGACCTATCGCATCGGCACATGTGAGGGGACCAGGGTTCTCCGGTGCAATCTGCACCAGGAGTCTCTCAGTCACTTGCCTGTGTGACCCGGGGGCAGACCACGGGGGTCACGGGGGTCGCAACCACGCCGCCGGGCTCGGAGCCGTAATCTATAGACATCGTGGGTCCCACAGCCTGAACGTCCAACGACTCGGAACGAGTACTTATGAAACATTACAACACAGTTACAAGTAGGATTTCGAAAGCTTATTGCTGAATTAACATCTCTTTAAACTAGACATTTGTCTTGTTTGGTCCCAAAACGCTGCAATATTGTGCCACTATCTGAACTACTTTACTGCCTAAACATACTAGGCATGCGTCTATTGTTTATAACTCTACTCAACAACGTGATCCGGATAATTTGCAAAGGTTTTCACACATATTTTATGTTTAAAAGCAATTTGACCTCACTTGAGGAGCGAAGAGCTCTATATGTACAGCCGACTGTAAAATTGGCAGCAACATTTTTTGTAAATTTTTTTTCTTTGTACGAGTTTTCTGATCACAAAGTAAGATCACGCTTTCAGTTTTCGATAGTATCCGCTAGAGGCGCTGGTCTAGTATACAGACAAATTGAAAGTGTTCGCTATCAAAACTCGAACTAACGTTTTTGGTATATACTGGAATTGGTACTAAATTAAGAACACAAAGAAATAGTAACATTTTATTTCGTGATAAAAAAAATTTACATATTTATAAATTTATTTACATTGTTTATTCACTTATCGTAAGTGTAAATAAATTGAGTGCCTACGTTTAAATTCTTTCCATTGTCGACTAGTTCCACCTTGGAATTATTTACGTCCACTTTTAATACGCCACCGTTGGCCAGAACTTCGCATTTGGATTCGTAGTCGCCGAGAACAGGAATCGTCCTAGGACCCAGAAGAGGATCCTTGTATTTCCATAGTTTCAAAACGTCGATATCTGTAATAAATTATGAAAAAAATATCAGCGAATTTATCGTGGATCTCCTGATAATCTAAAATGGAAAGAAAGTACAAATTACTAGTTTACCGCCTTATTGTCTACACAAATTAGGATGTTAAAGTGATACACACGTAAATATATTCAAATGACTGCTATTTTCGAAAAAAATATCGTTATTTACATATTAATTGAAGGAAGTGACATCACTGTAGCGGGCAATAAAAGACACTTGACCACGTATTACAAGATTAACAACAAATAACTACAACATAATATAAGTTGTCTCATTTTCACTCATTGTTGTTGAACTATCTCGTCATTCATTATTTTACGAGACACGTAATTGTTTTATGCTAGCACAATTTTTAACGCGCATTAGTATGAACATTGCATATCTATAGTATAATATTGTTCTAGAGAACTTGTTGAATGTTATTTAGAAGAACAATTGTTTACGAATTTCAATGTCAGAAAACTATTTTAAATTGTTAACAAACCTTACTTTTTATAGCTTTAACTTCTTTAGCAATTTTAGCCTTCACTTTTTCAACTGTGTCGCCATCTGATAAAGTCGTGATCACCGTGAACAGTCCGTTTAATGGAGTAGGATTAATGAAGGTCACAGTGACGCCCGCTTCTACGCTGAAGTTGACGTGAGGTTGGCCAGGAGCGCAGTCCTCTCTCGTCTTCTCTCCTGCTGATGGATTATCAGTGAACTTCACTTCCAGAGAGTCTAACTGCAATATATACAACATATTATGTATTATAACGAGCTGATCCGCGCAGCTTCGCCCGCGCTTTTTTAACACTTCCAACAATAATAGTATGTTTCAACCAATTTACATAAAACCTTGACAAATAATAATATATTGAAACTTGTGTGGATTACACACGGTCATCCAATCCCAAACTAGGCAGAGCCTGTACTATGGAAATAAGACAACTCAAACTCAAAAATAGTTTATTTCAAATAGGCTTAACTTTTGCACTAACTAGCACTTTTGAAGGGTCATGGTTTTTGAAGTGAAACTTCTTATGCGACTTCCAAAAATGTTATCACAAAACGCGTCAAACGTTAAATGAAGCACCTTAACGCGTTATCGCTTGACGCGTTAAGTGATAGTTGTTAAACGATAGGCGATAGGCGTAAATTTGTTAAGGTTATGAAAGCGCTCATGTGACGCCGTCACTGAGTGAGTGGGTTTCGGTGGGTGTCGGTGGGTTTCGGTGGGTTTCGGTGGGTGTCGGTGGGTTTCGGTGGGTTTCGGTGGGTTTCAGTGGGTTTCAGTCGACTTCCAAAAATGTTATCACATAACGCGTCAAAGGTTAAATGAAGCACCTTAACGCGTTATCGCTTAACGCGTTAAGTGATAGTTGTTAAACGATAGGCGATAGGCGTAAATTTGTTAAGGTTATGAAAGCGCTCATGTGACGCCGTCACTGAGTGAGTGGGTTTCGGTGGGTGTCGGTGGGTTTCGGTGGGTTTCGGTGGGTTTCGGTGGGTGTCGGTGGGTTTCGGTGGGTTTCAGTGGGTTTCAGTCGACTTCCAAAAATGTTATCACATAACGCGTCAAACGTTAAATGAAGCACCTTAACGCGTTATCGCTTAACGCGTTAAGTGATAGTTGTTAAACGATAGGCGATAGGCGTAAATTTGTTAAGGTTATGAAAGCGCTCATGTGACGCCGTCACTGAGTGAGTGGGTTTCGGTGGGTGTCGGTGGGTTTCGGTGGGTGTCGGTGGGTTTCGGTGGGTTTCGGTGGGTTTCAGTGGGTTTCAGTGGGTTTCAGTGGGTTTCAGTGGGTTTCAGTTGGTTTCAGTGGGTTTCAGTTGGTTTTGAGTGGGTTTCAGTTGGTTTCAGTGGGTTTCAGTGGGGTTTCACTTCTTCCGCGCGGAAGTTTCGGTGGGGTTCGGTGGGTTTCGGTGGGGTTCGGTGGGTTTCGGTGGGGTTCGGTTGGGTTCGGTGGGTTTCGGTGGGGTTCGGTGGGGTTCGGTGGGGTTCGGTGGGTTTCGGTGGGTTTCGGTGGGTTTCGGTGGGGTTCGGTGGGGTTCGGTGGGTTTGGCCTTCCTATCGGAGGTGGTGTCGTCCTTATTCCCGGACCGACCGGCTCATGTGCCACCAGAAATGGTCGAGCTTCAGGACCGCACGAGCCGCGTCGAAGAAATACCAGCGATAGCTGCTGACGAGTTTGACGCGGCAGTCCTGAAGCTGAAAAAGAAGAAGGCACCAGGCCCAGATGGTGTTCCTGGCCAGGTGGTAGTCGCTGCACTAGATGCTCTCGGAGACCGACTGCTCGACACTTGTCTGGTGTCCGGGCGGTTTCCGAAAGTCTGGAAAGAGGGGCGCTTGGTGCTCTTGAGGAAGGAGGGGCGTCCCCAAGACTCGCCGTCGGGCTACCGGCCTATAGTGCTGCTGGACGAGGCGGGCAAGCTTTTCGAGCGTGTGCTCGCTGCCCGAATCGTCCGGCACTTACATGAAACTGGACCAGGGCTCTCAGACGCCCAGTTCGGCTTCCGAGGGGGTCGTTCTACCATAGACGCAATACTACGCGTCAAGACCCTCCCGGAAGAAGCAGTGGGAAATGGCGGGGTGTTATTGGCGGTGTCTCTTGACATCGCCAACGCATTCAACACCCTGCCTTATAATTGTGTACTGGAAGCCTTGGTCTACCACCAGGTGCCCTCCTATCTGCGGCAAGTCATTGGCTCTTACTTTGAGGACAGGAGTGTCGTCTGCGTCGACGGTGACGGTCGCCTATTGCGCCGTCACGTGGTTTGCGGTGTTCCACAGGGGTCGGTACTCGGCCCACTCCTGTGGAACATCGGATTCGACTGGGTGCTCCGCGGCCATCTACACCGCGGGCTCCAGGTCGTTTGTTACGCAGACGACACTCTCATCTGTGCCACTGGGGGCACATTTGAGGAAGCGACCCGTCTGGCCGAGAGTGGGACCGCCGAGGTGGTCGACAAGATCGGACGGCTGGGCCTGAGGGTGGCCCTGGAAAAGACCGAGGTTCTGTGCTTTCACGGACCTCGGAGGAGGCCGCCCTCTGGGGCCCGAATAATCGTTGGTGGCACCGCGGTCGCGGTCGGGGCCCGGATGAAGTACCTGGGTCTCGTCCTCGACTCGCGGTGGAAGTTTGTCGACCACTTCGGGGATCTTGCCCCGAGGTTGGTCAGAGTGGCGGCGGCGCTGTCGCGGCTCCTGCCGAATTTGGGAGGCCCAGGCTCGAGTTGCCGGCGCCTATATTCCGGGGTGGTGAGATCGATGGCTTTGTACGGCGCGCCTGTGTGGGCGGACGCCCTGACCGCCCAAACCAAGGCGTAGCGGGTCATGGCGGTCAGGGTGATACGGGGCTACCGCACCGTATCGTATGAGGCGGCGACCGTACTGGCGGGGATCCCACCCTGGGATCTGGAGGCGGAGGTGCTGGCAATGCTGTACCGGCAGAACGCAGAAGCGCGAAGCCGGGGCGGCAGTGCACCTCCAGCCGAAGTACGGCGTTGGAGAGAGGAGGCCCAGGATTTGGCCCTCCAAAGATGGCAGGAGCGGCTGGCGGAACCAACCGCCGGCCACTGGACCATATCGGCGGTGCGCCCGGTCCTAAAGGAGTGGGTGCACCGGAAATACGGTACGCCTACCTTCCGCCTGGTGCAGGTACTGTCGGGGCACGGCTGCTTTGGCAGGTACTTGCACAAAATAGCCGGAAGGGAGGCGAACCCTGGCTGCCACGAGTGTGGCTGCGCCGAAGATACGGCGCAGCACACACTCGAGGTTTGCCCGGCGTGGGAGGCGGAGCGCGGCTCGCTGCGCGCCGTGATCGAGGGTGATCTGTCGCTGCCGGCCGTCGTCAAGGCCATGGTTGGCAGCGAGAGATCTTGGGACGCGGTGGTCTCCTTCTGTGAACGCGTCATGTCGCAGAAGGAGGCGGCGGAGCGGATCAGGGAGAACAATCCTCTCGCTGATCCGCGCCGGCGCAGGAGGCCCGGGCGCAGGAGGCGGGCCAACGCCGACCTCATGCCCCCGTAGAAAGGGCGTGCGGGCAGCAGGAACGGGTGGACTGCTGCCTGCACAAAGATCGCCCTAATGTAGGAAGGCGTGCCGTTGTTGTCCCGGCACGCCTCCTGGATGAGGAGTCCGCGGGCTTTATACACCCGCGGACTGGTCTGTGGGCTTTATACACCCACAGACCCTGAGGAAGGGTCCGCCGCAAGGCAGACGGCCGCTGGCGGGAACCGGATGAGTACAACGTACGTTCCCGGGGCTCGCCACACAAGCGGGATGAGGACACCGTGGGGTTTTAGTCGGTAGCTGGCACTCTGTCAGCAGTCCGACATAACCCGCACCGCTACCCCCGTGGCGGTGCGGGTATCCGTAATGGATATCCCCACGTAAAAAAAAAAAAAAAAAGGGTTCGGTGGGTTTCGGTTGGGTTCGGTTGAGTTGAGTTAGTGTGTGTGTGTGTGGGGTACTGGCATCACCTCCTCGAGTGCCCGGCTCATTGTAATTCCCGAGGATTCGTTCGGAGGAAGGACAATGGGCTTGGGACGGTGTACCCTGGGCACCGGGTAATATCTCTCCACTCTTCGGGGTGGACAGCTGTTGCTCGGTGTCGAAGCCTTAGGTGGGGGCGCCGAACTGCTGTTCCCGGTACGGGGGTACCGGTTGAGCGGCAGCGAGGCGCGGGAGGATGTAGGGCCGAAAGGCCACGTAGGGCGGGGGCGCCGCTGCCGCTGTTCCCGATGGATACGCACGTCGGTTGAGCGCGGTGGTGGTGCAGGGGGGAGTCGGGCCGCAAGGCCTTAGGGCGGGGGCACCGCAGCAACCGTGCTGTCAGGGTATGGGACCTGGCAGACGGCAGTACCTGGTGTATGGGACCCGGTAGCTCGGTGCAATTGGGGGGGTAGGGCCGAAAGGCTATAGGGTGTGTGTCACTGTGGTCGCCCCTGGTACTTCTCTGTTGAGCAGAGTGGACTGGTGGACACCGCACGTGACAATGGGGGGGAGAGCCTGCAAAGGCTCCGGCTTGGCCATTTTGGTCGAGCCGGTTGTGGGTTTGGCGAAAGCCGAACGGCCGCTGGCGGGAACCGGATGTTGTACAAAGTACGTTCCCGGGGCCCGCCACTATAGCGGAGGTGCTGGAAGGCCCGATGGTGGTTTAGTCGGTAAGAGTCCGACATAACCAGCGCATGGTAGGCGTCGTGCGCGGTGTATCCTATGAGGATTCCACCATCGCAATAAAAAAAAATAAAAAAAAGTGTGTGTGTGAGTGAGTGAGGGACCGTCCGACCGACCGACCAATCGACTGAGCGAGAATGAAGTTTCACTTCTTCCGCGCGGAGGGACTCCACGCACGCACATTTTTTTTAAAAAAAAAGCTACTTCTGGATCATAACGCGGCCTCAATTGAGAAGAAACTCAGCGGGCTTGTCATTTTATCACTTTTTTTTTAAACAGTGTGACATTACAATTAAATCAGAGCGACAGTGTCTTGCCGTTCAAAAGATTAAATAAGACAGAAAAAAATTATAAAATACGAAACTACAACAAACTAAAAAGCCAAAGGGATAGTAGTCGGACCAGTCCCCCCAAGCAGCACCCGCGCACGAGTTGACACGAGCAGCAGCCATCACTCCCCTCAACCATATTGGAGGGAAGGGGGTGACCCGCCACAAGCAAAGACTTTTCGATGGCGAGCATGACCGATCTAAGATCACAGTGGCACACGTCTAACATTTAACTTATATACTATGCGTTTCAACTAAGAATGTGGCCGCCATCTTGCCATTTCAAATATATAATTAATAAAAATTATGTTTTAATAAAAATAGATTTTTGATTTTGTGTTTACTCTGCTGTCGGCACAAAAATCGTAAAAAACGAGTGAAGTTCCGCAGTCGCGATCATCATGGCGGCCACATTCAAACGCATATATAGTACATTACTTTTTGGAAATACATACTAAAACACTGTAGTTAGAAGTAGACCGATTAGTGTATGGAGATACTTCGTGTCAGAACTTTGAGTCGGAACCAAATGCGGAAACGATACATGAAATACTCACGTCTAAAGTGTTGAGCAGATATTGTTTATTATCGAGTAGGACAGCCGCTTCGTCAAAAGGCAGCCCGACAGACAGCGCCTCAAATCCGATGCGCTCCATATTCTCCCTGGTCATTTGCACAAACGGCATGACCCGTTTCATGTATTTCTTTAGTTCAGGTATAGCACCCAGCTTGGCTGATATTTCTTTGTTATCAGGAAGTCCTGTCGGCTGTAATATACATTAATTTAATACTTTGAAAGGGTGCATTCAGGTACATAGTGGAACTGGTAGATAGAAGCTGGGAAAGAAATAGTGTACAAAATATTAAACATCCAATCCTATGTAAGAGTCGATCGGAACTTATGGACGGCTAACAGAGCTTTGTAATATTTATAGTAAAGAATTTAATGCACTGAATAGAAGCGAGACTGCAACCATCTTTCTAACCTAAACATGCTCTAAGAGAATGCATTAATGAATTTTGTTTTTCAGACAGTTGCTCCCGTTAGTGAGAAACAAGACAATGGAACAAACACATAAGCGTGTTTGCCTGACACCTGCTTATTATTTGCTTTGCGATTTATTGCCGTTATGAGAATTTAGCCATTGACCTTTCTCCCAATCTTCGTGTTGTTCAACAATTCGTTAGATATGGTTAGCCAGGCGGTTCCCGTAAAGCACTAAAAATAGCTCATTGATGTTTATCTGCATGTTAAGGTAACTCACTCTTCATTCTTGAAAAGACTATTAATACTTACACCATTCAGTTGTTTAAGGGTAGTTAATATTATGTGCTGCCATTTCGGGTATTCTTTGGCGACCCACACGACTGCTTTGTTCGGTTTCTTCTCAGGTTTCGGTGCTTCTCCCTTTTTAGGTTTCTTAATAGCGCAGTGGTTTTTGAGGTAGATACGGAACGCGTGGGCGGCGTCCATTAAATAATTGCTGGCCTTAATTGCAACCTCATCGATGTCGCCCGCTATGGGCCAACGCTCATGCAGAATGCTGGTTTTCTGTGAATTGAACGTTGAACCAAATTATCCAAATACTTAGATAATTTCATAATGTTGTCTTTTACTTACGCGAATATTACACATTGAAATTAAACTACTTTTACGGATTTTATCGCGGTTTATTTATTGATTTTACTATCCCGACGTTTCGAATGCTTTGCAGCACCCATGGTCACGGGAGAACTGAGATGTTGAACGTCCTTATGTCACAATTATGCCGGTGTACCCTCAGGTCTTCTTAGTTATTATTGGGATACTGTGATAAATATAATTAAATCCAATATCAATCAAAACACTGCACGGCCTCAAGATACTGTAAGCTCTTACTGCGTAGATCGGACCAACAATAATAACTAAGAAGACCTGAGGGTACATAGCCATACGGGTCCCCGCCCGCCGCCTTGACGAGGTCGTCTGTCGTATGCATGTGATACCATTCTGCACTTGGGTCGCCGCTCGAGAACCTTTCTTCCCAACATATTCTCAATTCTCCAGACTATATAACCTTTTTTCTTCTTGTTTTCTAACCTGTATTGTCCTACTGCTGGATAAAGGGACCCGTGGGGTGCCGGGTTAGAATTGCATCCTCCTATCTCCTCTCGTTGGGTGTCGTAAGAGGCGACTAAGCGAGAACAGGAAGACGGGCAGCAGGGGTTTATTTTCTACCTATACTGCGATCCCGAAGCCGCCTGCCAAGCGTGGGGATTATGGCAACCCCTCCGTACTAAGGGGGCGGCCTTTGTTCAGCAGTGGACGTTTCGGCTGCTGATGATGATAGACAAAGGTCTTCCATGACCATTCACCAAATCTCAGTCGTGGGACATTTTAGATCAGTCAGACTATATGACCTGTCAAAGCTTTAACGAGTCAGTAACTCACATTGCCCAGCAAGTCCCAGACGTGTTCGGCTACGTGCGGACATATGGGCGACATGAGCTTGGCCTGTGTGGCGATGTATCGCGCCACCAGGTCGCCATGCATGCCCGCCTCGCCGCATAGTTCACGGTACTTGTCCCTCGCCGCTTGCAACTCGAAGAAGCCCGACTTGAGAGCCTCTTTGAACAGCATCTTGTTGTAATTGTCGTCCGTTTCGTTTATTTTGACGTTCATCTCGCTGACGAATACTTTATCGTGGAAGTTATATTCACCTGGATGTACCAAAAATTGAAGATGAAACATCTATATACCAACGACGGTGCATATAGACGCTTCATAAAATATGCGTTTCGAAGTATGTTTATATTACAAAATCTGCACGGGGGCTTTCGGAGTATGCCCGTACATAGTTAACCCATCCTAACCTAGTATAGTAGATATCATAGATTTAGGATTTTTCACTATGTTCAAGGTGTAATACATATGAACTCTAATTTTGAAAAGTAACCGTAATGAGCACCTATCTACTTATATATTCACATTTTGCAAAGTGTACATTCTATGCGTAATTAACTGAAGTAGAATTTTGTGGATATCTTTAACACACACATATTTAAATTATTACCTCACAATCAATGACTGACAAGCTTTAAAATAACAGACTATTATATCAGCAAAATTCAAATGTACAAAAATGATAATCCGGTCATTTGATGTTACATTTTAAACCAAGTATAAAGTACTAAATCCATTTCAACATAAAATATTTTACCTGTCCGTAGAGAGGACTTCATGGCCATTGTTTCCTTCACCCATTCAATAAACGTATAAAGCCTCAATATGGCCGCATCAGCAGTAATCTCTACGAAGTTTGCATCCTCCACGGAGTCGCCTGCGTCGGCTAGTGTCAGACGCATACTGTCGGCACTAAATTTATCTATCGTCTCTGATAACGTTAAGAAATTCCCGTCGGACTTGGACATCTTAGCAGAGTTTAGCATTAGGTGACCATTAGCCCTGATTCCTTTGGGCCATTTGTCTTCTTCATTGGGCCAAATCGCACAGTGGTTGTAGATGTAGAATGTTAAATGATTTTGGATCAAGTCTTTTCCTGATACCCTTAGGTCGACAGGATACCTATTAAAAAAATACCGATCAAGTGCGAGTCGGACTTGCGCACCGAGGGTTCCATACATTATGGACGTATTAAAGTAATTTTATTATTCATGTAACACCTAAGATAGCAAAAAAACCAAACCGCAAAACTAAGTTTGTTTGACGAGGTTTTTTTTAGGATTACTAAAAAACTGTAATACTTAGATAGATAATTTTATTTTTCCTGTAAAATATAGATAGATATGCATTATCCATAATTATTTCAGATTTTTCCTTCCACAAACTTCGGAGATAAGGACGGTATTTTTTTTAAATTTTTGGTTATGGCTGATAACCAAAAACTAAAAAAAAAAACTACGTCACATAAGCCAAAATAAAAATCTGTTTTGAGATATGTACATGAAGTCCTTTCATATGATACCCCACTCTATAGTAGACTCACTTTAAAATTTTGATGACCTATTTCGACCCCCATTATAAAAAAAGGAAAAGAAAAAATATATTTTTTTTATTTGCGATGTCGTTGGGTAAGTAAGATCTAAAACTATTCCAAGTTTCAAATCGATAGCATCAGTAGTTCCTGAAATATATAGGTGTGACAGACAGACAGACGAAGTCAGACCATAAGGGTTCCTTTTTTACCTTTTAGGTATGGATATGGAACCCTAAAAATACTGTAATATTTTACCACTTCTCTATTGCTTGAGTGCATAAAATTGATTAGTTCGTATACTCACCAAAACTGAAAAGATTTCTTCATACGATTTAAAGAATCTTTAGAAACTTTTGTCTTTTTAGGGAATGGTGCATCTTTAAAGAAAATATAATCCCAAACTTCACTGGTCATATCCTCAGGTTTGATTTTGAGAGCATTCTCCTTGTTACCCCTAAATGTGCCGCCTTGCAAAAAGTGAGATATTGTGTAGTACGCATTGTATATAGTTGAGTCCGATAGTGACTCAATTACCCATTGTTGATCCCAGGGCAGTTTAGTTCCTGAAAGCAGATAGAAGTTTGATATGTATTATTCTGGTCTCTGTGTTCACCACATATGGGCCGATTTTTAAAAGCAGTAATAAGATGTATAACTTCATCTTTTGAATTCAGCGTAAATGCTGTAAATGTAACGAGGTTGATATGCGATTAAGCAACTGTAATATTTCATTGCGATAGTTAATTTTTACCTAAGCCATATGTCCTGGAACACGCGTACTCATGCAGCCAATTTAAAGTGGCTTGGAAATTCTTTCTAACCTCATCGTGATACGTGTTTATTCTCGCGAGAGCTTTCTCCGCTTGTTTCTTCCACTCTTCATTGCCATAATCTAAGTACCACTGGTTACACAGCGCTACCACACATTCATCTCCCGACCTGGATATAATTGTCTTCTCCGGCTCATAATAAATGACAGCGTCATTTTCCTTGATAAGTTTATCTTGCAGTTTCTTTTTGACATCTTGAATCTTACTGCCTTTAAATTCGCCAACTATTAGAACACCATCGTAGAATCCTTTGAGGTAAACCATCTCTTTGGCCTGAGTCAATTTATCTTTGTCATTCTGACTTTGAATTTTAAGTTTATCGTACATATAGACTGCGGACAGGTTGCCCAGTTCTGGAATCTCGAGTATTGGAATCGGTTTAAAGGGCATAATCATATGATCTTCAATCCCATACTTTTCCCTGAATGCTTGTTTCTTTTGTAAATCAACAAGAGCAGCATAATCGTCCGGTGAGTCGGACGGCACGCTAGTAACTATACCGGTTCCTTTATCTTCTTTAATAGTAAGCATCGGCAGTGTATATATCTTCGAATTGCTAGTTAAAGGAGATCTTAAAGCAACACCCAGAAGATCTTGGCCGAGTATTTCTAACAAAACAGTAAACTCCCCATCTCTTTCAGTGAAACCTTGATAAGCCATGTTTCTAGCTGCTCTGCTAGTGCAAACAAACACGCCATCCTTAATCGTTTCAAATGCAATATATTTAATATCAGGATGAACCCAGCAATTTGTTTGTCCATACATTGTTTCAGGCCTCAGTGTTGCGGCTACCAAGCTTATTTTTTTGTTGTTTAATTGTCTAAAATGAAACAAATTTCACCTGTATATAACAATAATTGAACATACCGCAGGTGGAGGTTCTTAAAAGTAATGCTAAGAGAAAGAGATCTTTGCAGGTAAATATAAAGAATACAGAACAATTTTAGATAAATGGGACACAATGCAAGAATGCAGCCCAATGCATGAATGTGTTTTATTTACATGGACTGCTTATAACCACTTTCTAGTCTTTAACTTACTTGAAGATGTCAGGATATGGTTGAAGAACCTCCATTTTTATGAGAGTGTACTCCTGTGGGCCAGCACCTTCACCAGAGCTCCTGTCGTGGTCCATGCACGGTTGTTTGTCCAGAGGTGAGAATATAGTGTAACGTTTGCCATACATGATCTTGTTGCGGTTTTTAAGATGGTTGAATTGCCATCTTATAAATGAGTCATAGAAGGGATTTGCGTCTGTGGTTATAAACTTGCGACGCCAATCTACCTGAAATGGGAAAAAGTGGTTTCACAAATTATATATTTCAGTATCATTGAACTAATAATAACTTCTTGAATGATACAACAGCAAACCATTTTTTAGAAGTCAATCGCACATAAGTATAAAAATAAACTTTAAATCAATTAAGAATTAGGGTTGAAAACATGCCATCCATATATTGAAAGTGCAACACAACAACAAAAGTAGCTTGATAATATAAAATTGATTTTGCTGGCACACTAAATTGACAATGTAAAAATGTGTGTATCAAACTCAGAGTAATTAGAATGGAGCTAGTATCGCGTCGATTCCCCAAACAAATTTTTCGTGGCACTTTTGCGGGGTGCGGGAGGCGAAGTAAACACACACAGATACAATTTCACGCATACCTACACTATAATAAACTCGCAACACATTCAAAAAGATACGAACACAAATAAAGAATGACCTGAACATATGAACAAAATTTGGCAGAGGGGTTAGCGCATCATGATCTCTCCAGTGGTATCTCCTCTAAGGTATTAAAGTATGGAATCATTAAATATTAGAATAAATGAATATTTTCTTTTTTAAATGCTTCAATTCTGTGTTAAATTGTATGATGTAGATATACTAACATGAATACCCATCCGTTTCAGATCCTCAACAGCAAGGGGTGGGAAGTATTCAAGCCAATGGCTCTCATCAGCAAATAATTTAATCTCTTCCTCAGGGACTCCAAGGCTTCTCATGATCTGCCACTGGTACTTGGCTCCACCAGTTTTAGCTACTGCCTTGCTCTTCTTACCCTTACTTTTATCTTTCGGAACTAAGTCACTTTCCTCCTTAGGGGTATCCTCTTCTACTTCAGGGAAAGTTGGTGGGCAGCCATATTCTGCCATTTCTCTTTTTAATTTATCGGCACATGCTTTTATAGGCATACCAGTGCAGTGGAATCCAAAAGGGAACAGCACCATTTTCCCTTTTAACCTGTTGTATCTAGTAGCAAACTTAAAAAAACACCAATTCACTTATAAATTGGAAACTTACAAAACATAAGATAACAAATTAGTAATAAATAACAACAAAATTGTCTGATGTAATATAGCTTGGTAACGAAAACTGGATTCTAACCCTATATTTGCTTGGGAGTTCAATGCTATGACCTATTTTAAATGAGGGTAATACATCTAAAATAAATCTGCCAAGTATACCAGGTTTTACCATGACCATGCTATGCTATCAAGCAGTGGTGTGCATACACTTTGATCCCAGGGTAGACAAAAATGGAAATTTCTTAGAATATATAATTATATTATAGTTATTCAGAGAAGTCCCACCCGGCAGTCTTTTTCCCTGTATGGACTGCACACCACTGCTATCAAGGCATGGAAAAGAAATGATAGACTACCTAATACCTATGCACACAAATAAAACATGTCAAGCCCATATCACACCAGGTACCCAGATGTGACCCAGACTGTCGACTGTCCCAGTCTAAATAATACACTATGAACAAGTGGTTCTAATTACACACATACACACACAATACAGACAATATTATTTATACAGTGACAAGCCATAGCAGTAAGGCAACATCTCCTGCCATGCAGAAATTTTTTAAGTTTGACAGAAACATGCATGGCATGGCAGGACACAGAACGGTTTAATGGGCGTTGTTTTATATAAAGGAATATTTTTTGGCTGATATGTTCATAGAATGGTCCTGTGACACTTTAATGATGTAAAACATGGTAATCATAGGAAATTATAAATTAAACTTACCTCACACTTCGATAATGAGAAGGTATGTCCAATGTGAAGGCGTCCGTTCATATATGGATAAGGAAAGGTGCACATAAACTTTTCATGAGCCTTCCCATCATCTGGTACTTCCATCTCGAATATCTTTTCATTTTCCCACTTAGACTGAACTGTTCTTTCGATTTCTTGCAGATATTCTACTTTAAATGTACCTTTGCGATCTAATGTGGCCTGAAAACACAGATTTATTGAATAAAATATGGTTAAAATGACTGCTGTTAGGTTATTACCAGGTACGATTATAACAGGACGACGTGTTACCATTATGGTTTTATTCAATTTTAATATAATCCCTATACTATTATATAAAAATATATGTAATAATTGGCTCAAACAGGGGTTAAATTAAAAATTTGCGATATTACGATATTACAGGCCTTGCTCTTCGCTCGGCGATTTTTTTTTTGTTTGCCTTGTTGTCACTAAACGCATGTAAGGCATGTCAGGTGTCAGATGTCAGCGTGTCAGTCAGACATAGATAGAAGACGAAGGATCTTGCTCCAAGATATAGGGATCTTTTTAGACCGTAGACAGAATATAACAAGACGTCTAGCTAGCTTGCCGCCGATAAGGACAGAAAATCAGCATTCGTACACGAGACACACGATAAGGATATTTATACAAATGCGGCTATTATGCTTTAGACAATATTTCTTAGTGGATTCAATTTAAAAATACCAAAGCTAGATCGTGGCTGAGAAAACTTCAAAGTATACTGCACTGTCGGTGCGGTTTTTCTTCGAGTTCACGACAAATGCTGAACACACGTTGAAGGACCAAAAATCATATGCTCTGTTTCTTTCTATCACATGTAATATATATAAATGCATTCTTTTCTTGTACGAATGAGAAAGAAAGTGCCAGCTCTCTAGGGATTCTTCCTCTGAGTTTGGACACTTTCTTTCTCATTCGCACAAGAAAAGAATGCATTTGAATGTTGCATGTGGTAGAAAGTAACAAAACATATGATTTTATTTTTTCAGCGTCTACGGTTCGTGTTCACTGTTCAGTAGAAGTGTTCGCAACGGCTATAAATTGAAAACGCGTTAAAACGATACGCTACCTCAGAGTAATTAGAATGGAGCTAGTACGCGTCGATTCCCCGAACAAATTTTTCGTGGCACTTTTGCGGGGTGAAGTAAACACACACAGATACAATTTCACGCATACCCACACTATAATAAACTCGCAACACATTCAAAATAATACGCACACAAATAAAGAATGACCTGAACATATGAACAAAAATTTGACAGAGGGTTTAGGGCATCATGCTCACTCCAGTGGTATCTCCTCTAAGTACGCTACTTATAAAACGCCTATTATTTTTTACGTTCTTCGCTCGATTATGTCCGCGCTGTTAAACGTTAGCGTTGGAAATAATCTAACGTGTGATGTGAATATATTAGAGCGGCACAAAATAACGTATTAGATATTATATTCATTTCATTACTGGACACTGATTGAAATATATTTCTTAAACTTAGAGTATTAATTGGCATGCAAATACGACAAAGTGAAATTGTCCTTGGCCCTTGAGTCGAGTCGTCGTAGCCCACGAGGACGAGTCGCGTGCCAATTAATACTCTAAGACACTGGTTATGAAATATAGTTCAATCAGTGTCCAGTAATGAAACAAAATATAATATTTTTTACGTTATTTTGTGCCACACGGCTAATATATTTGTTAGTATCGTCGTAGCGATTTGATTATTTATAAATAATAGATTAATTTTTCAGTTATCTAATATAACGAACACTCCTACTGTTCAGTACTGTTCAGTATCTGTCACGGAGTTTGAAGAAAACGCACGCAACAGTGGTGCTTTTTACTTTAGAAGTTTTTTCGGACACTATCTAGCTTTGGTCTTTTTAGCACGCATCGCATTCCTAAATAAAACCGATAAAGAAAACATTATGCAATATATCCATGAAGATCCATTGGCAGATTGTCAGGCAGCTATGCATGCAGCAATGGTGCTTCTTTAGCCACTATTTAAATTGAATTGCATTATGAAATATCGTACCTAATAGTCGCATTTGAATAAATATCCTCGTGTGTGTACGAATGATTATTTTCTGTCCTTATCGGCGGCACGCTAGCTAGATGTCTTGTTATATTCTGTCTACGCCTGACTGTCACCCTGTTCTGTGGTCACCCAACCAATGTCATTATGTCAGTTGTCACAATTTGGCGGCAGCGAGCAAAAGTGTACTTTCTTTCGCACGCTGTCTGTCATTTTGCCGGAAAGTTCGCCCGCTATTCCAACATTTATTTCGTATCTCTAACGCAATATATACCCTTGTATCTTAGTTCGGTATACTATCAGACGATTCCCAGTGGAAAATAACATATCGTGACAATGGCACCTAGGTCTGCGAAAGTAAAGGTATGGTTTTTTTATCAATAGTAATTTCAAAAGGAACTGCGTTTGATTATGGCAGTTTTTTTTTTGTTCCCTGAGAATGAAGTTAACATTACTAAAACACAGTTCCGCATACTTAATCCTTGTAATAATACTGCAATAGGTTTATGCTTTAATCATGGTAGTCACATGAAGTTTATGAGATACCCATCCATGTGATCCTGACAATCTCTGATTGACCGTTATATTTCCGCGCATTTTTAAGTTTTGTGTAATAAAATACACTAGCAATTAAATGTGTATGTAAAAAGTGTGAATTAAATGTGTGAGTAAAAATTTCTTTCCATTATATTTAAATCCTCAAAACAATCCTCACTTCGGTACATACTTAAAGTTATATTGCACAATGATAAAATCAAATAACTTTTCAACAACCTTAATGAGGAGTGCAACAAATGGCTCTGGCTAGATACAGATACATTTTTATAAAACAAATTATATAGTTATTTGGTCTAGTCAGCATGATCGCTCTTTCAAATGTTATACTTAACGCTTTCTTTTAAAATTAATGTGATAACCACCACCATCATAATAATAATTGCATACTAAATGCAGATTTTTGTGTGTTTTTAATAGAAGATTTTATTTCTTGTCAAGCCATATTAAAACTAACAGCTCAAATTTCTAAAATATTTAGTAAGACATAAGTAAGACATTAATAACATTTCACAGAAACCTGTGGACGTGGCTGACAGTGAAATACCTAAAAAGGGAAGAGGCAAAGGAAAAAATGTGGTTGATGCAGAAGTTGAGGAAACAGAAATTGAAGTGAATGACAAAGCTCCTGTTGTTGAAAAAAAGGCAAAACGTGGCAAAAAAAATGCTAATGTCGACCAATCACAGGATAAAACTGAAGAGTCTACTGTATCAGTCAAAAAGGGAAGAAAGAAGAATCCTCCAGCTGTAGAGGAAAAGGCAGTATCTAATGGTGACCAGTCAGATGATCAGTCAACTCAAGCTGAAGATGATCAAAATGAGAATGTAGATGCTAATGGTCATGCAGATGAAACAGAAAATACTGCTGGAAAGGGGCGTAAGAAAACAACAAAAAAGGAGTCTGCCTTAGAAAAAAATGAAACTAAGGCCAGTCGGGGTAAAAAAAATAAACAAGAAACTGTTGATAACATTGACCCCCCAAAAGATGAAGTGGAAGATAAACCAAAGCCAGTTGGAAAAGGAAGAGGTCGGCCAAAAGCTCAGGCCAAAGTTGAAAGTGAACCAGAAGACAATGTTGAAGCAGTTGAAGAAGAGATTAAGGATAAGCCTCCTACTAAAGGCAGGAAAAGAGGCCCTGCAAAAGTGAAAAATGAGAAGAAAGAAGATATTAAAGATAGTGAAACAAAGGAACCAGATGTGGAACCAATGGAAACAGTAGAGAAACCTGTAAAGAAGGAACCTAAAGGACGCAAAAATCAAGGGAAGAAACAATCACCAAAAGAAGATGAAGATATTCCAGAAGAAAAAGAGGAACTATCTGCTTCAAAACGAAGAAAGATTATGAATAAGGAGGAAAAAGGTGAGTGTTTACTCAGATCCTATCAACATGACTGAAAGACAGAGCATTGACTGTGTGCTAAGTAAAATATATATATTACATGAACCTCTGACAAGTATAGGTTATAATTAAACCTTAACTTACCTTATTAACACCCATAAAAAAATTGTTAATAAGAGAATAGTCAGAGCTTGGAACTGCCTCTCAGAAGTAGTATTCACAGTAGTTAACACCAACTAATTTTAATCTGATATGACTCAAACCTTAGCAACCACTACAGTACAAGTCAGTAAAAAACAACAGGATCATGAACAGGACACAATCACTTATCAGTGGTTCCAACTACTTGCCTGTTAAATAGTAATGTATATTTAAATTTTAGATTAGCTATGCACCTACCACTATGTTCCTCTGCATCATCCAAAGGTAGACTGACAGAGAATGCCTAAGACATAACTCCGCCTATGTACTATCGCGGACACGAAAGCTGTACCAGTTTTCAATCAAAATCAATTGAACAATGTTACATGTGCTTACCCCACCCGCATGTATTTAAGCCGGCTCGTGCAAGTGATTATCGTCCCAGGTTTGAGTATGGCTGGTCTAGTGACACCCTGGCCTCTCCTTACCCAATAGGTTGTGGGTTAAATTTCCACCTATGACATTTGGGCATGACAATGTCTATTTGTCAAAACTGACATACTCAAGAGTCTGAGCCTTAATTGTCTACTTAAATGAATATTATGTATGTATGTAAGTACATATTTATAATAATACTCTGGGCCCATTCCACACACGGTCATCTGATCCCAAACTAGGCAGTCTGTACTACGGAAACCAGACAACTGATACTAATACTTATATACAAAAGTATATATTTGTTTCAGTTGTTCCATTACCAAAGTACATGCTTTACCTAGTTTGGAACCAGTGTGTGAATTGCCAGGATATTACAACTTTTTTATTTTTATTAAATTCTTTAATATTATTACATTCTGATTAGCATAAGATAATAATCCAAAAAATAATTGTAAACAATTACTACTGAACTATTTATTGTTCATTTTAATGGCTCTGCTTGTGATTGGAATGCAGCACTGCTGCATAAAATGTCTGAAACTGCTATTGTACCTACCTAGACAATCTCTTTCACAAGGTCAGCCATCTAGTAAACTGGTTATGGTCAAGATACAATATTTTTGTTGTGATTTGTGATTTATGAAATATTTATAGAATTTTGATTCAATTAATTTCTAAGTATTTAAATAGTTTCTGAAGGTACCAGATAATAAATTCACTGCTGCAGTTGTTTGGCAGCAGACTGAGTATTAATTTTATTTAATTACTTATACTTATTTATAAGTAATGCTTTATTTTTAGCTGCACTCAAAGATGAGGATGAAGATGAAGACCTCCCAGATATGAAACCAGCTAAAGGCAGGAAAGGCCAGAAGAAAGCAGCTGAAGCATCTACAGAGACTGACGAGGAACCCCAGGACACCGGTGAGCCGATAACTAAACGTCGACGCAAGCCCGCCGATGAAAAGGGTAATTAAATAATTTATTGATTTCTTATTAAATAGACGTTACTGGCTATAATTAATGTGTTCTTTCTATCATAATTATTGATAGTTTTAATAATTTCTAAAAATATATCTATGGAATGCTTCATTTTGTATACTTATTTATCTATTGAACCAGTTGTTACTATGACATCTACTTAAAATATAATTGTAATATCTTTATGCATTAAAGGGCTACAAGAAATTCATGTACAGTACATCTACATCTGCTTCTCAAGATACAGGTTCTCCTAGTTCGGGAGGCAGGCATTCATTCTTAGTGCATTAACATGACTGATTAGCTTTAGGCTTGATTGTAATTTTTATGGTGCTAACTCATGGGAGCAGAATTAAGAAAAAAAGAATAATATGACTAGTGACATTGTTAAACTAGATTACGGTTTTTGATTTAATTGAAAAAAATATTTATTATTATTACATTGTGATTAGAGTAATAATACAAAAATAATTATTAATAATTACTGCTCAACTATTTATTATTTATTTTATTTATTTAATTTAATTGGTTAGCAAACTTACATTAGGTATTACAAAGAAAAAGGTGCAGCATAAACTCATATGAATTTTTCTGTGCACCAGAAAAATTCATTGGACATCATTTTGATGGCTCAGCTCAATTTCACCGCTGGTACCTACTGACCTACCTGGACAATCTCGTCCAAAAGGCCAACCATCTTGTGAACACAACAATACTCAGGGTCGTATTATAGAACTCGACTCAAGTAGCGCTTAAACTGCATTCAACTGATCACTGCTTGAGCGAAGAATCAAGACTTGAGCACCCAACATATTACAAAACAATCCTCAAACTCAAATCAACTGAGTCGAGTCATGAGTAGAGATTTTGATCTCTGCTTACTTGAGTTCTGAATATATAAGGCAACACTGCAATCAGTCTGTTTTCTATTACAAATAATTTCTGTTTTCTATTATTTATATTCTGTTTTCTATTACAAATATCGTTTTACGCAAAACACCTATTTGAAAATGTATAAAAAAAACAATGATCTTGTATTTTGGCGCTTCTATAATTTAAGATTTTTAGTAAAATTATTAAACCTTTATATTAATTGCTCTGTTTAAATGATATTTCTAGAAGTAATCAATTTATTAAAAGTAAAATACAATACCGGTAAATTTAAGGTAAATTCGTTGAACGGATCGGACGCTTGACCAACTAATTGACATCAAATAGCCTGCGCGTAAACTGCAACGGCAGTAGGTACATATTACATCCATGACTGCAACCCTCAGATTATTAGCAACTTGTGCTGTGGGCCGTCATGTCGTCTGGGTATCTTATTTTGTAGTTGACTATGAAATTGAACCAGTAACTTGGATACCCTCGCCAGTGTATTACAACGAAACAAGTTAGGTACCAAACACAATTTGTAAAAGACGGAGTAAATTTTTGTGAATCTGGGGGGTCTAGTATGAGTTCTGATAATTTACGAGCTCAGTCAAACTTTCAGTTCTTTTCCGTACATCTTACTAGTTTTTGATAGATGCCGCTAGGAACGCTGGTGTGAAATGTACGGAGAAAACTGTCAGTTTGATCGAGCTCCTACACTATCAGAACTCGTACCAGACCCTCCAGTATTTGGAGCACAGGAGCGCTATAGGCAGCCCACGCTGGTCTAACTTTACTAAATGCCTGCGTATTTTTTCCAAAATCACATGTTTTGACTATGTCTTGGCAGATTTTTTTTTTTTTTAAATATATGTACTTCCATGTTATATGGATCTTGCGCGTCCTTCAATATATTTCTCAGAATTCTAATATTAAAATCATTGAATCTATTTTCATAGAATCGATTGCATCACAAAATTTCCTTTTTTACTTGCAAAATCTCTACTCAAGCGTGGTCTAGACCATACTTGACTAGACGGACCCGTTGGTCTAGTGGTCAGTGACCCTGTCTGCTACCCAACAGGTCGTGGGTTCGATTCCCACCAAGTGTCTGGGTGTTTTATCTATATAAGTATGTATTTACAAAAAAATAAGTATATAAGTATTAATATCAGTTGTCTGGTTTCCATAGTACAGGCTCTGCCTAGTTTGGGATCAGATGACCGTGTGTGGATTGTCCCAGGATATTATTATTATTACTTACGAGAACAAAGATCAAATCTCGACTCAAGCAGAGATTTTGAGTTGATTACGATTCAATAATAAAGGAATCTGTATTCGACGCTCAAGTAATGTTCTAAAATAAATCATAAACGTCATCACGCACTGACAATGCTCAGGTGATTCTTGTTTGACTTGACAGTGCTCAAGTAAGGTTCTAAAATTAAAACTTCAACTCAAACTAGATTTAAGTAGTACTTGAGTCTTGAGTATGGTTCTGTAATACGACCCTCAGTATGCCATAACACCACAATGTTTTGATCATGACTGATTTATAAAATATTAAATTATGTATTTAAATTCTGCCCTTTCTGTTTTTAAGACCTGTAAAAACACTCTCACTTAAATGGTTCCTAAAGGTATTTCAGATAATAACTTCACAGCTACGGCTGTTTGGCAGCAGACTATGTATTAATTATACTTATTTATAAGTAATGCTTTATGTTTAGCTGAACTCAAAGATGAGGATGAAGATGAAGATCTCCCAGATATTAAACCAGCTAAAGGCAGGAAAGGCCAGAAGAAAGCAGCTGAAGCATCTACAGAGACTGACGAGGAACCCCAGGACACCGGTGAGCCGATAACTAAACGTCGACGCAAGCCCGCCGATGAAAAGGGTAATTAAATATGCATTTATTGATTTCTTATTAAATAGACATTACTGGCGATTAATGTGTTCTTTCTATCATGATTAAGGATTGTTATAATAATTTTCAAAATAAATATTTTATAAAAATATATTTATGGAATCCTTTATTTTGTATACCTATTGAACCAGTTTAAATACTTTAGATATAATGATCTTTATGCATTAAAGGGCTACAATAAATTCATCTACAATAGGTACTTAATTTTTATAATTACATACTTCTTTTTATGACATCAATAATAGTTATTTATATTCTACAGGTGTGGCTTGGTGATGGTCTCTAATCTATTATATTAACAAGTTTAGTTTCCACAAAAAGCATAATTATAAAAGTGTCACATAGATATGTATGAACAGATTAGTTTTAAAAACAACTGGTTTCTGAATATGCAACTAGTAACTATTCGAATTTCGAAAAGGGATCATATTTTATGTCATTCTATTATATTTTATCACGAGGAAAGCAAATCCATGCATGACTGAAATTCTACTTGCTTTTCGCACGCACTATTAGTTTTAGAATATTCACAAATAATGCATATAGGTTCACCCCCTGACATGGGGGTAAAATAACTCTTGATATAACTTCATTGTAATTACAAGCAAACTCCACTAATATTTCATGCATCTTGTCTTGGATTACTAATACTAAGGTCCAACTCAAATGTTAGCGAGCTATTTGATTTACCCAAATATTCGATAACCAATCAAATTGCCCAAAATACTTTATAGCCTTTGAGTATTAACCCAACTTTATAGCTTATCTACCTAATTCTTTATTGGAACAAAATAGCTAGACAAATTAAACAGTACCCATTAACACTAATAGGTACAGTTATTGTGTCACTCATTTAAGACTCCTGTAAATGTGTCTTATCAAATAATCTTAAAACATAATGCATAATAGAGGATCCCATACTAGGCCAAGACTGTAGGTAACTTGGAAAACGAGGTCCATTGGGAAACCAATTAAATTGAAATACATACTATAGTTATGGTAATAGGCAACAAGTTATGAAAATAAATCTTAAATTGAATACATACAAATGTTTACTCGTGATTGTGATAGATGTTTGTTAATTCGATCGTAATTTTAATTTAATTTAGATAGGGTGAGGTGGGGCAATTGTAATACAGAGATAAAAGTAATAACGTTCTCCAATGTTAAAAATAATAATTTGGTCATCTACTAAACAAACTGACTAAACATTTTTCATGTTTTTGCTAACCACATAAATGGTTTGTTTTTACCGTTATATTCAAAATGGCATTTCAACATGTGAACCGCATCCGAGTTTTATACCATGTGAACCCTTACATAAAAATACGATGCCGTCAAATTGGCAGCGAAGGTTTAATCTGAAGTTATCAAACAGGAAAAGGTAAGTTAATTTACGATGACTTGTGTATGTTCCGGAACGTATTCCTTATTATTCTATGAGTATTTTATATTATGAACAAAGTAAAAGATGAAATAGAGAAATTTATGGTTGGCAAATCAACAAGATGCAAAGGCTTGTTTGAATTAAGAAATTTATAACACCGATTGATTGATTCATCAATGATCCTGTGCGCGACAGAAATAGTAATAGTCCTCTTAATTGTAGTTATATTGTTGTAATAGAAATAAGTAAAGAAATAGGAATAGTATTGTAGTCAAATTTCAAATTGTATATTGTAGTGAATTTAAATTTTCAGCGTGGCTGGAGTGCGACCGCAACGCGGCTGCATCGCTTCAGACGATCTGCTTTGTAAATCCAGTTTAATCATAAGCGCGCACAGCAGCGCTGCTGTCGCGCTGAAAATTTGAATTCACACTCAAAATCAAATTTATGACACATTTGCCCCACTTTACCTTTTTTGAATAACTCTGTGGATTACTTAATCTGTAATCATCACAAAGGAAACATCTTGTTTAGAAAACTATACAATAGGCATGATGACTGTAACACAATACCAATAAATCTGTGGTTTTAAATATTAGAACAGATTGCACTGATTCCAAAAATGCATCTCATTTTCATAATAATAGAGAGATTTCCGTGATATTTAAGCAAATAAATTACTTAAATACAGCTAATCGCCATTTTGTAATAAACGCTGCTCAGAGTGAATGACGGCAATCCTGTGTAAATAAACAACTGTCAAACTGTCATCTAAAATTTTTCTTTCATACAATGAATCACTTAACTTTTATACCTAGACAGATGTTTATTTACACCGCCGTAGTGACGTCACAACATGGCGCCATGCACCGGCCATCGTTTTGGAAAGAAATTCAAACTCTATTTTAAAAATTGAAAATATTGCTATTAATTGTAAATTTAATACAAAAATATGATTATTTTCGGCAATAGTAGACCCGTAAGTACATTATAGAGTATTTTTTCAAAATTAGTCATCATGCCTATTAAATTTGTGAACAAAATCTTAATCAAATCACCTATATTACTGGATAGTAATACAATTATCTTACATACATAGCTAGATAGCTAAACACATCGATATACTATCTAAAGTATATCGATGGCTAAACACCAATAAAAAAATCACCGGTCAAGTGCGGACTTATTAAACTAATTTTACTATTCATGTAACACCTCAGACAGCAAAAAAAAGTAGTAAAATATTTTTTTATTTATTTTTCTTTTGCGATGAGGTTGGGCAAGTAAGATCTGAAACTATTCCCAGTTTCAAATTGATAGCATCGGTGGTTCCTGAAATATATATAGGTGTAAAAAAAACCTCGACAAACAAACTAACTTTTGCGGTTTGATCTGAGGTGTTACATGACGTTACATGAATAGTAAAATACTTTAATACGTCCAAATATGGTATGGAACCCTCGGTGAGCGAGACCGACTCGCACTTGACTTGATTGGTGTTTTCGCTGTTGAGATCTATCGCAATAAATCCATCGGCGCACGTCGAGAGGCATGGGCAAGATAGGACGATTTAACCCCTTGCTGTAGTTAAGCTTTTAATACTGTACTATAGTGCGAAGTAGATATTGGACACTTATCTATACCGGCTGGCATCACTTTGGCGAAAGGCATGTTGCTTTAATTTAAGTCGAAAATTAAATATCCTCGCATTTTAGCCCAATATCATTCTAATTTTGGGATATTCCGTCCGAAATATAATTTGATCAGTTGTTTATCGTCACCACTAAGGGATATCCTCATGATCACATCAGCTGGAAACTATTTGCAACTATGTCGAGAGAAGACGCGGTGCGTATGATACATTAGGTTATCCCTACATATTACAGTTATATTTCAGCACCATTAGAAGACAAAAAGAAAGCACCACCCAAAAACAAATCGACCACAAACTACGAAGAAATAGATTTCTCCAGTTCTGCGACAAATGTTAAAGGTAAAGAATGGAATTTTAAAATATCCAGTTGGAACGTGGACGGCATCAGAGCGTGGTGGAGTAAAGGCGGTCTCGATTACGTTAAGCATGAAAAGCCCGATATATTATGTTTGCAAGAAATAAAGTGCTCCAAAGACAAGTTGCCAGACGAAGTCGCAAATCTACCAGGCTATCATGCGTATTGGCTCGCCGGCGACAAAGACGGCTACGCTGGCGTAGCCATTTATACTACTAAACTTGCCATGAACGTGCAGTATGGATTGCAGAACGAGGAGTTGGACGCTGAAGGCCGCATAATTACTGCTGAATATGAACAGTTCTATTTAATATGCACCTATGTACCGAATTCCGGGCGAAAACTGGTTACTCTCCCTAAAAGACTGCAATGGAATGAAGAATTTCGCAGGCATATAAAAGATTTAGATAGCAAGAAACCCGTCATAATATGTGGCGATATGAACGTCTCGCACAACGAAATAGGTGAGCTCTACGTTACCTACCAACTGATTAATTGTACATTTAATATTACCTAAGTATACTTATATTATTCTTTATGCAACTGGCGACGAGACGAGGAAGATGTTCGCCTTATGTTATGCCACACGGTTGCCTATGGACAGCTGCACTGCTATCGCTCGTCATCTAAGGCATTACCTAGTTTTTGAGTCTTTTGAGTCCAGTAGTTTGTATATCTGCATATCTTTTAAAAATGAGGTTGGATACCGAAGTAAATAATCTTAATAAATTACAGACTTGGCAAACCCCAAAACAAACCGGAAGAATGCTGGCTTCACGGATGAAGAACGAGCAGGAATGACAGAGTTACTTGGGGATGGTTTTGTTGATACATTCAGACATTTAAATCCGGACAAAACTGCGGCTTACACATTTTGGACCTATATGAGTAATAGTCGAGCTAAAAATGTTGGATGGTAAGTTCATACGTATTTTAACGTATAAGGTAACTTCTATTATTATATTTTTTACTATTTTAACTACCTTCATTAGAATAAACGAGGAAAGTTAACCATAGTGGGTGACTCAGGCGGACGCGGTCGCTGCCAACGATTTGGGGGGTCATATTTGACGGTCCCGTTGGTCTTGTACCTAGACACCCTAGCCGCTACCCAATTAAGCCGTGTACGAATATGGATGGGGGGGGGGGTGTTGCATGAGGTCTACGACCAGCCCTCTCGGACCGCCACTGGACTCAGGCGAGTTCGATTAAGCGTCAGTATCATACAAATTAGTTAATTTATAAAAAAAAAAACTGAACTCAATCGTATTCGAATATGTCCAAGACTGGTACGGCTGCTGTGGACCTACTACGATAGCCACAGGCAGATATAAACGTCAAACTAAGGGTCAAGGGTTAAATATACAATAGTGCAAGAGTATTCTGACGTGGTGTGGAGAAGGGTAGAACACAATGATAAACGCACAGTAAGTAGTAGCGGGGATTTGGGACGATGTTGTATGTTTTCTTATTTTAGTGGACCAATGAATGTACATATTTGTAAAAGAATATACAAAAAGACACGCGCGCCGAATCGTTACATCGTGACATTCGTGATGCATCCATTTCGGGGATGGTCTTACTTATTTTCGGACGCCTATTTTGATCATATCGACATAAGTGAGCCAGCAGGAGTTACCCTGATGACAGCACACCGGCAATATTAAAAAGCTGGTTTAGTTAGACATGAAATTATTCCTAAAGTGGATTGAAAGCTTTTTAACATTAAAAAGGTTGCTAAGATTTTTATTCCTCTCTAAGGTGTAGATTTCAATATAAAATGTAAACTAAAAGATAATATTTTATTTAGCTACAGACACTTCACTGCGGTAGTAACTCAGGGAGGAGCCCTTAGTCTTAAACTTCATGCTTAGCAATTAAATGTTCACAATATCTTTAAGTGCGACTTCAAATTTACAGCCAAGTGCTTCGCTGCTGTCACTATACTATACGATCGAGCATCATATATTTAGGCTGCAGCACTTCAGCCGCGCTGTTAAAGTCGCCCTAAAGTTCCTATAAAAACTTATATGAATTTTGTTTCAGGCGTTTAGATTACTTCATTGTGTCAGAAAGGCTGTTATCCTCCGTGTGCGACAGCATTATCAGAAGTCAGGTGTATGGCAGTGACCATTGTCCAATATCACTCTTTTTACATTTAAGTACTGCTGATAAACCGAAAGAATAATATGCATTTGAGCAGATAATAATCCAGTTAAGATATTCACGGAAATAAACAAACTCAAAACTGACTTGTATTTGTTTGTAATTATCAGCAATTAATTAATGGAATAAATAAGTTTTTCTATGTGATTTCCATTGATCTTGTGTTAACAGTTTCTGTAACGTAAGAATAACTTCCATTCCAATTGGGTATTGTAAATAAACGGTTCACGGTTTTCTAATTATCACAAGATATATTGCATTAGTGCCATTTTTGAAAGTATTCTTAAGTTTAAGATTAAATTGGTGGTTTATAATAAAAAACAATGCCACATGAAAGATACGTTATAATCTTGTTTGGTAAATTACCATTTTGTGAATAACCTTTGGCAGCCACGTCCCTTTTGTTTTTTTTTATAATTTAAATGTAAATTATTGCATTGTTAAACGATTTTGAAATAAATATTTTGCATCAACAGACATTGTATAACTATTTTCTTATTGTATTCAGAATTTTAATACTACTTTTTTTTATTACTTGTGAAGGACTGTACGAAAATAAACATTCTTATTTTTGCTCACTCATTTTATTTCCATTTTTCAATACAAACCAATAGTAAAATATTTTATACAAATTACATTTTTAACTTAACATAGAAAGGTTAAAGTTATTCTGTTGATTCATACAAACTTAACATTGACATTTGAGAGCCTCTTCTACGATGTTTTAGATGGACCTGAGGAAAATAAAATTACGACCTTATGAAGTTGTTAATAAGCTGCTATTGCGAAGATTTTTTTTTTTGAGAAAGATCCTTCTTCGCTCACACTTTTTATCGAGATAGCCTCAATGGTGCAGGGGGAACCCCTTGCTTTACAATTTTTTGTAGTTCCAAAATGTAGTTATCTGATTGTCTGAAGAGTAAGATGATACATGCGTCGCATCGGATAGGCATTTAAAAGTCGGTATTTTATTTTATTGGATTGAGAGAGTATGTAATCGAAAAGAAAGTTGCGCCCTAAAACCGTACCGTACATACCGTGGCGGTATCAGTCAAGAAGAGTAACTTAATATTTTAAAACTAAAATCTGCACCTGTTTGCTGACTTACAAATTTTACAATAGATTTTGATGTGGTGTTTACAGATACTTTTTTTCTGAAAGGTTTATATTATTATAATAATATAATCTTTATTGGAACTAAAAACATATATACAGAAATTACAACGATAACAGCTACATTAGTTGAATAACTGTGTTGTAGCCATTAACGCCCACCTCCAGACAGGCAGCAGCGTTCCAACAATTGTTTTTATAAGCAAATAGGTAAGTACAGATGTTTGATGATAATAATAATATGACTTAAAGTTAATTAATACAAAAATTGCATGCAGTACACAATGATTTATGTGCGTGTGTGTTTGTGTGTATGTGTGTGTTTGTGTGTGGGTGAGTGAGTGATTTAGTGTGTAAAGTTTATGTTTGGGAAGGGAAGGATTAATTTCTATTTCTACTAAAATATTATGTTATTGGATTATAAAGTTTTCTACTTGGTCATAAGATAGCTTATAAAGCCAGTTAGTCATTCGCAATTTACATTCTCGTAGTTAGAGAATAAATATGTATGTATATGTATTTACATAATAATATAAACCTTACAGAAAAAAATTGAGGTTAAAATGTATAATACGAGTAGGTGTAGGATCATACTTTAAACCAGTGGCGTGCACAGACTTTTAAATCAGGGTAGGCAAAAAAGCAAATTTCTTAGAATACCTCTAGAGTTGTAGGGTAACAGTCTTTTTGTTTGTATGGATGCACGCCACTAATATAAGTACATTTTTTGTACTAATGTCTTTTTTAAATATTCTTTAGTAATATTCTATTTCACTCGCTTAACTAAAACCAATCTTACGATAATATGTAGGAAGTACCTATGTTAAATTAAAATCTATTCAGTATTCAGCCATTTATGCCGCAGAGCGTGAGAGCGTGTTATAGAAATAAACATACCTACTATGGAAAAATATAATCCAGATTGGATAGTCGAGAAGAAATAAATTGGAAATAAACATACCTATCAATATGACTGCGAGTTACTTGTCTTGTAGATATGAACTAAGATAATTAAAATCTAAATTCCGCATAGATCATTCATTTTTAATAATTTGTAAAAAAATCGTCTTAAGAAATTGTCAAAACTTCGTGAGTTAATTTTTCAAAGCACACGTGACCCACTTGCATTTTCCAACAAGTTTAATAATTTGGAAACACTATTAAAATACTAATACACAGTATCGATGTACACAGCCAATCCAAAAAAAAAAGACTATTTTCATTGTGATATAGGAAATGCAAACAAAACAAACTCAATTTGATAAAGTAAGCATTATTTACATCATCGCTCCAATAGTCGCTCTCTCGCTCTCATTGATCGAGAGAACTAAAAAGCCCTACACACGGCACTAAAATCAGTGGCAATATCGGGACAGTGGTGGGGAGGACCCTAAATCGTCCCTCGTGTATAGGCAAATCGTATCCAATTTTTATTGTTTAGAAATCGGGTCTGAAATCGGTTCGGGCGAGCTCCCGATTTAGGGGCGATTATCGTCTAGGGAGCGTTGTCGGCTCGTGTGTAGCGAAATCGGGACTGATTTCTACGCAGTATGCGCTCGAGTGCTGCGGCGATACGACGTGCAGGCGCTCCGCTCTGTGCGAAGAATGAACGAATGAATGGGTATAATAAGGTATAATATAATATCCTGGGACAATTCACACACGGTCATCTGATCCCAAACTAGACAGAGCCTGTACTATGGAAACCAGACAACTGATACTAATACATTTATATACTTTTTTTTTGTGAATACATACTTATATCAAATCAAATCATATTTTATTGGAACTAAAACATATGTTAACATTTACATAAGTACGATAATAGCTAAATTAGTTAAAAACTGTGTCGCAGCTATTAACGCCCACCTCAAAAGGATAGATAGATAGAACACCCGACCAACAGAAGAAAATATAGATAAAACACCCAGACACTTGGTGGGAATCGAACCCACGCCTGTTGGCACCATAGTAAGTGCCAAGGCAATGCCTTTTTTTGCTGTTTTGATAGTGTCGGCGGCATCTCGGATCAACGAGCAGTCTGTTGCACGGTCGGTTCTGTACTAACTGGTTGGGTCGTGTGTAGAGTAGTAGCCGATTTCATCCCCACCACCACTGTCCCGATATTGCCACTGATTTTAGTGCCGTGTGTAGGGCTTTTAAGTGAGAAAGTAATGCATCAGATTAGGACCAATAGTTTTGTTCTAGTATTGAAATGTCACTTTTTGGTAGGCAGTGTCTATTCCCTTTGTCTGTGTGCGTGATATTTCTTCTATTCGACATGTCTTATTGTTTATGGGTGTGTGTATCGGTGTGCAAGAAATCTGTTTGAATGTGTGTAAATCGAGTCATATTATTTTAAACACTTTTCAATAGGTACAGACGGCCGCGCCGCGCCGAGTCTTTGCGGCCCGCGCGCGATATTTAAATACTTACCTATCTTCGCATTTATGAGTACATATAGTACAGTGCTTATAATTAGGTTTGCCGCGCTCAGGTGATTGAATTTAAACATTTCGCGTGCCTTTGTTTATTTACAATGGAGAAATAATTGAAAACGAAATGTTACTATGCACTCTTTATCTTGTTATGTATGATTGGGGAAATCACAGGGTAGACAAACACTTTTTGCCTATATGGAATGCACGCCACTGCTTTAAACAGTCTAAGTCACAGCGCGTTGCTAGTGTCAATTATTTTTTTCAGATTTATATTAATCAACCAATCCTCACCTGAATTATAGAGCTGAATGCAGACCTGTTTAGCAACTTGTAGGTTGTAGATAGAACACTCAAGGCATTCTGTTCTAATTCCTTCAAACCCGAGCAGAACAGATCTATACCAATTTCTAAGCCAGTACCAAAGTCACATTCGTCCACAGCTATATTGGCGTACGTTATCACTGGCTGTATATCAGATAAAATTTTGTCCTTTTCGCTCTGAGTCGTAGCTTTCTGCAGACTATCGAAAAGCTTTTTCAAATCAGCTGTTGAGAAAACATAGCTGTCATTAAAAAAAACGGTAAATATTCAATGGTACATAAATAAATTATAATTAATATTGTCCATAGATACAAAACAGTTGTACAACAACTAAAAGTATATAATATATAATAGCAGGATTTATACTTTTTTTTTTTTTTTGATGCGGGGACATCTTCGAAAGATCCCCGGGAGCTGTGGGGCTCAACCGGGGTATGTGGGATTCTTATCCACTAAAACCCCCTGTCGCATCGGCACATGAGAGGGGGAACCCCAGGGCTCTCCGGTGGGATCTGCACCAGGGGCCCCTCAGTGCCTTGCCTTTGAGCCCGCCGCCGGGGGGCGCATTGTAGCCCCTCGGGAACCTGACACGGTACTCACGGGGACGGGGGTCGCATCCCCGCCGCCGTCCTCCTCGGAGTCGCCGCCGTACTCAATGGACGCTCAAAGGGCCCACACCCCGAGCGTCCAGCGAGCGACTCCGAAGAGGATTTATAGCTAACCTAACCTTTCATTGGAGATAAATTTATATTTAGTATCACTTGATTTTATAACCAACATGCCTTCACTGCATACTAAAGGTCATCAATCAACCAGGCACTCTACCAACACTGCCTCATTTCGTGCTGGACTCTTTATATGGACTTCCATACATATGCACTCACTTGTCAACTTACCAGATCGTCTCGTAAGCAATCCATTCACGGATGGCGAGTCGACCACTTGGTAACCACTTACCGCCCGTTAACCGCGAGTTGCTAACGCGCTAGTTCCGAGTGAACCATGAGAGTAATCAGCTGAAAGCAAACGAGTGTATAGCTACAAGAGAGACAGACACATGAGTAGAACTGATAATTGCTTACCGTCACTCATCAATCTTACATGATATTGAGACGTTGACTATGCGAGACGTTTACCTGTTGACATGGGGGTCTAATACAACTTCTGATAGTTTACAAGCTCGATCAAACTGTCAGTATTTTCCCGTACATTTGACTAGTTATTGATATTTACCGCTGGTGTGAAATGTGAAATGATTGAGCTTGTAAACTATCAGAACTCGTACTAGACCCCCTGGGCGTCAACCACGCCGTGCGACATCATCGTGAGGGACCCGTCAACAACGAGTGGACATCCAGAGACGAGGCCTCGCTGGTCGTGTGCCGGGTTGATAAGTGAGTACACACGCAATATTATAGCAATATGGCGCCATATCAAGAGTTAGGTGGTTAAGTAAGTGTCACTGTGTGCAGCCTTGAACATTCATAGTTCATACTCACAGTCTGTCTCAATCAGCTTCCTGTATCCCAACTGTGTCTTCTTATCATAAGGCACTACGATTCCTGCACCATGGAATGACTTAGTAACAGTGTGACATAATCTTTTCCTCAAAGGATATTCTTCTAAGGAATATTTGTTTTCCTCTGCACATAATTTTATTTTGTTCATTAATTTTTGGCATAAAACAGCACTGAATGGTGACTTTTTCTTTTCATTTTGAAGATACAAACTGAAAAGTTAATGTACATTAGGTGTATACATACAACTTATTTGCAAGTATTTAGTTTAAAAAAGAATATAGTTTAGTGGGAAATAATTAATTATCATAATCTAGAGGTGGGGCATAACATAAAATTATAGCTACCCTGTTTTTCTTTACGAGATCAAAATCGTAGCATAGATATAATATATAATAATATCTTGGGACATTCCACACATGGTCATCCGATCCCAAACTAGGCAGGGCCTGTACTATGGAAACCAGACAACTGATATTAATTACTTATATAATTTTTTTTTATAAATACATACTTAGATAGATAAATAACACGCAGACACTTGGTGGGAATCGAACCCACGACCCATCGGTTAGCAGCCAGGGTGTCTAACCACTAGACCCGTCAAATATATTAAATCATTTAGACTCTTGAAGAAACTTACTAAACAGCTCCAAAAATGTTATCAGCCATTGGAGTGATGTGACAATTTTCAGCACTGTTATTGTGTGCAAGAAAGACAGGTTTATCTTTTGGATCATCTCTGAAGTAACCAATATGATATTCACTGTCTTTCCTCTTTAGGACTGCCTGGAAAGGTGAGACATACCAATCAAAGTACAAATATAATTATTATATACCTATTTTATATTTAGTGATTTTGAAATATCATTAAAAAATGCCTGCCTACATCCACCCTTATACATAAAATAGAGGTAAAGTTGTGGATAATGCCTATATAATGAAGACATCATCACATCTGTTATAGTAAGAATTTAATAGTGAACAATCAATAGTCTTACAAGACATATAGATCCCAAATTATACCAAACCTATACTAGAAAAGTGATCCAACTAATAATAAGCAGGACTAGACTAAGCCAACCAACATGCTTGTGAATAAACCAGGTTTTTTTTTCTACACTGAATAAGTAGGTAGTTCAAATATTAAATAACAATATTACTATTTCAATGTCTAAAATACAGAATTTTTAACAGACATCAGAGTACTGAATTATAATTTCCTGGGACAATCCACACATGGTCACCTGATCCAAAACTAGGCAGTATATATTATGGAAACCAGACAACTGATACTAAAACTTTTTGTATCTACATACTTATATAGATAAATAACACCTAGTCACATAATGGGAATCAAAATCCACAACCTGTTGGGTAGCAGCCAGGGAGTCTAACCACTAAACCAACAGGCCTGTGTAATATGATAATATCATTAAATTCCCAACTTTGAGGACATTTTATAGATCATAATTGTTATTTAACATTACAATGCTATGGAATCTACCAATATTTTTGAAAGAACTGACAAGTACTTTATTAAGAAATAAGCACTTACCTGAAACTCTGGAGGATCAAAGAAAAATCGCCAGTGAGTCAAATATAATTCTTTATTTTCTAACATAGGTAGTCTCCCCATCAACAGGTCATAAGGTCCAATAAGTTCTAAATTAACCTTGTCCAGTGTATTTTGTATTGACTTGTCTTCATTAGAAAAACAGTGATAAAACTTAAAGAAGTCATCTGGCATTTCTACTAAAAACAGTTCTTCAATGATTTTAGGGTTACTGCTAACATCAAAGTCATAATATGACAAAGTTTCAGGCAGCACAAGTTTTGAATCTTCAGTTTTAGACACATTACTCTCCCTTTGATCTAATTCCTTGCATACAGTGTCTTGGGGTTTAGATTCTTCTTTATCTAATCGATGTTTTGGATAAGGCTCACATTTACGGTTATTGCGATTTCGATGTTTGTTGTTTTTTTGTGGTGGATGTTTATAAGTTTTGTGATGATCTGGGTTTTTTTGATAACATTTTATGCCATATTTACAAACAGTCCTAGAGTCATTCACGTATTTTTCCCACTCATCTGACATCCTTTAAAAAGCGTAAATGCAACGTAGTAAAAGTAAAAATGATGATGACTAAAGTGATGAAGAAAGTCCGTTTAACATTTTATTATTATAAAGTTCAGATTTCACTTTTCTTTCACACAGACTTTTCAGCCCTTTTCAGCATTCAGTTTAGCGAATTCTGGGCGGATGCTATTTTAATGATAGAACCATAGAGTAAAGCAAAGTGTTGCAATCAATTGAAAAAAAAATCCCCCTAAAATCAAGCCAGAACAGAATACCCTTAAAAGCCAACATGTTGGAAGATTATTACTGAAACAAAAATTATTATTATTATTAATAAAATAATAGATTACCGCACGGCTATAAATCTCGGTACTTCTATTCCTCGCATTGTAGCCATATTGTAACTATCCATTTTGACAGTTTCCCTCCTCCCTCCTTCATACTTCATTCCTTTGTCGTCTGTAATATAGATGCCATATTTGATTTTAATAAGTCAGGAAACAAGGACGCCATTGTGATTTTACCAAGTTCGTTGTTCATTATAATTTTACAATTTTGTACATAATGAATGTGTAAAATCTTTAAATAACAACTTGCATTACGTTTTAAAAGACGTCGTGACGTGTGTCGTGAATTGTGCTTGTAGGAGTAAGGACGGCAATCAATTTAATGTTTTTCCCCAAGATTGTAATATGCAGGACTGTAACATACAAACATGAACTGTGAAAGGATATTCTTCACGGAAAAGTTCATTGCCTCATACCAGTGAGGCTTCGTCTTCGTGTTGAAGCCTATGCTACGTTATTTTTGGCTTACGAAATCAACAAATGCTCTCCTTATACAATACACACTGACCACAATGGTAAGTACTTACCTTGTTACGAATATTTTCTCATACTTTTCATTAGAATGCTACCTAATTTAACTTATAATCTACTATATCATGCAATATATGAATTAACATTTATAACATTAGTTTTATATATTTTACACAGTTGTCTTGTATTTATACTATACATTATTGTACCTAATTGTCCTCATTTACTCCGATGATAATGATGTAAATTTTGTGCTGTAGTAGGACAGTTCCATACTAGCTAGGCTAATAAATCTGCAAGTGCTGAAAACTTATTACTGTAAAAATAAGATAGAATCATAATTAACCGGAATTATTCACTTTGCACTAGGTTCTCTTATCTTCTCTCTCTGGTAATTGTGTGTGTCATACAAAATACTACAGCATGCCACTCTTTTGTTTCAGTTGGAATTTGTACACTCTGCGATGGTCCGTTTGATGCTGTTAACAATGCCAATTTATCGGATAAACAAACATATCTCTAAAAAGCTGTGACAAGCCACATCTCGACCATGACATTAACCCATTCTTTAATAATATTTAACTAGCCGCTATTATAAATGGAGACAGTTTATCAAACAAATGAATTAACTAAAAACTACCCGGAGAGTCACATCCTGACCAAAGTATTAACCTTATTTACCTTAAATGTATATTTTTTTTATAAAGAATAAAAATAATTTAAATTATGTATATTGTATTTTATTCTAAACCTGAATATGAAATAAGAAAAATGGAATAGGAATATGAAAAGTAAAGCGGCTTAAATGACTAGTCTCCGTTTTTTTTAAAACTGGGCGAAAAGTCCTGACCCACGGCACATGATATGAGCGCCACGGGCCGTAATCTGCCTATAAAAAAAACTAGACGCATAGCAAAATGATGTTTGACATTTATACTCCCCGCACCACCCGCCAGCACACCGCCATATTTATTTTAATGTCATTGAAACCGGTGAAAAATATAACCTCAAAATAGATTGCTTGCTTACTTTGAGCGAAGTAGTTGCGTCGTATTTTCCGTATATTTCTGTTCCACATTTATAGTAATCAACTGTTTTCTTGAGCAAATCAAGATGTACTTCAAGTGTTCTGTGCCGGGTTGTGTAAGTTCGCGACAGGACGCTATTTTACACAAATTTCCGAAGTGCGTGAAAAGACTCCAAAAGTGGCTTGACAGTATTAACTGCGAATCTTTGCGACAGAAAGGTGATTTCGGCAGTCTACAAGTGTGCCACAAACATTTTGAACCACGTTTCGTGACTCAGAAGTCACGTCTTCTGGCCACTGATTTCGGCAGTCTACAAGTGTGCCACAAACATTTTGAACCACGTTTCGTGACTCAGAAGTCACGTCTTCTGGCCACTGCATATCCTACTCTATTTCTTGAAACTGAAATACTCAGTGGGATACCACTGAATCCTACCGAAACTGCTGGTACGTTTAAGCTTACCCGTTGTATTTGTTTATTTGTATTTTCTCGAAATTTTTCATCATACTGATTTTGTATTTTTATTTTACAGCACCGGACCATACTCTTGAACACCAATATGCAAAGAAAATGCATTCTGATCACAGTTATTGCAAATCGCATTTTGATGAAATGCAGAAGTCTACAGGTTAAAAATGCTTAAATTATTGTATATAATGTAATTTAGTAATAGGATTATGCACATCCCACTAATATTATAAAACCCCAAGCAATTACTTGTTTTGTTTGATGAAAAATCTGTAATTTTTGGTGGTTTTACAATTTTTATCATAATATTTTGCAATTGTTTTTTCCCTTGTGGCATAATAGAGAATACTCTGTCAGTTACTAATCGATTTTGAGTACCAATTTTTTTTTTTTTACATAATATGTAATAGACATGTTTATTTCATTCAAGTACTAATAATTACTGAGCATACTAGTGATTTTGCACAAGTAAATGGCAGAATTGAATGGTCAAATATTTCCTATGTCTCAATGTGTAGAGGAGTGCTATACCACAATTATATACAGTGCCACAAATCTCAATTAAGACACTTCTTTTTATTTTCCAGACGTGTTTCCTTCTACATCTACAGATGGACTTTTGAAAGATATAAATGATCCTGTAATTCAAAAACAATTACCATCAGGTATTATTATAATGATTAGATCTCATCTCACTAATATTATAAAAATTAAAATTCTTGTGTGTACTTGTAATTCCTTCACACTAAAATTGCTGAAAAGATTTAGATAACATTGGGTATAAAGGTAGTTAATAAACTTAGGCTACTTTTTATCCCAAAAATATGTTCCAATAGAATATAACACTGTGGGGCTGCGCAGCAATACTCATGATAAAATAGTTATATAATAATTTACATTTCAATTATTAGTTAATTGTTACAAAAATACTAATTTCAGATCCAAAAATAATTCAGAAACTGAAACACACCAAAAGAACTGTTGCAAAAGTTGAAGCATTGACTCCGAAATGTCGTAAGCTATATAATGAGTTTCGAAAATCTCGTAAGCTATTAAGTTTTACTCGAAGAGCCAAAAAAGCTTTACGCTTCTCACAGTCACATTCTTTTGAAGAAATGGCTGTCGGGATGAACCCTATTGCAAAAAAAGTATTGTGGATGCAACTAAAATTATGCACCAAAGAAAAAAAAGCCAGACGATTCACACTTGATGAGAAACTGATTGCCCTTTCGATTTTAAAACAAGGCCCAAAATCGTACCGGTTTTTACAGAAGATATTTGTTTTGCCATCTGAGACAACATTAAAGAAAATGGTCTCAAAATTACACATTGAAACTGGCATAAATGCTCAAGTTTTTGAAGCCATAAAGAAAGAGGTATAAATCTATATTACTATAATAAAACTCAAAGAGCACTTTGTCTGTACATTGAATATTTTTCCAAAATTTTTATGTGGGGATACTATACTATCGACATAGAGGCCAAAACAATTTTTTTTGGAATTATTGTCTGTCTGTCTGGCTGTCTGTCTGTCTGTCTGTCTGTCTGTTTTTTAGAAGAGAGAGAGAGAAATAAATCAAGAAAGGAGGAAAAAGAGAGAACCAAATGGGAGAGAAAAAAAGAGTGAGAAATCGATTTTTTTTTAAATATTTAACCAGAAACTGGAAATTGGAGTATTTTTATTTTTAATGTAGGCAATGAAAGCGTAGGCGGAGCTACGCGGGTCAGCTAGTATATTTATATGTTTGTATGTATGTGTTTGTGTTTTGTACTCTATACAAAATAAACTGTTTTTTATTTCTCACATTATAGGTCAACATGTGGAAAGAAGATAAAAAATTCTGCACTATTGTGTTTGATGAAATGGCACTCGAAACTGGATTAACATATAATCATACAGATGAAATATGTGGCTTAGTTGACCTAACAGAAAAAACCAATGCGTTTGCTGACCATGCCCTAGTGTTTATGATTAAGGGTGTGGTACATAAGTGGCAACAAGCCGTTGCCTTTTATTTTTGTGAAGGTGCAACCTCAGCAATAAAATTGAAGCAAATTTTAAAAGAAATAGTTACTGCAGTTGGTGAAACTGGGCTTATACCGCTAGCTCTCGTATCGGATCAGGGAGCTGCATTTCAATCGGCTTTAAAAAATTTACAAGAAGACACAAGACGGTCTCAGATACTGGAAAATAAAATCACAGGTAAATTTCCTTTATACAATCGGGTAAGAAAAGGTCACCTTAAAATCGACACCTGCTTGCAGCCAGGGCAATTGTTAGTCATGCCGACATTTTATTTCAAATGAAACAATATCATATTGACGTTTGCAATTAGTTGACTGACAGATTGCCTAATAAAGATAGTAAGATTTGATTGACCCTTGTTATCTATCATATCAAGTATTATTTTATATGCAGTTGTCTGTTTAGTGCTTTAGTTTCAAAAGGTACTAAGAGTCCACAACTTGATAAAGGAATGAATTTGAAAACTGATGAAGGTTTTCATACCCTACTGTACAATATATAATTACATAATTATTATAAAGTCATCTTATAAAATTTCTACGTTAATTCATCTTGTATAGCAGTAAATTAATAAATTTGTTTCAGATGACACAATTCACATTGGGGGTTTCAACATGAGCATCATTTATGACCCATGCCATTTAATTAAAGGGTTAAGAAATAATTTTCTTACAAAAAACATATCCTTTAATAAAAAAATTGCAACATGGTCTGATATTGTTGACGTATACAAGACAGACTGCCAGCACACTGAATCTCGTTTGCTACACAAACTGAATGATGAACACGTTATTCCAGACAAAATAAAAAAAATGAAGGTATAGTGCCTATAAATGTTATATTTTTATGTGTATGGTACTACTCAGCTATTCCCTGTGGTGCCCTACCAGTATGTTTATTTTTTTTTTTGGATGTTTGGGCATAACAAACAACATTTATGAACTGAATGATTTGAATAAAACTAAAAGGTTTTTTATTTCTGTAAAAAATTATTATTAACTTCCAACACAAATTGAGGGTGTTATAAGTTTCAAACATATAGACAACTTCCGCCTTTATAATACAAGTGAGATGAGATAGCTAAAATAAGTTACTTTTCACAGGTAAAAAATTGTGTTCGGGTTTTCAGTAAGACTGTAGCTGGAGCTTTAAACTTCACTTCAGCATTTTGTAAGTGTTTATTTAACAATACAAGTCTACAGAAATGAAAGTGTAACATTAGCCATTAGCTCTATCCATGACAACTGCAGTCTGTTTTGTATGCTTTTTCTTAAAACACACAAAGTAGTCTCTGGGGTACTGCATTGCATCAGTCACCTGAGAAAACACAAGTTAAACCTCACTTGGATTGTAATTTTTCATGCTATATCTTATTATTCTAAAGAGCAAAATTTCCATGCTTCTAAAAGCAGAACTAATGGTACGGTACTTTAATGATACCAATCAAGATGGTATTTTTTAATAAAGCCAATAATTATGTAACATCTAATTGCATGCCTAGTAATATTGATAATAATTAAATCACTTTCAGCTCATTACTCTGATGGACAACCAGTCAGCAAAACACTGAAAAATACGGCAGAAGTGGTGTCATTCTTCGACGACCTGTTTGATAGCGTCAATGGAAGTGCTATTTATAATTTGAAAAAAAAAGGAAAACAGCTTCGTTCTGCTGTTACAGCTACCAGCAAACATCATGATTTTTGGCAGGAGGCTATTTTAAAATTACGACAGCTAAAATTTGTAGACCAAAATGGTCGAGAATCAACCGTGCCCAGTTTGAAAAACTGGATAAGTACCCTTCAGAGCATGCAAAGGTTGTGGCAGATCTTGAAAAACAAAAACATTAAAATAATGAAACCAAGAAATTTAAATTCTGATGCAATTGAAAACTTCTTTGGTCAGATGCGATCATACAACTTTAGGGATAATAATCCAAGCTGCCACAACTTCACATCAACATTCAAGTCCTTATTGATCACAGGATTTATCAAATTTCACCACACATCTTTCAATTGTGAAAGTGACAACAGCAATCAATTGTTGAAAATAAAATCATTATTTGATATTCCAAAAGAAAGTCAAATCAACATGGGTGACGACTTTTCTGGTTCGAAACTTGATGAATCCTGTGTGCATATGTATCCAGTTTCACATGATGCAAGACGTGAACGCTTGACAATTCAATCTCGTGCTTACACTGCTGGTTGGGTCGTTAGAAAAATACTTCAGAAAGTCAATTGTAAAGTATGCAAAAAAGACCTTACTGTAGAAAAAAACAGTGAGGTCCACAAATGGATCAATTATAGAGAATATAAAAGATTGACCCAGCAAAAATTGACCTACCCTGCAGAACACATTGTGAGGTACTTTGGCAAGATATTTGATTTATCAAATCAATATCTTGAAAAAAATCCACACCATAAAAATATTTCCAAATGTATCATAAAAGAAGTCCAAAACAAAATAGATTTTAGCCAAATATCATGTCAAAGCCATAAGGACCAAGTGGTTCACGGATTGCTTGATAGTATAATTAAATTGTGCATACATAACTGGTGTGCAGTCATAAACAAAATATTAAAGGGCACGGATATTATAAGATTAGAAACAAGATGTAATCTGCCAGGAATGCAAATGAAAGCTCTCTGTAAATACAAGAAAAAATTGAAAAGGAAAAATAAATAATATAAAGCGTAATTTTGTTCATTTTATTTAGTGGGTATGAAAATTTGAATTGTAATATGTAAGGAAGGGCCTAGTGCGTGTATCAAAAAATATGGCATTACCTAAGTTGCCTAAGCTTGCAAATTTTATAATTAAAAAAAAAAAGAAATGTCATACATCATTTTGCTCTAACCAATCAGAAGCAACAGCTTGTGTCTAGCGACCTAGAGAGGCCAGTTGTCCGTCTGATACGTAGTATCCTAATAGTCTGTGATGAGCGCATGAAGCTAGTAAATAGCTTCATGTATGAGCGTATAATTTAAAAAAAAAAACAGACGTCATATTCTATTACTGCAAATCCGTAATGTGATTTTTCCTCTAGGGCAGTTCACCGTCTGAAGCGTAGCATCCATAATACGTCTGTGGATTACCGCTGGACCGCGCTGGATGATCTGTGGTTTTTTTTTTCTCTTTCTGTCAAATTGATTGTGCGATAGATGAATTTTGCTAAAGTGGATTGTTAAAACCACAGACTATTAGGATACTACGTATCAGACGGACAACTGGCCTCTCTAGGTCGCTAGACACAAGCTGTTGCTTCTGATTGGTTAGAGCAAAATGATGTATGACATTTCTTTTTTTTTTTAATTATAAAATTTGCAAGCTTAGGCAACTTAGGTAATGCCATATTTTTTGATACACGCACTAGGCCCTTCCTTACATATTACAATTCAAATTTTCATACCCACTAAATAAAATGAACAAAATTACGCTTTATATTATTTATTTTTCCTTTTCAATTTTTTCTTGTATTTACAGAGAGCTTTCATTTGCATTCCTGGCAGATTACATCTTGTTTCTAATCTTATAATATCCGTGCCCTTTAATATTTTGTTTATGACTGCACACCAGTTATGTATGCACAATTTAATTATACTATCAAGCAATCCGTGAACCACTTGGTCCTTATGGCTTTGACATGATATTTGGCTAAAATCTATTTTGTTTTGGACTTCTTTTATGATACATTTGGAAATATTTTTATGGTGTGGATTTTTTTCAAGATATTGATTTGATAAATCAAATATCTTGCCAAAGTACCTCACAATGTGTTCTGCAGGGTAGGTCAATTTTTGCTGGGTCAATCTTTTATATTCTCTATAATTGATCCATTTGTGGACCTCACTGTTTTTTTCTACAGTAAGGTCTTTTTTGCATACTTTACAATTGACTTTCTGAAGTATTTTTCTAACGACCCAACCAGCAGTGTAAGCACGAGATTGAATTGTCAAGCGTTCACGTCTTGCATCATGTGAAACTGGATACATATGCACACAGGATTCATCAAGTTTCGAACCAGAAAAGTCGTCACCCATGTTGATTTGACTTTCTTTTGGAATATCAAATAATGATTTTATTTTCAACAATTGATTGCTGTTGTCACTTTCACAATTGAAAGATGTGTGGTGAAATTTGATAAATCCTGTGATCAATAAGGACTTGAATGTTGATGTGAAGTTGTGGCAGCTTGGATTATTATCCCTAAAGTTGTATGATCGCATCTGACCAAAGAAGTTTTCAATTGCATCAGAATTTAAATTTCTTGGTTTCATTATTTTAATGTTTTTGTTTTTCAAGATCTGCCACAACCTTTGCATGCTCTGAAGGGTACTTATCCAGTTTTTCAAACTGGGCACGGTTGATTCTCGACCATTTTGGTCTACAAATTTTAGCTGTCGTAATTTTAAAATAGCCTCCTGCCAAAAATCATGATGTTTGCTGGTAGCTGTAACAGCAGAACGAAGCTGTTTTCCTTTTTTTTTCAAATTATAAATAGCACTTCCATTGACGCTATCAAACAGGTCGTCGAAGAATGACACCACTTCTGCCGTATTTTTCAGTGTTTTGCTGACTGGTTGTCCATCAGAGTAATGAGCTGAAAGTGATTTAATTATTATCAATATTACTAGGCATGCAATTAGATGTTACATAATTATTGGCTTTATTAAAAAATACCATCTTGATTGGTATCATTAAAGTACCGTACCATTAGTTCTGCTTTTAGAAGCATGGAAATTTTGCTCTTTAGAATAATAAGATATAGCATGAAAAATTACAATCCAAGTGAGGTTTAACTTGTGTTTTCTCAGGTGACTGATGCAATGCAGTACCCCAGAGACTACTTTGTGTGTTTTAAGAAAAAGCATACAAAACAGACTGCAGTTGTCATGGATAGAGCTAATGGCTAATGTTACACTTTCATTTCTGTAGACTTGTATTGTTAAATAAACACTTACAAAATGCTGAAGTGAAGTTTAAAGCTCCAGCTACAGTCTTACTGAAAACCCGAACACAATTTTTTACCTGTGAAAAGTAACTTATTTTAGCTATCTCATCTCACTTGTATTATAAAGGCGGAAGTTGTCTATATGTTTGAAACTTATAACACCCTCAATTTGTGTTGGAAGTTAATAATAATTTTTTACAGAAATAAAAAACCTTTTAGTTTTATTCAAATCATTCAGTTCATAAATGTTGTTTGTTATGCCCAAACATCCACAAAAAAAAATAAACATACTGGTAGGGCACCACAGGGAATAGCTGAGTAGTACCATACACATAAAAATATAACATTTATAGGCACTATACCTTCATTTTTTTTATTTTGTCTGGAATAACGTGTTCATCATTCAGTTTGTGTAGCAAACGAGATTCAGTGTGCTGGCAGTCTGTCTTGTATACGTCAACAATATCAGACCATGTTGCAATTTTTTTATTAAAGGATATGTTTTTTGTAAGAAAATTATTTCTTAACCCTTTAATTAAATGGCATGGGTCATAAATGATGCTCATGTTGAAACCCCCAATGTGAATTGTGTCATCTGAAACAAATTTATTAATTTACTGCTATACAAGATGAATTAACGTAGAAATTTTATAAGATGACTTTATAATAATTATGTAATTATATATTGTACAGTAGGGTATGAAAACCTTCATCAGTTTTCAAATTCATTCCTTTATCAAGTTGTGGACTCTTAGTACCTTTTGAAACTAAAGCACTAAACAGACAACTGCATATAAAATAATACTTGATATGATAGATAACAAGGGTCAATCAAATCTTACTATCTTTATTAGGCAATCTGTCAGTCAACTAATTGCAAACGTCAATATGATATTGTTTCATTTGAAATAAAATGTCGGCATGACTAACAATTGCCCTGGCTGCAAGCAGGTGTCGATTTTAAGGTGACCTTTTCTTACCCGATTGTATAAAGGAAATTTACCTGTGATTTTATTTTCCAGTATCTGAGACCGTCTTGTGTCTTCTTGTAAATTTTTTAAAGCCGATTGAAATGCAGCTCCCTGATCCGATACGAGAGCTAGCGGTATAAGCCCAGTTTCACCAACTGCAGTAACTATTTCTTTTAAAATTTGCTTCAATTTTATTGCTGAGGTTGCACCTTCACAAAAATAAAAGGCAACGGCTTGTTGCCACTTATGTACCACACCCTTAATCATAAACACTAGGGCATGGTCAGCAAACGCATTGGTTTTTTCTGTTAGGTCAACTAAGCCACATATTTCATCTGTATGATTATATGTTAATCCAGTTTCGAGTGCCATTTCATCAAACACAATAGTGCAGAATTTTTTATCTTCTTTCCACATGTTGACCTATAATGTGAGAAATAAAAAACAGTTTATTTTGTATAGAGTACAAAACACAAACACATACATACAAACATATAAATATACTAGCTGACCCGCGTAGCTCCGCCTACGCTTTCATTGCCTACATTAAAAATAAAAATACTCCAATTTCCAGTTTCTGGTTAAATATTTAAAAAAAAATCGATTTCTCACTCTTTTTTTCTCTCCCATTTGGTTCTCTCTTTTTCCTCCTTTCTTGATTTATTTCTCTCTCTCTCTTCTAAAAAACAGACAGACAGACAGACAGACAGACAGCCAGACAGACAGACAGACAGACAATAATTCCAAAAAAAATTGTTTTGGCCTCTATGTCGATAGTATAGTATCCCCACATAAAAATTTTGGAAAAATATTCAATGTACAGACAAAGTGCTCTTTGAGTTTTATTATAGTAATATAGATTTATACCTCTTTCTTTATGGCTTCAAAAACTTGAGCATTTATGCCAGTTTCAATGTGTAATTTTGAGACCATTTTCTTTAATGTTGTCTCAGATGGCAAAACAAATATCTTCTGTAAAAACCGGTACGATTTTGGGCCTTGTTTTAAAATCGAAAGGGCAATCAGTTTCTCATCAAGTGTGAATCGTCTGGCTTTTTTTTCTTTGGTGCATAATTTTAGTTGCATCCACAATACTTTTTTTGCAATAGGGTTCATCCCGACAGCCATTTCTTCAAAAGAATGTGACTGTGAGAAGCGTAAAGCTTTTTTGGCTCTTCGAGTAAAACTTAATAGCTTACGAGATTTTCGAAACTCATTATATAGCTTACGACATTTCGGAGTCAATGCTTCAACTTTTGCAACAGTTCTTTTGGTGTGTTTCAGTTTCTGAATTATTTTTGGATCTGAAATTAGTATTTTTGTAACAATTAACTAATAATTGAAATGTAAATTATTATATAACTATTTTATCATGAGTATTGCTGCGCAGCCCCACAGTGTTATATTCTATTGGAACATATTTTTGGGATAAAAAGTAGCCTAAGTTTATTAACTACCTTTATACCCAATGTTATCTAAATCTTTTCAGCAATTTTAGTGTGAAGGAATTACAAGTACACACAAGAATTTTAATTTTTATAATATTAGTGAGATGAGATCTAATCATTATAATAATACCTGATGGTAATTGTTTTTGAATTACAGGATCATTTATATCTTTCAAAAGTCCATCTGTAGATGTAGAAGGAAACACGTCTGGAAAATAAAAAGAAGTGTCTTAATTGAGATTTGTGGCACTGTATATAATTGTGGTATAGCACTCCTCTACACATTGAGACATAGGAAATATTTGACCATTCAATTCTGCCATTTACTTGTGCAAAATCACTAGTATGCTCAGTAATTATTAGTACTTGAATGAAATAAACATGTCTATTACATATTATGTAAAAAAAAAAAAATTGGTACTCAAAATCGATTAGTAACTGACAGAGTATTCTCTATTATGCCACAAGGGAAAAAACAATTGCAAAATATTATGATAAAAATTGTAAAACCACCAAAAATTACAGATTTTTCATCAAACAAAACAAGTAATTGCTTGGGGTTTTATAATATTAGTGGGATGTGCATAATCCTATTACTAAATTACATTATATACAATAATTTAAGCATTTTTAACCTGTAGACTTCTGCATTTCATCAAAATGCGATTTGCAATAACTGTGATCAGAATGCATTTTCTTTGCATATTGGTGTTCAAGAGTATGGTCCGGTGCTGTAAAATAAAAATACAAAATCAGTATGATGAAAAATTTCGAGAAAATACAAATAAACAAATACAACGGGTAAGCTTAAACGTACCAGCAGTTTCGGTAGGATTCAGTGGTATCCCACTGAGTATTTCAGTTTCAAGAAATAGAGTAGGATATGCAGTGGCCAGAAGACGTGACTTCTGAGTCACGAAACGTGGTTCAAAATGTTTGTGGCACACTTGTAGACTGCCGAAATCAGTGGCCAGAAGACGTGACTTCTGAGTCACGAAACGTGGTTCAAAATGTTTGTGGCACACTTGTAGACTGCCGAAATCACCTTTCTGTCGCAAAGATTCGCAGTTAATACTGTCAAGCCACTTTTGGAGTCTTTTCACGCACTTCGGAAATTTGTGTAAAATAGCGTCCTGTCGCGAACTTACACAACCCGGCACAGAACACTTGAAGTACATCTTGATTTGCTCAAGAAAACAGTTGATTACTATAAATGTGGAACAGAAATATACGGAAAATACGACGCAACTACTTCGCTCAAAGTAAGCAAGCAATCTATTTTGAGGTTATATTTTTCACCGGTTTCAATGACATTAAAATAAATATGGCGGTGTGCTGGCGGGTGGTGCGGGGAGTATAAATGTCAAACATCATTTTGCTATGCGTCTAGTTTTTTTTATAGGCAGATTACGGCCCGTGGTTAAAACGTAAATTATTAGGAAAGTCGGAAGTGATTTCGTTCTAGTATTGTTTCGTTTAATTGTGTGTAAAGTGATAACTATGCGGATAATTTAAATTGTCTAATATGTTTGCCAGTAACGTGATATACTGAAGGGACTGAAGCACTGTTTTTATTCAAAGGAATTGAATATCTCGTAAACCACTATGTAGTTTTTGTTATCTACCAATGAATAGGTGTATAACATTTTGTATTAACTCGCCAAGGACATGTACATAATAAATCATCGTTACTCACGGCACTCTTCATTTTCTGTGGACGACGAATCATGTTATACATCTGGTAACCGATACACTATTTTTATTACGATGTTTTTTCTGCTTGCCTTTTGTTAATATTTATGTTTATGTAACATCATCAATCATTATTGATGATAAACTTATATATAAAAAAAAAAACGTTGGTACGTATAATAGGTAATAATTATAGTATAGTATTAATAGTATAGTATAGTAATAATTATAGGTGCATGTTTTTTTCTTTCATATAAATATTGCTACTATTGCTTTTCTAATATCAATCTGCTAATTAAAATATGTATCTAAATGTTACAACTCCTGTATGAAAAAAATGATACTGAATCCTGAAGCAGTTAACATTATTACATTTCCTTATGCATGTATTTTTAGACCTAGAGAATGAATGTATGTGTCAGGAATAAAAGTAAGTACTTAGTTGCCATTTTATGTAAAAGCATTACATGTGCATCTATGAATTTTGTTTCATGAGATTTTCAAAACATACCTTTATAATATACATTAATCATAAGAATTAAAATAGACCCACAGTAATTGAAGTCACCTAAATTGATACCAAATCGCAAAGTAAATATATATGCCAAAAAAAAACTATTCTTGTCTATTTGTTTGTTTTCTTTTACTAAATGTCATTATTATGTTAAATACCTTATTTTTACCAGTAACTTTATGTGAATTATATTACTACTGGCTGATCCGTGCAGCTCCGCTCGCACTCTTTCACTTGTGAATCTAAACCATTCTCGAATCCCCTTGAAGACACACAAACAAGTTTTAGTTTTAGAACCATAAAAAGTCTGGTGTAGCTTTGGTAGGTTGTTATTGCTTAAGAAATAGTGACAGCCAATATAAATCTGTATATTAGTTATTCCTCCATACGTAGTAGCTATTTGAGACTTCATTTCTTTTTTGTTTTGGCAGTGTTAGGAAAATTTCAATGATAATAGGAAAATAAAGTGATCATTTGATACTATTGAAAAAAGCATGTTAAATATAAGAAAGTACCTTGTCTATCTAGAATTAATCTCAACTATTATCAATCAATAACTTTTACTACTTGCCACCTTCGACCATAAATACTGCTCTTATTTCTTTATCATTTCATAATAAAAAACACAATTTTACTTTACTTTTTAAAGCGTTTATTACAGTCTAACAAATTATGAAGGTTTTATATTCTTAAATTATGGGTTTAAATATGCAGCATTAATCATTACCAGAGATTGGAATAGGTAGAGTATAATTACCTAAACTTCAGGGAACGAAGTAACATAGAGTGGATAATACCACCTCTTAAATCCTGGAATAATTATAATAATGTTTTAATTGCGGGATTTTAAAAATCACGAATTACTTATTGAACTTTATTTATAGTTGAAACTATTGATTTAAAGAATCATTTAACATTATTTATGGTTCCAAAATAAAAAAAATTGTGCCCAATTCAAGTGTTTTGTTTAAAGTAGGGTAAATTGAATTAAGTTAACTGGTTTATGTTTATGCTTTTATCAATAACTAGCTGACCCACGCAGCTCCGCCTGCGCTATTTTTACGTTAACTAAACTTTGAATAACAGACATTCGCATCGAATACATAACCTCATTTTTTATAGTCGGTTAAAAACTGGCACCCACTTTTTACTTGCTCTCCGAAGCACGGACCCATTTAGTTCAAATGGCGTTAAGCGGTCACCCATCTATTTAATGACCTTACCTAACGTTGCTTAACCAGATCGATTACAAAACCTTGATAACAACTCTCTATGAGTGTTCCCTTACTAATATTTATTATATTATAAAGAAAAATTGATAAAATCGGACCAAGCGTATAACCAAGTACCCGTTTTGACTTTAATCCCCTCTCCCAAAAGAACCGTGCTAGATTACGGGATAAAAAGTATCCTATGTCCTACCTCGTAGTAAGATCTCAAATCATGCCAAGTTTCATTTGAATCCATTCAGTAGTTTCGGCGTGATGCTCAGCCGTGATACAGACAGACAGACAGACAGACAGACAGACAGACAAAAATTAAAAAATATACATTTTCGGCCTCAGTATCGGTTATAGAATGCCCTCCAAATATAATTTTCAAAATATCTTCAATGTACAGAATTGGACCTGTTACAGTTTTATTATAAGTATAGATAAATCAATAATTTGTAAATGTAAATAAAGTTCAATAAATAATTAAAACATCATTATAATATATTATTTCGGGATTTTAAAGGTGGTATTATCCACTTTATGTTATTTATTTCCTCGAAATTTAGGTAAATATACTCTACCTACTCCGATCTCTGGTCATTACCCACCATCTCATCATCAGCTGGAAGCTACACTATATCTTCCGGTTCTTGGTCACCATTCCAGCACCTTTCTTCCCCATCGGCTATTGGTTCTTCGAACTATGTGGCCTGCCCATTACCACTTATACTTGCAGATTCTGAGAGCTATGTAGGTGACCTTAGTTCTTTGGCGAATCTCCTCATTACGGATTCTGTCGCTCAAAGAAACTCCAAGCATAGGCAGGTCTCTCCATAGATAGCTCTTTCTGTGGCTCTTTTCTAAAAGGCCAACAGTTAAGGACCACCACATCTCAGTAGATTATGTTATCACTGGCAACAAACACTGGTCAAAAACCTTCGTCTTCAGGCATTGCGATATTTTGGATGAGAAGATATCGCGGAAATACGCGTTCATATGATTTTTTTATGCCAGCAAATACCAATTTTTTTAAAAAATTCCTAGTTTAAATTCCTATGGGTTTATCCAGGATAGAAAACTATATTTTTGCTGGCACGCCTTATCGGATCGTGGTTGCTTTAGCAAACGCCTCAACAAAGTAGAGGGGAGTTGAACACATGGTGCCATGCATGAGTGCATGCGTCGATAGCACTATAAACGCTTAAGGTTTCATGCATGGGCGGTGGAGCGCAGCCAGTTGCGTGCCGCAATAAGGTCCAACTTGACGCTGTCGGGCGTAATCAAATCGAGCGAAGAGTCTCGATTTCGCTCTTGCTTTGCTCGATTTGACTCGCGAGAGTTAGTGTATGGCTGTGGCCTCCTTCTGCTTGTGATGTTGCTGCTTGGTGGTGGTAGAGTGGATCAGGAAGAGCAATCTGCTCGCTAAATCACGACACCGTAGGAAGCCCGGGTGAAAAAAACAGGCCACAGTAGACATAATAAAAGAATGGCGATCGGTATGTTTCCGGAAGAGTGTAAACTTTATACACCCGCAGACTGTGGTTTTTACACAGCGATGTTGATAGGCTAGTGGCGCCACCGCTGTGAAGACTCTAATAAGTACTCACGTAAGTTCCCAGGGTCCGTCATACACAGCGAGTGAGAACACTGCAAGGTTTTAGTCGGTAACTATCGCCGACCAGGCCGAAGGGTCGTACGCATGCAACCTCGACATGCATTCCTGAGTTTCTTGCCGGATAATCTCAGTAGGGGCGCGTAGTGGTCACTAATCACTAAGCGGAAGCCCAAGTCGTGATTTCCTGAGGTGCCCCTCGCCCTCTTGTCAGGTGAAGCTGTCATACTCTTCATTGGAAAAATAAATAGTCTGTAACTATTCAACATAGTCAAAGTTATAACCCCGTGGCGCTGTGGATTATCTCAGGTCAAAAACCAAATAGTCTAAATTCAAAATTTTAACAAATAGCGTTACCTAAGCCTGACTGAACGACCGTGTTTTAAGTTAGTCGAGGATCACGGCTGTCCTGTTGTGAGATGACCGATGCCCCCATTAAAACAGTTCACTTTTCCACATTCACACTCTATTCCCTGTGGCAGAAAGGTCAAGGCTTAAGGTACCCTGGTGGCTTTAGGTTACCCTGGAATCCACCATAACTCAATTAGAGTTATGGTGGATTCCAGGGTAACTCTAAGCAGTTATTGCCAACAATGTTCTCATTTCTTTGTTGGACGATATTAAGTGAATGACCGTTTTTGCAGCACCTATCTATTGTAATTTTAATTCTATCAATAGCACCGTTCAAAAATGGAAAACCGGGTAAACATGGCGGTAAAATAGATAGATTAGGTGAATTCGAAACCTGCATACTCTGAAATGACTTAGCTAGATACTGATTAACAGCTAATTTTAGTTGGGAATTGGTGAAAGTAATTCCCCGTGGGGTGTCCGGGTAAGAATAGCAACCACCCATCACCTCCTGTTGGTTGTTCGTAAGAGGCGACTAAAGGAAATCTAGAAGACGGGCAGCAGCGTCTTTCTATTGGCTTATCTATCACCTATACTGTGATTCCCAAGTCGCCTGCCAAGCGTGGGGATTATGGCGACCCCTACCTTTTAAGGGAGAGGCCTTTGTTCAGCAGTGGACGAGTTTTGGCTGCTGACGAAATCGGAAGTGTAGGTCAACATTTTTCTGAAATAGTAACTTTTATAGCTGTAATGAGTCGGGCTTTATTAGTCTTCGCCTTGATTGCAGTCCATCTACTTGGCATTGAATGAAACAAACACTACAAACTCAGTAGAAGTTTGGTGCGTTCCTTCGTCAAGGACTGAGTGTTCCACCTGCACTGCGTCTATCTTTAGTTTTAGTGTATGTTTGATATTATGCTCTATACTTTGACACCCGGTTCCAACATGGGGTTATTTATAGTAATTGCATTGTACCTACTAAAATATAGCGCTGTTCTGTATTGGTAATCGTCCACGCAATTTTGCCATTGTCCAGTGAAAGATACACTGCCGGTGTTTTCATCATTTTCAATTCATAAGCTTGTTTGTTTAGTCCTATTTTTACGTGTGCTGTACAAATTATTGATCTTCTGAATTTACACTGCAGCTGTTATTTGGTTATTTAACGTACTTAGTAATGACCAAAGGCGTAGCTTGCCTTAGACGGCCCTGTATCAAAAATTGTTGAGGGGCCCAAATGAACTACGGACTTTGGGAATAACATCTTTCTTACGAATTTTTGCTTACGCGTTCAGGGCCTCTGTAGCCCGGGGCCTCCGTATCATTGATATGGCTGATACGGCGGTAGCTACGCCCCTGGTAATGACTAGGGATGGTGAGTTATATCCCTATTTGGCTTTAGTTAGAGGACAAAATCAGTTATGAGCTAGTCTGTGATAAGGCGTCGACCTCGCCTGTAAACGAAAATAAGTCTTGTAGACCTGTAGTCTTACTAGCTAAGTAGGCACCTATTACGATAGCATTTAATCCATCAGTAGTATCGAAGTTTATTCTTATCCCGGTCACTCACATTACATGTGAACAAATATATGCACATCCACATGTATGGAGAACCCCACGCGTAAAACACTCCATAAAGGCCAATGTATTTTTATACCTCTTTATTTAAGATGGTTAAGGTTTCCCCTTAACTTTGGCAAATAATACAAATATGCCAATCTTGAGTAATGTCCCGCAAATCTTTTCACTTTAGCTACTTTATTTATATAAAGTTTGTGATGATCCCGCAAGTTCAGTATTTTAAGGGGGTAACATGCGCCAATGACCTTGAGAATCTGGCCGCTCCGACTGAGAGTTGTCATCGTAGAGGGCGCTACCAGTAAATATGAATATTACATTTGAAAAATCATAGACTAAAAATATGCAGATGTGTCGAATGGAGTTTTGTTAATTTTGCCTATTCCGTTATAGAATGAAATGATGCAGTTTAATAACGATACCTAACCCACTGTTTTATATCTTGATTTATACCTTGGCGTGCCACCTAATTACAATCTGACAACCCAACCACTTACAATGGTAACGTAGTTGACGTGTTGCATCAGGATACGGATTATTGCATTTCATATTCCAAACTTCTTTCATATTCAAAATCTGTATTCTACGCAAATAAATGATTCTTATTCTTATTCATATCAAAGTTTCAGTCCGTCTATTATAGAATGGTCAATGCCTGACTAGTGAGACTTATACATACTTCTATTCTATTGTTGGTGGTTATTAGGTCCGGTTACAACCGGAACGCACTTCGACCCAGCTGAATACATTGTGCCTGCCATTCGGAATCCATATACATTCGTACTACTTATAACTTACAATCACAGCGGATTTTTGTGTGTCTGAAGTTAGGGTTGTGAGTTCTGAATACATAAACATAAAAATAGCTACTGTGCAGCGTCTTGCCGTGATTACTGTAAGCGTACTTGAAATGAAACTATGCACAAAGTTCTAAGGTTTCTATTTTGCAAGTCAAAACGAAAGCGTTTAACAGAGCCTTCAAAATATAGTTTTTTTTCTTAAAAGGGACCTTTTTAACATATTTCCTAAATTAGTTCCAAATTCTCTAACCAATAAACATCCAGCTGATGTTTGAGCTTTTTGATCCTTGGAAAAATGAACTGAAACCAAATTGATGAGTGATTGCGATGTTCGAGTATGACAAAGAGAGTGACTTAAGATGCTGCAATGCATGCCAGTAGCCCTGATGAGATGCTAGCGGTATTATTAAAGAAGCGTGTAACTGTAATGTTTCCTATTCTAATGCGTATATTTTCTTTAAGAGCGGCACAAGTACCCGAATCTTGGAAGCTTGCTAGCTTCCAACCTTACTCAAGACCAGATACCCAACGTCGACCCAAGTCGTGCAGACCCAAAAATCATAAATTATTTTTATTACGACAATTAGTTCCGTGATAAGAATAATAGCGCACCCATCCATCTCCTCCCGTTGGGTTTCCGTAAAAGGCGACTAAGGAAAAACAAGAAGACGAGCAGCAGCGTCTTTTTATTGGCTTACCTACCACCTATCTGCGATTACCAACCGCCTGCCAGGCGTGGGGATTATGACAACCCCTCCCCTCTAAGGGAGAGAGCGCCTTTTTGCAACAGTGGACGTTTCGGCTGCTGATGATGATGATGAGTTCCGTGATCGACTCCGTAATGGTCATCGAACTGAAACTATGATAAGATACCTAACTTTTTCCATAATTAAGTACAGGTAAAAACGACCCAGACCCAAGACAAACAGATTATGTTCACGCACATGAATGTTTGTCCTGTATGGGAATCGACCCCAAGACCTTAAGGTCAGCGGCCAGGGTAGCAAACTCAACGGACCTGTGTTGTTATTCAATATACGTGGCTGCCAAAGGAATCCGTAGCACTGTTTGTTTGAAAGCACGAATTCAGTAATAGTCTTTTTTAGTGTAACGTCATATTATATACTATCACGGACACGAACGCTATACTATTTTTCAATCAAAATAGTTTTTGATTGAAAACTGGTATAGCGTTCGTGTCCGCGATCCGGGCGACGACGACGTTCCGGGCGCTTACCCCGCCCGCGTGTATTTTGGGCTGGCACGTGCAAGCGATTGTCGTCCTAAAGGTGATACACCGTTCGTGACCGCGAAAGTACGTAACGTAACTTCATCTTGAGTTCTGTACCCATCGCGGGGTTTGAACAACGCGGAGCATTTGACATTTTATTTTATTTTTTTTATTCTTTAGCACACTTAGATATTTAATTTACATTAATTCTAATAAGCAATCTGGTTTTAGAGTAAGTAACATTTTAACGCGGTGGTATTTTTTCTCGTGCCTGCCAACAACACCAACAGTTTATTGTTACGCAACTTAGTTAAGTAACAAGGTATTACCTGATAGTAATCGAAGCACCCACCCATAGACGAGCAACTGTCCAATGCAACTGTCCGTAGGTAAGCGTGTCGCTCACCACCAAGCCAACCACCCAGGTACTCGACTCGTTGCTAAGTTACAAAAACCAACATGATAGTAATAATAACACCGTTCATGTTTTGACAATAAAATCATAATGTAAAGGATATCGTAATGTATGTCATTTTGTCGACCTACACAGTATTAAATACGATTTCAATTAGTAAGATCATATATGACTCTGATACGCTTTAAAAGTTAGGCATAATACTTGGCAACGATACTTTCGCATATTCTATGATGAACCAGAAATATGGTATTACCACAGTATATAAACTAGTACAGTAGTTCGACGCCTTTGATGTTTGAGTAAAAGCCGACACCGCATGGCGCACTCCGTAGCACGTAGGGTTGTCACAGTTTGTTTTTATAATTTACTTAAAATATTATTTTATTACTTATTTGGTCGTAGTAAAATACTAACTGCCGCACTCACAAACGTCAATTAACTTTAATTACAATTAAGTATTTTTGTAATCTATTTATTTCGACTAGCCGAGCCACTTATGATTATTTTTTATTAGTAATTACGAAATTATTGATATCTCTACTCACAATCAGCGTATATAGTATTAATTGGCTTCAAGAGTCGAAATAATACAATTTCAAAAAATGACTTTTATGTAATTAAATTTAATTGAGGTTTGTAGGTGCGGCAGTAAGTATATTACTATAAGCGGATGGTAATGATTTCTTTGTTTATATTTACTTTATTCATTGAAGTTCTTCATAGTAAGAAATAAAAAAAGGCATTTCGTGGAGACAAATTCAAATAGAGTTTTACAATGTTATGTAATATATATGTCAGTGATTTTCGATTTGAAAATGGAAGTCATTTTCGTTACCAGCACCCCGAGAAACCTTAAAAATGACACAAATAACATTTAAAAAAAAATTATTCGCCATTTTGTATTTGAAAATGGATGCTATTTTCGTAATCAGCACCCCGAGAAACCTCGAAAATGACACCAATAACATACACACATCAAAAGTGTCTAGGGATCAACATATATTTTTGCAATAACTTTTCTCCTGATTGATATTAATTAAAATTTTCTTTAAGGATTCATCAAATAAAGTGTTTTCGTTTGTCACAGTAACGATAAACCAAGTCACCTTTGCATTAATAAAGAAATTTGCCATTTTCCTAATAAAGGGATTTTTGACATTTGAACCACTAACACAAAAGTTCGAAAAAAAGACTGAAATAACAGTTTTCTTTAAAATTTTATTGGGTAACTTAAACAATTAATAATCCGTGTTTCTACCGCGAACACTAACAACACAAGAACATCGGTTTGGCATACTCAAAATGAGTTCATCCAAATCACGCTGTGGAATGGCCGCCCATGTTCGTTGCAACAACAAAAAAAGGTCTTCTTGCGACTGGATACCCTCCATATTCGGCAGAGCTCTTCTCTGTAGCATATCCCATGCATGCTCAATCGGGTTCAAGTCTGGCGACTGAGCAGGCCAGGGCAGGACATTGATGTTAGCTGCGGCGAGAGTCTGTCTTACAACTCTTGCGGTGTGCGGTCGTGCATTATCATGCATTAACTGAAATAAGGGACCGATTTGCACTTGTAGAGGAACGATGACGTCTGATACAATCGTCTCAGCATAAATTTGAGCGTTGAGGTTGCCTCTGATCCAAATCAACTCAGTTCTTCCGCCGATCCAAATACCCGCCCATACCATGATGGTTCCACCACTATAAGGATGGACTTCCTGGCAGGATTTTAATCGCTGTTGGCGTCCAGGGGTTCTCCAGTGTCGTATACGTCTTGTATCCGGTCTCATACCAAAACGAGACTCATCAGAAAAGCACACGAAACGCCATTGTTCTTCTGCCCAATTTCTGTGTTCAAGAGCCCATTGATATCGAATCCTACGATTGTGCATTGCTATAGGTGGTACCCGTAGCGGTCTTCGGGAATGAAGGTTCACTTCATGCAAGCGGTTTCTGACTGTTTGGTCGCTAATTAAGTTCCCTGAAGAGTGATGAAGCCTCACGGCTAACATCATGGCAGTTATTGTTGGAGCTCTTCGAGTTAAGATTTGAATATATCGGTCTTGTCTCCGTGTGGTGCAGCGATACCGTCCTCCATGGCGCTCAGCCACGGTACCAGTGCTTCGGTAACGTGTCCAAAGTCGACTGATAACACTCTGACTTGTATTCAGAGCTAAAGCCACAGTACGTTGCCGGGAACCAGCTTCTATCATTCCCACGGCTCTGAGCATTTCTTCCCTGCTTAAATGACGTCGCCGCTCCATAATAACGTTGGTTTTAATCAGTAGTAGGGAAACAGTAGCACTAATAATGTCTTCAATGCGTTGTATGTTTTTATAGGGAAAATATTGACAGCTGATTTTCATCTTTTACTCGAATTTGATTCACAGTTCCTGATTCAAATTATGAAATGCACCAAAAAGGATCCATATAAATTTATAAAATCATAAATTTATTACAAAGCCACATCTCAATCTCAAGAAATCCGCTTAAAAATGCTTGATCCCTAGACACTTTTGATGTGTGTATTTTTGAAAAAAGAAAACATCCGCCATTTTGGATTTGAAAATGGATGCCATTTTCGTAATCAGCACCCCGAGAAACCTCGAAAATGCCACCAATAACATATTTTTGAAAAAAGAAAAATTCCGCCATTTTGGATTTGAAAATGGATGCCATTTTCGTAATCAGCACCCGGAGAAACCTCGAAAATGACACCAATAACATTTTTTTGAAAAAAGAAAAAATCCGCCATTTTGGATTTCAAAATGGATGCCATTTTCGTAATCAGCACCCCGAGAAACCTCGAAAATGACACCAATAACATATTTTTGAAAAAAGAAATAAATCCGCCATTTTGGATTTGAAAATGGATGCCATTTTCGTAATCAGCACCCCGAGAAACCTCGAAAATGACACCAATAACATATTTTTGAAAAAAGAAAAAATCCGCCATTTTGGATTTGAAAATGGATGCCATTTTCGTAATTAGCACCCCGAGGAACCTCGAAATTGACACCAATAACATTTTTTAAAAAAAAGTAAAAATCCGCCATTTTGGATTTGAAAATGGATGCCATTTTCGTAATCAGCACCCCGAGAAACCTCGAAAATGACACCAATAACATTTTTTTTAGAAAATCCGTCGCTTTGGAATTGAAAATGTGTAAAATAATATCTCTCTCACACAGCACAGGTAGTATAAACCACTATAACTGATTACAAAAAAAAAATACATACACGACGAATTGAGAACCTCCTCCTTTTTTGAAGTCGGTTAATTAAAACAAATACGCGTAAGCCCTGAAAGTTATGTCCCGAGCTACTAACTAATTCGGGCGGCAGCAGCGTACGCAGCTCGGGCGCGCCTACCCGCGTCTCACCCCTCACACCCCGCACGATTGCCCTGTCTAGACGGCTTCGTCGGACGACTGTATTGGTTTATAGACTGTGGTATTACTATAAAAATATATTTAATTAAATATAGAAGTATAGAATTCATTTGAAATGATTTATAATGTTATAATTATACCATATGTAACATATCTTAATTAAAAACATGTTCAAAATCCTTTAAATTAAATTCGTCTTGTCAAAAAAAATTCGAGCACGTCCACCCTCCATAACAGTCCACGAAAGACTGGTGGAAGGCGATCGCGGGGGCGCTGCTAGGGGAAATGCATCTCGTACGTGGTTTTTCTATAATTTCTTGTAAAACATGAATGAAATTAAGAAATGTAATCAATACAAATTGTAGAATAGGTTATTATGCTTTTTATAGTCCAAGTTTGACGTCTATCCGATGAACGGATATTGAACGCTAACACAATTCATATCCAACGTAGTACATTTTTTAAATACATATTGCTTGAAAACGTTATATTTAATCCAATATCTAATCAATAAAACTATTTGCTGAAGATCTGAGGTATAAGTACATATAATTTTCATAGCCAATGCAATAGCGGATTGATCCATCGAACTCTTTAAACTAAGGCTACTTTTCCAATTTTACCGTTGTTACCCCCTTAACAAATGTGACACTATGAAGAATATTCATTTGAGTATTTTTATTCACGGTGTCTGAACCATGTCGGACGGAACCCGTCGGAACGGATATTATACGTATAGTTGGATGTTTTAAAATCTTGAAACTAATACCCTCCATTCTCATATCGATACTGAAAATTTACTTAAAGAAAGAGCTTCATTCTACAACAAAGAGAATAAGGTCCGAAAAATCACGTTTTTTTTGCATGGAATGTAAGAGGCTTTTCAACCAGCAGATATGCAACCAGCTGAACTCTTTATTATTAGAGTACTCAGAGTAGTGTGAATTTTTGGACAGAAAGTTAACTAATGATACTTGGTAATTTCTTAAGATCCCAGTTCCCGAATAAAATAAATGTACAACTACTTACCCGGGTTGTCTGCCAACGTTTTACTTTTAATGACTTGGATCTTTCGGCATAATTATACAGGTCCCTAGTCAATTATTGGTCGCAAAAATGATACGCATATCGGTCGTTGATTTTCTTTCTAATTTATTGAAAAGCCCAGAATGACCTTCGTTCTTAATAGTGACTAGCCCGTAAATCGAGGTTTGTGATCGATGGCATTTCTTGGACCTTGGGTGAACTTTGAGAATGTCTAAGTGGTCGCAAGTTGCTTAGTTAGGCACGAATCGAATAGTTGTTTTATGAATCTACGCAGGGTAGCACTAGTAGTAACTTACATTCAGGTACAAGTTGAAGGAGTAGAATATTAATAAAGTTTCTTATGATTGGCATCTCTTTACTCTTAATAGAATAGAACAATAATATATATCTTTGGGATTATCTTCTATCGAACTATAATAAGGCTAGCGCACTATGTGATTGAGAATGTGGCCAAACTTAACAAATCCATCGGGTCAGTGATCACCAATCACTGACCCGATGGATTTGTTGAATTTTCAAATAACAAGTCTGCTCAATTTTGGATCAAGAAAAGAAGAAAGAAAAGAAAAAGCATTTATTGCCACAGATTACAAATAACGAGGCACACAAAAAACCATATACAAACAAAAACCCTTAACATCTAAAAGTTAACAAAATATAGAAAAATAATAATAAAAATACGTTAAGTTTATACGACAGCATAATGTGCATGTGCCTCACATTGGTCTGCAGCAACAGGCACCAGGTTCAGCATAATGCCAAGCCAAGACTTGGCGCTGATTTTCAACCGGGCCCTAGGTGACTCACGGGTATCAAACGATTATAATTTTATATAAGCTTATTTTACTACTAATAATAATGTATCTAATTTAAGTAAGTATATGTATAATATATGTAGGTATTATATATGAATAGTTAAAGTTATTACACCTAATCAATTAAAAACAATAAAAAAATAAAATTATTTATGTGTTATATATATATGTACTTATGTAGTACCTATCCAATTATGTGCGATAAAATGTATTGTATTGCATTGCATACTGTTATTATGGGACAATCCACATAAACTATAGGTAAAGTTTGACTAAACAAATGTCACCAAACAAATTACACCTATTTCATATAAATCATATAAAAGATCAGACTTATATAAAAGACAAATCAATATTTACATTCTCACACTCCCGTTGTGCATCCATAAAATATTGTCGCAGTCGTGTTCTGAAGGAAGCCAATGAATTTATGGTTCTCAAAGGTGGTGGAATATTATTCCACACCTTGGACGCAGCATATTTGAAACTGCCTCTGAAGGCTGCAGTCTTGTGAGAATGGGTGGATAACTGCTGTGAGCATTTCCTAATAGAACAGTCCCTTCTACTTGACATCCAGTTTAACTTATTATATAAATACGCTGGTTGTTGATATTTTATTATTCCGAAAAGCAGACACGCTAAGTGTAATTTTCGACGAGACTTCATTTTTAATATTCCATAACTGTTTAGAAAAGGTGTTACATGAGTTCTGGGAGGGATGGTAAAACAGAACCGAGCGCATGCGCTCTGGACCCTTTGAATGAGCCGCTGCGTCCTCGCCAGTAACCTAGGCCCGTAAACTGTGTCAGCGTAATTTAGTTTGGAAAGAACAAGAGATTCCACTAACTGTACTCTTAATTCTTGGGACAAGTATGGTCTTATTTTGTAGAGTAGCCTAAGGCGATAAAAACAGTTTTGCACCAATATTGCCACATGTTTTTCAAAGCGAAGGCCTGTGTCTATAGTTAGCCCAAGGTTTCTAGCTTCCGATACCCTTTCTATTGGCGTTCCTTCTATCAAAACACTTAGGGTAGAGGGTAGCGTACTCAACTGTTGCTTGGTCCCAAATAACATGAACTTAGTTTTAGAGGGGTTAAGTACGAGACAATTCGCCTCCGACCACTTAAAAATTCTGTCTAGATCCTCATTTAAATCTTTAATGGCCTTATGGTGATCTTGCGGTTTGAAAGAAATGTAAATTTGTACATCATCAGCGTATAAATGATATTTACAGTGTTTGATACATTTTATTATGTCGGCGCAGTATAAAATAAAAAGGATTGGTCCTAATATAGAGCCTTGAGGGACGCCTCTTTTCAATAGCGCCATACTGGAGGACTGACAAGTCCCATCGCTAGCACGCAATTCTACCATCTGTTGACGGTTGGATAAATAACTATTAAACCATTTTAACGTGCCATGGTCTAGCCCATAGTAGCTTAATTTAGCTAAAAGAAGAGGAACATTAATACAATCAAATGCTCGAGAAAAATCTAAGAGAACTAACAGTGTGCACATACCTTGATCTTGGGCCGATAAAATATTGTCTGCAACATCTATAAGAGCCGTGGAAGTACTGTGTCTTTTTCTGAAACCAGATTGGAGCTCAGGTAGGATTTTATTGTTTTCTAGGTGTCTAGTTAACTGCTGACATACTACTTTTTCTAAAATCTTAGAGAGACAAGGTAATATGCTAATAGGGCGTAGGTCTTTTAAATCGCTTGCATTAGGGATTTTAGGTAGTGGTCTTATTGTAGCTATTTTCCAAATATCCGGGAATACGCACGATGTAATTGAATAATTTACAATACCAGTTATTGCTTCTAATGAATGAGGCAAAGTTAAAATTAGCATATTTAAACTTATACCATCATAACCCTCAGCATTAGACTTAAGATGTAAAAGTATATTAGATACATGGCATTGTGTCACAGGTGTAATTGAAAACGTACATTCACTATACCTATGATACTCATAGTACGTCAAAAGAGAAATGTCAGCATGTTCTTTTCCTGGTACGTTTAGGAAATGGTTATTAAGGGGGTAACAACGGTAAAATTGCAAAAATAGCCTTAGTTTAAAGAGTTCGATGGATCAATCCGCTATTGCATTGGCTATGAAAATTATATGTATTTATACATCAGATCTTCAGCAAATAGTTTTATTGATTAGATATTGGATTAAATATAACGTTTTCAAGCAATATGTATTTAAAAAATGTACTACGTTGGATATGAATTGTGTTAGCGTTCAACATCCGTTCATCGGATAGACGTCAAACTTGGACTATTAAAAAGCATATAATCTATTCTACAATTTGTATTGATTACATTTCTTAATTTCATACATGATTTACAAGAAATTATAGAAAAACCATGTACGCGATGCATTTCCCCTTGCAGCACCCCGCGATCGCCATATATCAGTCCTTCGTGAACTGTGACGGCGAGTGGACATGCCCGATTTTTTTTTGACAAGTCGGATTTAATTTAAATGATTTTAAACATATTTTTTATTAAAATATGTTAAAAATGGTATAATTATAACACTATAAATAATTGCAAATGGAATTTATACTTGTTTATTTAATTAAATATATTTTTATGTTACTACCATTTTTGTGGTTCATTAGAGAGTATGCGAAAGTATCGTTGCCGTGTATAATGCCTAACTTTTAAAGCGTATCAGAGTCATATACGATCTTACTAATTTAGATCGTATTTAATACTGAGTAGGTCGACAAAATGACATACATTATGATATACTTGACAATGCCTTCTTTTTGTCAAAACATGAATGGTGTTATTATTATTATCATGTTGGTTTTTTCAACTTAGCAACGAGTATAGTACCCAGGTGGTTTGCTTGGTGGTGAGTGACACGCTTACCAACGGACAGTTGCTCGTCTTTTGAGATATCTGGGTCGGTTAGGTTGGAAGGGTACTTGTGTGCTATCTAGGTGGTGCCACCGCAATCTTAAATTTCTGCCGCTAAGTAACAAAACTGGTGAAACTACTGGACCGAAACGCTATAATTATAGTTTTGAATGACACGGACAGAAATGGAGTTTTCTATGGGTCGGTGATTCGATTACTATCAGGTAATACCTTTTTACTTAACTAAGTTGCGTAACAATAAACTCATGGTGGTGTTGGCAGAAACGAGAAAAAGTACCACCACGTTAAAATTTTAGTTACTCTAAAACCTGTTTGCTTATTAAATTCGATGTCTACTGCTCCACGTAGTTCAAACCCCGCCATCGGTACAGAACTTAAGACGAAGTTACGTTACGTATATACGACGTTACACTAAAAACTCTTCTTCTTCTTCTTTCTTCTTCTTCTACTAAATTCGTGCGTTCAAACAAACAGTACTACGGATTACTTTGGCATCCACGTATTTATTAACAACTCATGCCCGTTGATTTAGTTTGCTAGCTTGGCCGCTACCCATAAGATCTTGGAGTCGATTCCCACACTCATGTGCATGAACATAATCTATTTGTCTTGGGTCTGGGTGGTTTTGACTTGTACTTTATTATGTAAAAAAGTTAAGTATCTTATCATTTATCACGGAGTCGATTACGGAACTACTTGCCATAATAATAATAATAATATATGGTTTTATGGGTCTGCACGACTTGGGTCTACGATGGGTATCTAGTAAGTATGGGTTTAAGTATAGATGGAGTTAGGTTATTTGTTATTTGGGTACTAGTGGGAATAGGAAACAATACAGTTAGACGCGTCTTTAATAATAATGTTGACTTCTCATCAGGGCCATTGGCATGTGAGAACATCTTAAATACAGTTCGTTTCAATTCATTTTTCCACGTACCAAAAAGTCTTACTATCTTAGATGGATGGTTGGAAGAATTGGAACCAATTCAGGAAATATGTTCAAAATATCCTTTTTCTGATATTTTTTCTATATTTTGGCGGCTCTATTAAGCGCTTTCGTTTTGACGTGCATAACAAAAACATTAGAATTTTGTGCATAGTTCCATTTCAAGTACGCTTACAGTAGTCACAGCGGATCTTCGTGTGTCTGAAGTTGGCTGCAAGACACAGTGCAGAAGCTATTTTTTGTATTTTTGTATTCACAACTCACAACTATACTTGCACAATGGTTCGCTAAACCTAACTTCATACATAGATCCGCTGTGACTACTGTAAATTATAAGTAGTACATACGTATAGCGATTCCGAATGGAACTACCAGCATTACATGCAAACGCTAGGAAGGAACAAACGAAAGCATGGAGGGCAGCGATTGGCCTAAATCACTCCAGAACTTTCCCCAGCACAAGGGTGGACTGTGGGCTTAAATTATTAAATCTAAACAGATCACAAATCAGGCACCTAATGGGTGCACCAAGAAGCACCTACACTAAATGAGGCTAAGTACCGCAGATACTTGTAGTTTCTGTGAAGATGAAAAAGAGTCGATGTTATAGATACCAGTGGCGTGCACAGAGGGTAGGCATAAAAATGTATTTGGCTTGTTTCACCTATTTTAAGTATGTTATTATACTATTTGAAATATCCATATGCAAGCAAATACTATAGACATATTAATTTGCATTTGAAAACATTAATAAGTTTATTTAGCGGCTCAATACTGACAAAAATACTTTGCCTACCCTAGGATTTCTTTAAACAGTCTTAATTTAAAAAAATCTTAGTTTGGACATGAATTAACTTAATTTTTTTTACTGTAAATGGACATGTTTGTAATATTGGTTAATTTAAGGATATTTGTGCTGGAACACGAACAAATAGCATAAAGCATAAACAACTCGCAGATATTTTTGCCTGCTTTCAGTGCACGCCACTGATAGATACTGTGTCACTGCGACGCTCTAGCAGGACGTAGATTGAGTCAATTGGGAGTAGCCTATCCTACACCAAATAATTATGTACAGCTCCAAGCTGGTGATATCTTGGGGTACCTAAACAAACTCTTCGATAAGTCAGCAACAGAGTAACTGCTAGGGCAGGCACAATGGATTCAGCTGGATCGAAGTGCTTCCCGGTGGTTACCGGGCCCAACTAATAGCCACCAACAATAGAATAGAAGTATGTAAAAGTCTCACTATTTAGGCATTGACCCTTCTATAATAGACGGAGAGAACCTTTGATATGAAGTTTGGAATATGAAATGCAATAATCCATATCCTGACGCAACACGCAATTACGTTACCACTGTAAGTTGATGCGTTATCAGATTGTAATTAGGCGGCACGCCAAAGTATACATCAAAATCAAGGTATAAAAAAGTGAGATACAGATTTCCCCAGAGAGTGATTATGGAGGATAAAATGACTTCGTAGACATTTGTCTAGATCAGTCACCAGCAGAAGGTCCCAGCAGTATGTAGTGTGGTTCTCGGTATCCGGTGTTCGTGTTGGTAGATCAACAAGCTAAGTAAGATTTATCGGCAATGTAAATTTCCCCGTCTTTCGACTGACGTAACAGAATATGTTCCAGTGAACGACGAGTTGAGCTAGTGGGGACCGTTCTTATACTCCATCAGTCTTGTTCTTTTCGCGTCACTATCAACTAATATATTTTTTTATCATGCATTTTTTATCATGTATTATTTTAAGTTCCCAATAAATTTTATTTTATTTATTTTATATTACATCAGTTTCTTTTCCTTTTATGTATACATAATCAATAAAATATTCAAAAGTGATATCGTTAAGTATATTTGCAGTAAATGTAACTATATTTAAATTTCCTTCCTTAACGGAATAGGCAAAATTAATAAAGCTCCATTTGACACATCTGCATATTTTTAGTCTATGATTTTTCAAATGTAATATTCATATTTTCTGGTAGCGCCCTCTACGATGACAACTCTCGGCCGGAGCGGCCAGATTCTCAAGGTCATTGGCGCATGTTACCCCCTTAATATCATTTGGATCAGTAAAATGAGAGGGCAGTTCCTGATTTTTCTTTGTAGGAATTAGATTTGTTTTAATATTTTTCCATAACGTCTTCGGGTCATTAATTTTATTATTAATATTGAATCTAAAATAAGCACTTTTTTCATTATGTAAAGATGTCACAACTAAAGATTTTAATTCTTTATAATATATTTTCTTAGATTCAGACTTACTTTGACGGTAGTTGGCTAACGCATCATCCCGTAAGCGCATCATCAATTTGATAGTGTCCGTTACCCAAGGATAAGATTGGTCTTTGATAACACAAGTTTTATGAGGCGCATGAACATCGAAAACGCCTATGATATAATGATTAAATACATCGACCATTTCATTCACCGAACGCAATGTTTGTAAATAATTCCAATCAAGTGCAGATATATGCTCAACAAAACGTTGTTCGCATATATCCTTGATGGGCCTGTACTTAACAACTTGTGGTCTAAATTTCTGCCTCTTTGCATATAATTCACAAATAATTACAGCATGACTATTTATGGCATTATAACTTTCTACTAAAATATTTCGTAATGAGAGGTCAGTGCACACTAACAGCCTTACTTATAAAAATCTACTAATCACCGTCTTATCAACCAAATAACTACTTACTACATAACTCCTTATTAAGCAGTTTTATATTTTCTACTTATAAACGTTGCATAAGAGCGACATAACTAATGAACAGTTAATAAGGCAAAACATATTTTACTCTGTCAATACCGCCACGTGTTGTCAGTATGAAATATTCCGTCTGACCTAAAACTTGGTAAAATGGCAACATTTTGTATTTCAATTCGACAAATAGGAAGCTAGGTTGTCAAATTCAAATTTGGAAGCCTATAACACAAATCAGTACTATAGAATGATTATTTTCAAGAAAGAACCGTAGGCACCGGTAAGAACATCAAAATACATAAATATCAGGTACACGACAATAGGTATTATACCATCAGCTGTATTTATCGACATTTGAAAGAAAGAATAATTTATTTGTGACACACAATTAACAATAGAACAAAAAAAAAAATAGACACATGTAAGTAGGTAGTTACATACTTTAATAAAAATGTGCGTCACAAAATGGTTCCAACTCAACAAAAATGCTGATCGTACACGCAACCAGCGGTGATCTTCCGTTTCGTTGTTTCGTTCGTGTTCGTTTCCGTTCCAGCGCTGATTTGCGATTGTGACAGATCAAACCCATCACTACTTATCACTTACATATCAATATAACTCTTATAATGTAACTTTCAATAGTTCAATTCACCTTCCCTCTCAGAGTAAAATCTGCCTACACTTTGTTTAAGGGGATCATAGACAAACGCGTACTCTATTCTTAATATATAAACTCTATGCATCGATCGATATAAATTACAATGCAAGTGCAACTGACTGAATCAGCTGATAGAGAACCGCCATATTGTTACATAACGTGCTAATAAGCTTCTAAACAAGGGTCGGCCGCTGTTTAATTTGACAGCTACTTTAGCAAGCTGTTATGCAACGTATTAGTGATAAACATCGTTTATAAGTAAACAATATTTTTAAATAGCTATTATGTGTTGCATAAAATTTAACCATCGTTTATAAGTAAGGCTGTAAGTCTATAAGCGTCTCACTGGTTTCGGTAAAATGAGTTGGAGATGTAACTACCTGAGATAGACTAAGACAATTTAAGAATTCGTATATTTTTTTAGTTTTGCCCTCGTTGACTTTTAAAATGTTAACATTAAAATCTCCCATAATAAGTAAATGATCATAGTCTCCTAAAGCACTTATAGTGACAGTGATTGCGTCGAGAAACTGGTCAAGGTCAAGCCACGGTGGACGGTAAGCAGTGCCAACAGCAATGCGTTTACCATTTAGTTTAAACGACAACCACATCTGCTCGACTGATTCACAATCATCATCAGTCGGTCGCGTCAATATACGCACGTTGAGGCCCCGCCTTATGTAGAACCCTACACCCCCACCCCGGCCAGACCGCACAGTAGCCGGTCGCGGAACGTGGCACAGACGATATCCAGGCACAACGGGTGCTCGTGCATCTTCACCCGGCCGCAGCCACGTTTCATTAACCGCCATAATATCGAAGCCATGTCTGTCGAATAACGATATAAAGTTGTCATGGTCCGTATTAAGGGAACCAGCGTTAAAAAATCCAACCTTCACATTTTTTTCAATCATGGCATATTTTTTTAATTATAATTATTTTACCGTCGATGATGCATAATTTTATCATTCTAGAAGAAGAGTGCTGGCTAAATTGAAGATTAAAAAATAAGTGTAAATATCCATAGCATTTATCAAGAATATTTTCATAGTCATATATTATTACAAAAATAAAAATTGTAGCTATGTGTGAGTAGTAATATTGGTTTTTAATTATGTTTTTATAAGTATAGTGTATATTATATTTGCATAGGTAATAAGTGCTGACTGTAGTAATATAATTTATGTTAATATGATGTGTACATAGAATTAATGTATTTATATAGGATTTAAGGCATGAAGACAGCTGCAATATATATATCAAAATAATCGTCATCGGTGAATTGTATGAGCGCAGAATGTTTGAGAGCCACATGCGGATCACTAAACGTTCCAATGCATGCGTAGTATTGCGAGGACAACTTAGTACCATTTGTACTATTAATGGTTTAATTCAATGGTATAACTGGTCCGAAGCCGTATATCATTGTATTTTCAGTCGTTTGCAGTCTTTCTATTATATTTGTTAGATTGTCTTCATCTGATGTCATGGCGCAACGTCTTTATCTTTTGGCAACTGCCGCTGTTGTTTATACTAGTCGGCTCCTCTAAAATCACTGAATAACAAAACACTTGCTTTAATTTCTCCATTTCTCAGACTATCGTGTTAATAAATATTCAGTGCATTTAGTATGTATACCTGCTGCGCAGTAGTTTTTGATGCGTAAGAATTATTATTCATCTTTGAATGGACTGGCCGATATGCCATTTCTCTGTAGCATTTGTTTGACTTCGTTATATAAAATTTTCCGGCTATGGCCATGATGTTATCGTGGCCGCCTAAGCAACATCTAGCCTGAGAAATTGGTAGCACTGGTCTTCAAGATCGTCATGTATAAGTATATAGTTATTTTCAAGATGGGAACAGCAGGGGTATTGCGTATTTTTAGCCACCCAAGTGACAATCAAGATTCAGTTTTCCACCGAACTTTGATGTCAACTGAATGTGTTTTAGTATTTGAATTTATTGGTCACTCAAGTTAGGCAATAACCAATGATGTGACCGCTATAGTGATCATCACTTTATTTGTCAAGCGAGATACGTAATAGTGGACCGGTTTATTTCTACAATGTGCAATGTGATATTATATTGGGTATAGCCGGTCTATGTGTGGGTTGCCCAATCAGGTGCCCACCAATCTGTCTTGGAAATCGTGCTAGTCAAGTAGAATATTGCAAAGAGTAGGTGTGTTAATGCTAAGGGACCAAATTCTGTGATGTCTAGATTTGGTTTTGAGGTGAATGTGTATCGTTCTCCAGGAGGCACTATCCCTACGAGCGATAGTGCCTCCTGGACAACGATTATAAATACCAAAACATAACAAAACAGCTAAAAATCGGTTTATGTTTTGCTGTGACCGACTTCATCTAGAGGACATAAATGATCTCGGTGATTCTGATTGCGATGATTATTTTTAGTATCTACGAAGATGTGGATTGTTTTTGTTACAATTAACATACTCTATGTCATTTATTGACATCACGTATTCCGCAGAAAGGATGGCCAAGGATATTTGTCTACCTTTCGCATTGTCAAGGTCATACGCATAACTAACACTCACACATTTCATGTACTGTTAATATGTTTTGGTCATATAAGGAAGTCCCGAAAATTATACAATAAGATATCTTTTGTAAAAATATAATCTGGCTTTAATGAAGATGTATAACAGCATTACCGAAATAACGAAAATAGTATTAAAGTCGAGATGCTAAGCATATTACATTAAAACATCAATAGTTGGCACCGACTTCAATATGGTTTTGTTATTTAATGCTTTTTAGGCTCCTCATCTAATTATATTTTTTTAAATATTATATCAGTATAACTTCTAAGTACAATGAATACATAACGTAGTTAGTATTCTAAAATATTAAAGAAGTAAACCATATTCCATATCTGCAAGTATTACACGTGCCCTAGATTTATGTCGGACTAGAATGGAGTCCGATGCAAATGGCGAACGGAAATCGCCTAGCTACTACATTGTTGTGCGGTCTCCTCCATTGGATTTTCAAATAACAAACTTATCTATAGCCAACCTACATTGTCCTACATATATAACATCCAAACCAGAGTTTATATACCATCGATGGTCCTGTAGGTCTAGTGGTTAGACCCATGGCCGTTACCTAGATGAGGGTTTGATTCCACCTTGTGTCTGAGTGTTATTTATATATTTACAAAAAAATATTTATGTATTAGTGGACTGGTTGCCATAGTACAAGCTAGTTGCCTAGTTTGGAATCAGATGTCCCAAGTTATTATTATTGAAGTATCGTTTCCTAAAGTCCCAACTAGGCAGCATGGTTTTAGTTTTATCAACTACAAAAAACATTAATGCAGAAAAAGCATGACAAGCATGCATACTTCCCTATCCAAGCTGCAATAACTCCCTTGTGCTAAATCCAAATAAATCTAAATTTATAATTATGGGTTCTAGAGATATTATCCGTAAGATTGAAAGTGATAACCTTGATGTCAACATCGATGGCTGTTCTATTGAGCAAGTAGCTGAATCACGAAATTTGTGGGTGGTTTTTGACGGTAAATTCCAGTTCGAAACTCATGTACTCGAAGCGGTACGCAACTGTTTTTACCGTCTATCATGTTAACCGAGTCGCTTATATTATCTAAGCTGAATTACGCGGACACTGTATTTGGCCCTTGCTTGCTCAAGAGAACAGAAAAATTGATCCAGCGGGTGCAAAATGCATGTGCTTGGTTTTGTTTTAATGTTCCCCCGCGATCTCACATCACCCCTTATCTTAACAAGGGAAATTTGATGAAAATGTTAGCACGGAGGAGACTCCATTTGGCTACATTTCTCTTTGATGTAATTTTAACGAAGAAGCCCGTATATCTTTATAACAAACTAACTTTTTCACGGGATTACAACCGCTATCGCACCAGAGCGTCTGCGTTCTATCTATTGAGAACGCCAAGACACAGAACCGCAGCATTTCGTGGCAGTTTCAGGTTTGCCGCCACCCGCTGTTGGAATGATCTCCTACCGCCGCTTCGTGCTGTAACATCAACGAGTACCTTCAGTGCTAGGTTTAAGATACACATTATTCTGCAAAAGATGCAGTAATCACCTACACTGAGGTACACACTTGCAAAATAAACGAGATCAAACTTCTTACAGCGGATCGCGGGCCAACCACCTTACATAAAAACCTCTGTTGTCTCTCTGTTTTTCCATTTAATTTGTAATTTCCTGCACTACACTTCCCTACCTATTTATGTATAGTATAATTTTTATTATTATTATTTATGTAGCGGTAACAGCTCAGTGGGCGAGCGCTTGCCTTGGAAACAAGGTGCGCAGGTTCGAACCCCGGCTCGCACCTCTGATTTCTTCAATGAATCATGTGCGAATCGTCTTTGTGCGATTGTTACTAGCTTTCGGTGAAGGAAAACATCGTGAGGAAACCTGCATGTCTGAGAAAGCCTAACTATAGCTCTCGAATGACGTGTGAAGTCCGCCAACCCGCACTTGGCCAGCGTGGTGGACTATGGCCTAAGCCCCCTCATCTTGAGGGGAGGCCCGTGCCCAGCAGTGGGACATAAACAAGGGCTGGTATTATATAATTTATATTATGCATGTACTTTTAAATAATGCTTCAACACACTTTGGTTACGTATTATTGTATATTTTCCTTAGTTTCTATTTATTAGATTTCCCCCGTGGCTTCACTACTAATTGGACTTGTCTGAAAATCAGCGCTGTTGCAACTAGTTGCTGCAGCATAAAGCTGAGATAGGGGCCATTTCTGGCATCACACAGCTGGTGGTATTCTATTACTGTTGATTTCGTTTATATTTTTATGTTGTTCTTTAAAGTACTTTATGTGTTACTGTCTAAGAAATGTGTACGTGTTACTACCTTGTTCTGTGTGATTGTCAGAATAAAAATCTTTCTTCTTCTTTTTCTTCTTCAATAACGTGTTAAATGTCGTCTAAATAATTTTTACTGTTAAACTTTCCGAACCTTCTTTACTCTATTAATATATCAATCCGAATAGTTTCCTTAACGCCTTAACCTTATTGATAATCAGTTTAGTAAAACATTATTGATTAATGAATGTTTTTCATTTAATGCTTGGGTTTCTGTAGATATCCTTAGGAGTCTGAGAATACTGTAAGACTTTAACGGTGGTGTTACTTTCGTACGTTACTCGTATTTAAGGTATGATGTTTTAATTTGGAAATTGATATTTGAGCATATTGGTTGCTGAAAATTAAATCAGTAGTTTCCAAGATACAGTTACCAAATACATGTTATACTTACGACATCATTTTATCTCTTGAACACTAAACCAAAGATGTTGAGATGATAGGTCATCTGATTGAAACCATAATACTCGGCTTTATTTCAAATTTGCTGACCCGTGCAGCTCCGCCCACGCAATTTTTACATTAACACTCCAATTTCGGGTATTTTTTAACACGCTCTTTTTCTTTCCGATTCTTTCTAACTCTCTGTCGTCTCTCTTACTCTCCCTCTCTACCACTTTCTCTCTTGTCTCCATCTCTTACTCTCTCTCTGCCTCAATATTAAAATAATTTGTTTTATATCTACATATGGTTTGTCCTCAGGCGATGAATGTTTGATCCCACGATGGAGCAGCGAGATGGATGGAGTGGCGGTGAGCTGGCGGCTGTGGAAAACTCTACACAGAGCTCCCGTGCCGCCGAACGTGACCGGGTACGAATCGAATTCTATGCAACCTACGACGTCATGACGGGAGTACGCATAGCCGCTACTCTTGGTGGCTTTTTTGCATTAATGGTTTTCCTGATCGTTTACAAGAGTCGAAGCAAATCTGTAAAGGCACTGAATGATCCAAAACTTGTAGAATTGGCCGAAGCCGTGGTAGCGGAAGAGCAGGCGGTAGAAGAAGAGCGGCAGTTAACTGCAGCACTAGAAGAAGCTCTATCTGAGCGAGCGCGTTCGCGGCCTTCGATTAGCGAGGAGCCTCCTTGGACACGAACACCACGCTTCGCCTCCTTCGGTGGAGGATATGGCAGTTTATTGACACCGCCTCGTCGGCTATCAAGTATTCGGGGAGATTCTCTTCCCGGTTCAGCTTTGCGCTTCGCAGAGCGACGATTTTCGGCAGGACCCCGCGATAGACGACTGAGCTCCGCGACATGTTCCAGCTCAGGAAGTTCATATTTGGAACGTCGTGGTTCCTCAGTTGTTTGCGCTCTTCCAGAACGTCGCTTGTCCCCGTGTCCCAGCGAAAGACTTGCGCCGCTTGCGTCTGTGGGTAGTGCAGGCCCATCTTACGCAGTAGAATGCGAGATTACATCAGTGGGTGCGGATTCAGTATTTGCAGAGGATGAGGTGGATTCCACGGATGATGAGGTGGAGCAGTTTTCGACAGACAGTGGCGGCGGTGAAGCGACGATAGTCGGCGAGTGCACCGAGCTCGCGAACAGACCAACGCCAAAATTGAGGTTAGACCGTGCGTCTCATTCGAGAGAAACCTTATTCTAGTCCCAGACGACATCAAACGTCGTCAATACGGTTGTCACGTTAATTAACACATTAAAATATCGACTGTTTCGATTCGTACTTGGTTCAACTTTGATATATATTGGCTATTTTTACATATCATAGTAACATTATGAATTTGACATATCATTTGTTTTTGAATACAGCAGTAGACGAATTTTACCAAACCCTCAAATATTGAGGAACGACACGTTAGTTAGTAGCATGAAGGAACGGTCACCAGACCGCAACAGGCCGCGTTGTTAAGTCTATTAGCAGGGTATTCTTACGGTTGATTGAATTAAAGTCTGACTACTATGTATGTACAATGTATATAATTTAGGACAAAATATGGGTAAAATTAGTTATGCAACGAGCTTAATTGGAGTCTTATTAATTCTGATGGATAAAAAGCTCCCTAAAATTCACACATCTTATTGTTATAAAAAAGGAAACGAAGTTTTGTTTGATTTTCTGTACTTCTAATACTGACAAAAGAACCAAGTGTCGATATTTTAATATGTAATATACTTAATAATTTTATTTATGTACATAGATTGTTTTGTTGAGATTGATGTTACTTATTGTTGATGTTCATATACCACGCCATGTTAGGTAACTTTTTAAATGCTTACTACAAGTTGTAATACATACAGAATGTACGAGTATGTACCTTCGTCTACCCCGCACGGTATTTTTTATTTTTAAGTGAGTTTCGCACTTTCGTAAATGACATTGTGAGTTTACATATAAAAAAGGAAATTTATTTTAACCAGCAGTGAAGTCTTAGAGATTATAATCTCACAGATAGTCAAATCGCAATTCAACGCCCAAAATTAATAACCTGATCAATGATGAAACTTCTTTATAATACTTAATTTTAGACCTTTTTAGAAGATTACAATAATTTCAGACGGACAATGGTATTTGCTCGCTCACGCGATTGAATTGTAACAGCTACGACAACCTACAAAAGTACTTGAATAAAACATACGTTGTTGTTGGGCCACTGCCCAACAACAACAACGTAGTAGTGTCCGAAACAGGAATTTCTACCGAAACCGAATCTTCGGTATCTGTTTCAGTTTCGGCCGAAACCAAATCCGAAACCGAAACTTTTTCAGGCATTTTAAAAGCTATATTTTACTGTTTGGCTTATTTTATATTGACAGTTAAAACGTGTTAAATGAAATAAAAAAGCAATCATTTAAGTGTGTGAAAAAATAATTACTTATTTATTTTGACACGAGTTACGGACTGTCCCAAAGTCAACAGATCGACGCGCGATAATTTACTTACGCAGAGTTTCGGTGCAGCCGAAGGATCGGTAGATTTTCTGCCGAAACTGAAACTGGTGCCGAAAAGATTTTTTTGCCGAAACTTGCCGTAACCGAAACTGAATCTTCGGTCGGTCACTACCAACGACTTTTGTGTTTGCGTAAAAGCTGATACATTAGGACACTAGCCAGACAGAGGTTATTATCACCCACCTATTTCAGACTTAACCCAAGCTACTAATACGAAAGCAGCTCGGGCATATCTACATCTGCTTGTCTAGCTGCGGCTTCGGTGGACGACACTGTATGGATTTATAGGCAGTGTTAATATCGTCTACTGTACATCATCCGTACTAGCAGTTGTATCGTTGCTTTTAATATCATGTCTATTTATTTTCCTTGTCGATTACATGTTCAGTCATCTAAGACAGTAGAAAGGAATGAATTGTAATTACAAGCTTTAACTTAATGATAATCCTGGAATTCACCATAGTGTTCGAATCCATATGAAAAGATTTTCCGAATTATGTACTCGTAGTTGCTTTACTTAATTTAATATATTAACTAAATGAATGTACTTAATTATTTAACACCTTATAGTTTTGGAAGAATTTTAAATTCTGTGAATGACCTTAAATTTATAATATTGTGTATTTAACATCTGTGTACTAGGCGGCAAGCTGCCGATTCGCATGGTGTTTGTATTATGTAGCGTTGTTAGGGTAGATTAGATAGTCGTCAGTGAAGTCAATTGAGATTGTGTATTTGTATTATATATAGTATAGATGCTATTGGTTATCACACTCTACAAATAAAGGGCACACAAGACCATTATAACGTCCTTACCATTTCTATACAATATTGAAATTGGAAGCGGCCTAAGTCGTTGCTCGTACTAATTTCATGGAAGTAAACTGCCACTCACTTCTCGTTTAATATGTACGATTGTTCTCGGACACCGGGGTTTTATTGATTCTGGGTGTTTCGATCCCGCCACGGTAACACGCGGGTCCAGGAGATTGATTACGCATAAGTCGTTTTTATTGCAAATTAGATTTACGTGTTAGTTTATGTAATGTTCGTTGCTCGAATTAAAAAGAGCTCCCAGTAGTCTGTAAAATGTTGAAAATGTATGTAAAAAATTGTAAATATAAAACTCAACTTATTTATTGTTTCATTTTTCAAGATCGCATTATCGGATTTCCATGTATCTACCTAAACATAGGTCGTTTTATTAACGTTATAAAATTGAAGACATTAATCATGACCAAACATTAAATTAAAATAGGTAAGCACAGTCATGTCTATAAATGTGCGTGTGTGTGTGTTTATATGGGAAAAAATGATCGATCTAGCCAAACAAACGTTGATGCCGGATGCGATGTCCCCTACGGACGACTGGAAGTTGCTAAGTTATTATACTTCATCTTCTTTGTTAAGCACCTAATTACACGACAGTACGCCTAACAGTATTAAACCTATGAATTAAATAGACGGGATGCCTTTATGGTTTCTTTCGAGTAAGTATATCATGAATTTTAATGCAATGGTGTCGTCAATGAGCGACTGTGACTAAACAACTTCTTCCACCAGCGACCTGCTTAATAATATGGAAACATCGTTAGCTAACCGTCGACCGACTGGTAAGAAAAAGGCGCTACACAAGGCCCACACCCTTAGAGCTTTAAGCCTACACCACAAATTAACTTGTGGACTGGAGATGCCGATTTGAGATTTTTTAAGTAATTTATCTGAAATGCTGGAGAGAAGGGCGCCACTATGAAGTTTCTGCCCCGGTTTGAAAAAATCTTAGATCCGGGGCTGGCCTGACCTTTCGCTTGGCCGATGATATAGTCATTATGGCTGAGTCGCTGGAAGACCTCAATACGATGCTCAGTGACCTCAGTATCGTTTCCCAGCAGGTGGGTCTTAGCGAGTGTCCTAATAGAACGCGATCATCGCAAGTTCGATATCTCGTACGTAACAATATCTCATAATTTGCGATGATCGCGTTAGTTGAAAATTATATCTACCGGTTGTTGTTGAGAACGATACACTCGGAAGTTGTAGATCACTATACTTAGGACAAACTATCCAGTTAGGTCGGTCCGACTTCGACAAAGAGGTCGCCCGAAGAATCCAACACAGATGGGCAGCGTTCGGGAAACTACGCGAAATCTTCCCGTCCGATATACCGCAGTGCCTGAAGACGAAGGTTTTTAGCCAGTGTGTGTTGTCAGTGATGACATAATATGGTACTGAGACGTGACCTTAACTGCTGGCCTCTTCGGAGTCACACAACGAGCCATGAAGAGAGCTATGCTCGCAGTTTCTTTGCGCGGCAGAATCCGAAATGTGGAGATTCGCCGAAGAACTAAGGTCTGTCGCCGACATAGCTCACAGAATCTGCAACTTGAATTGGCAATGGGCAGGCCACATCGCTCGAAGAACCGATAACCGATGAGGAAGAAAAGTTCTCGAGTGGCGACCACGAACCTAGTCGTCTGTCCACCTAACTAGGTGGACAGACGACTTTGTGCGCGTCGCAGGTAACCGGTGGATGCAAATATCCAATTGTCGTTCATTGTGGCGTTCTAAGGGGGAGGCCTATATATTCAGCAGTGGACGTCTTCCGGCTGATGATGATGATATACGCGTGCATTATGTATGTGCCTATCGATGATATTATTATGGTGCCTTTAGGTACGTATTATTTTATTTAAAAATCATTACTACAATAGGTATATACAAACTAAACGTATCGTAAGTCGTACGTAACGCGGGCGCTACTAAGAGCCGAACAGAAACTAGCCGCGCTTGTCTTTTTTGTCCATTTTGTAATTAATGAATTATTATGAGTCATAATTTATGACTCTAAGATACTTAATACAAAATTAAAAGCCTTATAATTGCAAGTTTATCCAATCGCGGGGCGGGTGAACATCGTGCAGGTGCCCGGGTGGAAAGTGCGCAGGATATTTTAACAAACCATAGATATGTTAAATAAGTACTTATATCCCTAATAATGCGCGCCAAAAATTGAGATCCATGTAACTACTTAATTAAATTAATATTTTCTCATATAGATATAGTTAAGGTAGGTATGCTAGCTTCCTTCGAAGTCGCTGGCTGGACGCTCGGGGTGTGGGCCCTTTGAGCGTCCATTGAGTATGGCGGCGACTCCGAGGAGGACGGCGGCGGGGTTGCGACCCCCGTCCCCGTGAGTACCGTGTCAGGTTCCCGGAGGGCTACAATGCGCCCCCCGGCGGCGGGCTCAAAGGCAAGGCACTGAGGGGCCCCTGGTGCAGATCCCACCGGTGAGCCCTGGGGTTCCCCCTCTCATGTGCCGATGCGACAGCCGCGGGGGTTTTAGTGGGTAAGAATCCCACATACCCCGGTCGAGCCCCACAGCTCCCGGGGATCTTTGGAAGATTTCCCCCGCGTCAAAAAAAAAAGGTAAGTATGCTAGCTTTTGCTTATTATTTACTTATGTATACAGTACAAAGACTGTGTGTCTAAATACGCATGAAGGCATTTTACTTGATTTTCAAAGGCGTCATGTTCGAAGCGTAACTTACTGCTAGGTAGTTCAACCAACTTGGGTGAATTTCGTTGGGTCACTTTTCGTGCGCCAATGGCATACGATTGTATAAAATATCATAGGCGCAGGTGCCCGGGGTGGAAATCATGGGATGCAAAGCGCGCAGGAGCCTCGGGTAAAAAGAGTGCGGGCGCTCCGGGTGCCAGGCTGCCTGGTGGAAAGCGCGGAGCAAAGAGGATGTCGTGGTGCACTGAGTAAAAAGAGTGTGGGCGCTCCGGGTGCCAGGCTGCCTGGTGGAAAGCGCGGAGCAAAGAGGATGTCGTGGTGCACTGAGTAAAAAGAGTTTGGGCGCTCCGGGTGCCGGGCTGCCTGGTGGAAAGCGCGGAGCAAAGAGGATGTCGTGGTGCACTGAATAAAAAGAGTGTGGGCGCTCTGGGTGCCAGGCTGCCTGGTGGAAAGCGCGGAGCAAAGAGGATGTCGTGGTGCACTGAGTAAAAAGAGTGTGGACGCTCTGGGTGCCAGGCTGCCAGGTGGAAAGCGGGGGGCAAAGAGGATGTCGAGGTGCACTGAGTAAAAAGAGTGTGGGCGCTCCGGGTGCCAGGTTGCCAGGTGGAAAGCGGGGGGCAAAGAGGATGTCGTGGTGCACTGAGTAAAAAGAGTGTGGGCGCTCCGGGTGCCAGGCTGCCAGGTGGAAAGCGCGGGGAATGAGGATGTCGTGATGCACTGAGTAAAAAGAGTGTGGGCGCTCCGGGTGCCACGCTGCCAGGTGGAAAGCACGTGGGAAAGAGGATGTGGTGGTGCACTGAGTAAAAAGTGCGCCGGCACTGGGTTAACTGTGAACAAATAATACTTTATCCAACAACACAATGAAATATTTCTATATACTTACCTACTGTTAATGAGTAATCGATATCGTATATATCAAAAAATAATGCTAGGTATATAATAATTACATACCTACTATTAATGAGTACCTACTTACTTTAAGTACAGATATAAATTACGTACGAAAACCTCATTTTTTTAATTTTGTCATTATTGGAACACATTAAGCATAAACGGCTGCGAGAGAGAAAATAATCATACTAAAAAATTAATTGAGAATTTTCTTAATAGATGTTTGTGAGTGTGACGGACGGTTTAGTGATCTGTTTATATTGAACACAGAATATAGACTTCTATGTGAATGTGACACTGAAAAAGCTCAGAGTAATTAGAATGGAGCTAGTATCGCGTCGATTCCCCGAACAAATTTTTCGTGGCACTTTTGCGGGGTGCGGGAGGCGAAGTAAACACACACAGATACAATTTCACGCATACCGATACTATAATAAACTCGCAACACATTCAAAAAGATACGCACACAAATAAAGAATGACCTGAACATATGAACAAAATTTGGCAGAGGGGTTAGCGCATCATGATCTCTCCAGTGGTATCTCCTCTAAGTGAAAACTCTAAAAATGACTTTATACATCGGCCCAATGCATGCCAACCTCAGATGCCAACAAATAGGTTTCGTAAGTCCGCGTTCTCTCAGTTTCCGCAAAAATCTAACGTTCGTTAGCTTTTACTTAGTTACAGATACTACTTACTAGCCTTAGTACAGATTTCCTTTTAAAAATAGCTATCGGTAATTTTATAACTTTTTATGGAAACGCTACTTTGTACCGGTAATCTGGTGCATTGACCACTCTATGCACCAGATTACCGGTACAAAGTAGCGTTTAGCTTCATCTAATCTATTGCTTTGCTGACTACTGGCTTCTTTGGCTTAAAGGTCTATGCAACCAAGCCATAAAAACTACAAAAAAAAAAAACTAATGGCTTCAAAAAAAAAAAACTACTGGCTACCTTGACAGTTGCTGTCAAAAAATAAGTGTCAACTAGTGTCAAGCGGGCGAGTGGTAGAGAAATACAATTGTTCACGTTTCATTTGATTTAATTGCAATTAATTGTGGAAATTAAGACGAAAATATGGAAGACGATTTACCGACCGATTTTCAGGTCATCGTTGTTGGAACGGGTGAGTCATATTTTTTTTACAAGTAGATACCGGCATGATGGCGATCACCCTACTTATCGATCGTTTTTTTCAGCACTGTCTCGTCATCAAAGTTTCATGATTTCATGGTTCACCCATTTCCTTTTTATACGTAAATAGGCGTCTGTGTGAATTGCGCCGTCGAATGATACATATTATAGATAATATTTTTAAAACATGCCTTTCTATGTTGGTCATTGTAATCCATTGAAAAGAAATGTTTTTTCTATTGGAGGAAAACCTCGTAATCCTGTCAGATATTCTCCTTACATCTTACTTACACTTCAATTATTCAGTTATTTAGTATTGGCTTGCGAATTTAAATGAAACTTTAAAATCATCACACATCAAAACAATAAATGATGCCCTCCTAGATATCACATCCACAGCCGAAATACGTCCTGCTGAACAAGGGCCTCCCCCTTTGAAGGGAGGGGCTGCCATAATCCCCGTGCTTGTTAGACGTCTTGGGGATCACCATCATTAACACAATTATTGTTAAGTAGAATAAAACTTTGGTTGCAAAACAGGTGCAGACCTTATAAATAAAAATATCTAATCTATTATTGTTTCAGTTGGCAAATTGAGTTAAGCTTGCCTTATACATTAAATGTTTTTAAGAATGATTATTGCAACTGTGTTTTATGTACAAATATGTAACTCTTAAATTATGAAGATACTTCTGTTTAAGGCCTGGTCTACTTAAAATAAGTTGTAAGACTCACTTAAAACCATAATTATATAAATTCTAATCAGTAAATAAGTAAAACATACATATAAGTTTAATATTTATTTGTAATATGATAATTTATTAAGCAAAAATTAAGTTTAAGTTACATTAGAAAACAACATAAATAAATTTTAAATTGTTCCATAGGTATGGTGGAGTCCATAGTGGCTGCCGCATGCAGTAGGATAGGCAAGAATGTCTTGCATTTGGACTCCAGTGACCATTACGGAGGTCTCTGGGCCTCATACAATTTCGATGGTCTCCAAAAGTTCATAAAAGATGTAAATGCTGACCCAAAAAGGCAACTGCAAGTATACAACTTAAATGAAAAGTGGTATATTGAAAAGTAAGTACTACAATATCTTGCTTCATAAAGTTCTTATTTAATTTTTTGTGACCACTCTCTTTTCCCTCTTTTTAACCGACTTCAAAAAAGGAGGTTCTGTATTCGACGCGTATGTATGTAATATTAATAAAAATGCGTAATATTCATATATGTTAGTCTATGTGGGCTTCTAAACGAATTTACCAAATTTCACGAGTGTATGTATGTATGTATGTAGGTTTGTCCACGGATTTCTCAGAAACTACAAGTCCGATTTCGAAAATTCTTTTTGCAATAGTTAGAGTATCTTTCAACTTAGGGTAGAGTATAAATTTCTTCAAAATCGGTCCAGTAGTTTAAGAGATATAAACTTTTTATGTTTTCAGTAAGTTACTGTAATGTAGACGTTCGAGTTGCGTGACAGTACTGATACCTATCTTGGTAAAATAAGTCACTAAAAAGTGTTAAATAAACTATTTAAAAAAAAATAAAAACCGACTTCAAAGTAAATTATCTAAAAAGCATAAAATAACGAAAATATTATTGAAGTTGGTGCAGAATATACACAGCAGGTACGCTAACACCAACTTCAATAATATTTTCGTTATTTTATGCTTTTTAGATAATTTACTTTGAAGTCGGTTTTTATTTTTTTTAAAATAGTTTATTTAGTTACTTGTAGTGTTGTAGGCAATTGGAGAATTTTTGGATATTATTAAGTACTTATTAGTTATTAATTAGTTTTTGAGAATTATAGTCAGAACATTTTAGATGCTATTGGCTCACAGCAAGTACCACAAGGCTACAAAAAGTTTTGACAAAAAACTGTTGAATAAATGCCATTCTAGCTCTAATAATTGATTTGAGAAATAGGCTATTTTAATATTACTCTTCTTTATAGAGAGACACAGCAGGAAAACAAAAAGGATGGGGAAGAGAATAAAAGTGAAGATGTTAAAGCAGATTCAGCTAAGAAAGTATGGACCCAGGCTGACTTTGCATCTGAATATAGGAAGTTTAATATTGATATGACACCCAAGGTACATTATTGGAACTATTTTGTTTTAATTTTGTCTGTTTAATTTCTTACATACAGCACAGAAAATAAGGTTTAATTTGCCAGTATCTGTATCTTTTTAACTTACAATCTTATGAAAAGTAGAACTATGTGATACTTACCTGTTTATTAGTAAGATTGTTAGCATTAGCTGATTGGCATACTAATGCGTTCCTGCTTATATATACTAGTAGGAATTGGTTAAAGTATCCATACTGCAATAATTGAATTCTGATCACTATGTCATGTAAATTATATGAGCTGCTTCGACAATCTTTTGGGTAAACACCTTGAAGTATTGCTCACACATAAAGCGTTTTGTGTTCAGTGTTCTGACTCACAATATATGCTCTGCAACAGATTTCCCTATATAAAATTACAAACAATTGCATACAATAAATAGAATGCAGAATGGTTGCTGGTTATATAAAAGATATTTAGCTCTTCATGAGATCTTATATCAACAGTAAACATTTTTCATCACTACTTCTGACAAAAAAAAAACCGATAGGCGCGTATATAGGTACTAAAGTACAAGTGGGCTGGGCACACAGTTGCTGTTCGCTCGCGGGCCTTTGGTGGAGCTACTGATATCGTCGAACATCGCTCGGTACGCGGAGTTCCGGTGCGTGACGCGCGTGCTGACGTGGCTGGACGGCCGAGTGGCGCCCGTGCCTTGTTCCCGCGCCGATGTGTTCGCCACCGAGGCCGTCAGCATCGTTGAGAAGCGCATGCTCATGAAGATGCTCACCTCCATCGTCGGCTACAATGAGAGTGAAATGAATGAAGAGTTCAAAGGTAGGTAATACTTTGGCGATAGCAAAACACATTCCAACCTCCAGCTATTCCAATTCTCACCCTGCGCTTCGGCTTTTTTCACTCATGGAGAGGGAAGTCAATGTGATGTCCCTTGAATAATTTTTATTGGACATAATCTTTTTTTCTACCGGGAAACGAAACCTTCAATAGGCTCCTGATATCCAGTTGCCCAACTGGAGTATGTGAAATGGGGCACATGAGAGTGGAGACCAGCGGTTTTAAAAAGGCCACTTTCGTTGAATCATAATTTAAATTTATTTTATTTTTATTTGAATTTTATATTGATATTAGCCGGCTGCATTTATTTATTTATTATTGTTGGTTATTTATATTTGATTCTATCAAATATAATATTTATGTATTATCCTAATATCTATATACCTATATATTATTTTGCTGTTACGTATTTTATTGTTTATAGTTATGTATTTTTTTTTTCTCTTTTATAATTGGTTTGTATAAACAACCCCGCCTTGCAGTTCATAGTTCCTCTCCATCCAAAGGTTTCCTGGTAGAGATCACTTTTAGTGATAAGGCCGCCCATTGTTTCATTCTATTTTACTGTTTTTTTTCTTGTATTTTTGTGTTTTTTAATAATGGTGGAGCAATAAAGTATTATCTATCTATCTATCATAATAAGAGTAAGAGAAATGAAAAATACGAATTCTATTTAGATGAAAGGCTTCATGTAGCCCTTTTGGGCCCGATGGGCTCTCTGGAGGGATCTGCACCAGTTACCCCTTAGTGCCGTGTCTTTGAGCCATTTGGGGGTGCATTATAGCCCCCAGGGAACCTGTCATGGTACTCACGGGGTTCGTAACCACGCTGCCGTCCTCCTCGGTACCGCCACCGTACTTGATGGACCCGCCACTGGGCATCTTGGAAAGCCAGCCATAGAAGATCTTGCTACGGAATTCATATTGGAATGAAGCCCAATCGTTCCAATATGAATTCCGAAATGAATCTCTTATTAATCGAACAATACGAAAACAATAATTCAATCAATAAAATAATTCAATCTGCTAAACTGTTAAAATAACTACTAGTAATAAATATCTTCTGCTCCATACTTACAGGCCGGTTGGTGTTGGACAGACTTTATGAATCTTAAACCACAGTAGATTTAGTACACATTTGTATATTTTTTCTCCTAGATTGGAATGACAAAACATTTAAGGAGTACCTCACACACAAGGGTTTGACCCCAAACCTCATCCACTACGTGTTGTTTGCGATCGCGGGCGGCTCAGACGACATGCCGTGCTTGGAGGGAGTGAAGGAGTGCAAGAAATTCCTCATGAGCTTGGGTCGTTATGGGAACACGCCCTTCCTGTGGCCCATGTACGGTAGCGGAGAATTGCCGCAATGTTTCTGCAGGTCTGTACCTAACTAATAATAATAATATATTCATACACGATCCCAGCGATCTATATTTTTTTAGTAGATTAATAATCACAATATATCCGAAATATGGTAGCACTCTTAAATTCACTTAAAAAAAATCTGAAGTAATTAAGAATTTTACATGGGCATACTTAGTATTCTTATTTTTGTCACTCTTATTCCAGTCGTCACCAAATCTAGTACAAAATAATAAATCAATGCCTGAACTGATCTATTTCTCTTAGGTGGAAATCAACGTGCAACCTATTAGGTAGCAGCCAGGGTATCTAACCCCTACACCAAGCGGACCCTCAAATTATTTAAAAACCAGTGAACCGCCCGCCCCGCCTTCGTACGGGTATTCTACATACAGACCTTCCTTTTGAATAACTATCTATTGCAGAAAACTGCATTAAAATCCGTTGCGTAGTTAAAAAGATCTAAGCGTACAACAGCGGGAGTGACTGTTCTATACTATGTAAAGAAGAATAATATTTTGCTACTGCATTTTCGGATGCGTTTTTAAATCCCAAAACCAAATTCCTAATGTCAAACAGACCTGATACGAAATTCGCAACAATAAGAGTGATTATTGCAAAAAGTGCACCATGAAAGTGTTAGCTGTCCGTCGACGGTGCAATGACCTAGATGTGCACCAACTCGACTACGCAAACAAAAATGAAGCAACTTTCTAATGTTGCATGCCACACGATTTATGTTGTCGTTATTTTGAAAATAACTACAGGTTTTTCATAGAAATACGTTTATTTGTGTGAAACGTCTTATATTTATACAGATGGTAATGATAAAGTAAGGATGTTACGTCGCCGTTGCCGTCACAATATTTTATTATTTACGATGAAATTAAAAAATCTTTAATACCCCAGTAGAATACTTATTAAGTGCAAAAAATTGTATAGAAACGTAAGTTCAGAATCATGTATTAAATATTTAAACCCACTCCAAATTGTAATGACCTATTTGAATGGCTGTTATAATCCATTAGCATTTGAGGTGGCCTTAACAACAGGCTCCTGAATTCGGCTGTATGATTCACATCATGTGAATCACATGTAAGTTAAGATTTATTAGACTTCACGTTGGCAAGTAACACTACATTATGTGTATTTCGAAAACGCAATTTCTGTTCATCCTATAGCTGCATGTTATTAATTATCCGTATAAAAGTCTATTGAATTAAATAGGATTTGATATCGGTTTAGTAATTTGAAAATGGCAACAAACATACTACATAATCACTACAGTCTTTGCTTGTGGCGGCTTCGTGTGATGGGTCACCCCCTTCCCTCTAATATGGTTGAGGGGAGGGGGGTGATGGCTGCTGCTCGAGTCAACTCGTGCGCGGATGCTGCTTGGGGGGACTGGTCCGAATACTATCCCTTTGGCCTTTTAGTTTGTTTTAATTTTGTCGTAATTTATTGCTTTCTTCTTTCCTCCCTTGTTTTATGTTTCGCACGGCAGGAAACACTAGCGTTATTGTTGATCCAATTGTAACAAGACAAACAATGTTTAAAGAAAGTGAAAATATGACAAGCCTGCTGAGTTTCTTGCCGGATCTTCTCAGTAGAGGCCGCGTTGGTAACCGGTGGTAGCTTTAAAAAAAAAATGACCCTTCAAAAGTCCTAGCGTTAAGCCTATTTGAAAAAAATATCTGACTATCAAAATACTTTGATACACAGTGAAGTATCAAGATCTTATTGCAAGTAAAAATTGACCTTAAATCATCGATATAATATATAAACTAGATTTGGTGTCATGGTTCAAAAAGTGGTAGCGAGAAATAGCGCCCTTGTGTCGCTATTTCTTTACAAGCCACATCCTGACAAATTTATTTTTGCCGATAGGAGTGTCGCCACTGTCTATATGAAACTGTCAAACTACAAGTCATTATCATTATAAAATCGTTAGTTCACGTTTCCGTCACCAGCACAGATAAGTTTGCAACCTCCGCGACCACATTTTAGATGTCATTTTGTTCGTGAATGTTTATCTAGTTTATATATTTATATCGATGCCTTAAATTGATGCGCTTGTTAAAAACACCATTACAAAACTAACTTGGAACTTTAACAGCGTCGCTTATAATGCGCACGTATCATTTATAGGTTGTGCGCCGTGTTCGGCGGCGTGTACTGTCTCAACCGGCCAATAGACAAGGTGCAGACCAAGACCCTCGACGAGGGCAAGACGGTCATTACCATCGACAGCAAGTCCAAGACTCTCAACTGCGACCACCTCGTTATCGGCATCAACGAGTGTCCCAAGGAGTTGCTATCACCTGAGCCGGCCGAGAGCCGGGATATTTCCAAGGCGGTGTTCATCAGTAATGGGACTCTATTGCCAAGCGATAAGGAGCCTCTTACCCTACTGCGCTTCCCTCCGCCAGCTGATCACGGTCATGCGGTCACCGTGCTCGAGGTTGGACCGGCCACTGGCTCCTGCCCTAAAGGATTATGTGAGTATATAGATTGTGCATGATAATTTATACTAATCAATCTGTTATTCAGGGTTAATTTTGCAGAGGGTCAAACCTCACCCTTTTTTGCGAGGCTTGCAAAGGGTCAAACCAAGTTAATAGCTGGTTATATTTCTAACAGGGACCAGTAATGAGGTAAATTATAATTCTAAACTAGAGTTCGTAGGCATGTTTACGACTTAAAAAAATTTGAATGACTAAAAGCATCTAAAAGTCTAAAAGTCAGTTGAAAACGCTACTCTTGACTTTTTTGCAATTTGGTTATTCGGTAACCTGGTGTCAGAGTTGTTTGAGCGGCCCTTAGGCCCTGACTGACAATGACTGCTATCTAGATGACAACGACCGATCGGGACCGACTTTAAACGTGCCCTCCGAAGCACAGAGGTGTTTAATTCAAGTGCCACTAATCGGTCACCTATCAATGGACTGCCTGCCTGACTTTGCCTGACGATGCTTCACCAAGTGATTGTTTCATCATCATCATCCGAGACGTCCACTGCTGAACAAAGGTCTTCCCGTTTGAAGGGAACAGTTTCCATAATCCCCACGCTTGGCAGGTGTCTTGGAGATGACGCCCGTCTACTTGTTTTCCCTTAGTCGCCTTTTAAGGACACCCAACGGGAGGGTGCTATTCTTACCCAGACACCCCACGGGGACTCCACTGATCATTTACTGAACAGTGATACCGAACTGGCGATGAGCGCCTGTTATTGGAATAAAACCCTGTTAATGTACGAAACTGGGAATTGCAATTCAGCCACTTGAAACTCCAACGACAAAAGTCGTCCAGGGTCACGAGCTCATTTAACTTTTTGCACTACTTTTTTTGTGGTATCGTACCACTCACAACGCGTCGGCGACTCGGGTCGCTATTGTGTAATACGTGACTCATTCAACACCACTTGTTTCAGCACATTGAAATGTTTTGATTGTTAAATATTTTCTACGAATTTTTATGATAGTGTGAAATGGTTGTTGTCTAGCAGCCAACATCGATTTAAAACAGGCTTCTAAGACAATTTTTTAATTCTCTATTTTATTCAACGACTCAAGCAAGGTGTTCGCTTGATAGATAAACAATATAATCTGCCTGGTGACACAGGTTATATTGTCACAGTAATTGAGTCACCCAAGACGTTGAGTGTCTTGTAAGTGAGCCTAGTAAGATAATAATATCTTGGGACAATCCACACACTGTACTATGGAAATCAGACAACTGATACTAATACTTATGCAAATTTTTTTTTGTAAATACATACTTAAATAGATAAATAACACCCAGACACTTGGTGGGAATCGAACCCATGACCCATCGGGTAGCAGCCAGGGTGTCTAACCACTAGACCAACGGACCTGTCAAAAGATCACTAGCTATTAGCCTGGAAGAGATCTCAGATAGCGATAAGGCCACCCTTTGTACAAATTTCTTCAATTCCTTTTCTTATGTTCATTTATGTGTGTACAATAAAGAGTATAAATAAATATTGCACCCTTTATATCGGAACAGAGCAATGTGGTGCTCTTTGGCAGAAGAATATAATCTGACACTGCTGCAGTACTTACCAGATTGGTATCTCGCACAAGGTCACTATTTATTATTATTATTTATTAATCCAAAAATACATTTAAGTACATTAAACATAATGAAGAGTCAATGGACCCCGCACTAGGCGAACCTGTATCGCGGGCGACCTTAAGAAATAATTCTAATAGTAAGTAACAATATGAGCATATCAATTATATATGTAATATTATATTGTAATATTATATACGTAAAATATTATATAAATATGTACATACATACTTAATTAATATATACTATAAATCATTATTTTGGTATTGATAATAATAGTTCTGTGGCGTTATAGTTCAGTGTGAGTAAAAATGTCTTTAATTTAACAATTGCGTCTGAAGAGCTGAGATTTGATATATCACAAGACTTGTTTATTTTTAAGTAAATAAATGGAAATAAGAAGCTGCTAAATCGTTGTGCAAAGACAGTTTTAACAAGGTTATATTTAACAATAAGTCGTCTACTTTGCATACTTGTTTTGTAATCTTCAGATGAAATAAAAGTACTATGAAATTGAAGTACTGCTTTATGTACATAAACTTGACGCACAGTAAGAACTCCAGATTCACGATATAGAATAGTAGGAAACCGAAAATGTTTCCTAAACATAACCTTGAGGACAGACCTTTGAGCCCTCTCAAGGGAAAGTAGGTAAGACTTGGGAGCACTTCCCCATGCTGTAATAGCATATATTAAAAGAGATTGACAGATAGCGGTGTAGACCATGAGAAGTGTTTCTTTAGTAGCACCGTTTCTGAGTAATTTCATAATATGTATTAGTTTTCTAACCCTTCCAGACAAGGTCTGAATATGATTATCAAACGTGAGCCTTTGATCCAGAGTGACTCCTAAGTATTTCTGAACAGTCGTCCTGGAGAGAATATCACAAGAACAAGTAGTATCTATATTAAAACATATATGAGCCTTTAGAGTGAGTAAGGGAGGAGGGCTGGATGACTTTGTTTTGTGAAAGCATATGTAGCTGGACTTGGTAGCATTAAGGGTAAGAAGGTTTGCATTAAGCCATGCAGTTACTAATTCCATACCACGATTGCCCATGGAGAAAACATTCGTCCAGTCTGAGTCTTTAAATATGATGACAGTATCATCTGCATAGCAAATAATATCAATGTCTTTATTGGAGGAAAATAGATTGGTAATATCATTAATATAGGTTATGAATAGAATTGGTCCCAAGACGCTGCCTTGAGGGACACCAAAAGATACCTCAGCAGGTTTACTAAGAAGGCCATCAACTAAAACAGAATGTTTTCGGTCATTCAAGTAGCTTGTAAACCAATCTAGAGCAATACATCTGATACCTAGTAACTCTAACTTTCGAAGAAGGATGACATGAGACACAGTATCGAAAGCTTTGGAGAGATCAAGAAATACTCCGAGACAATAACGACGATTGTCAAGAGTCGCGGAAATACTGTTTAATAATCGGGTGATGGCTTCCTCAGTCGATTTGCCTCTACGAAATCCATACTGATTATGTGATAAGAGGTTATTTGATTCAAAGAAGTCTGTTAGTCTCTTGGCAACTATTTTCTCTAGCAGCTTAGCAAAGACGTTAAGTAGAGAGATAGGTCTATAATTAGACGGATCAAGTTTAGAACCACTCTTATATATTGGGACAATAACTGATACTTTCCAGCAGTCGGGAAATCTGCTCGATATGCTCAAGTTTATTATGTAAGTTAGTGATTTTAGAATCAGATAACAAATTCTTTTGACTGTGGTGTTTTTTATGCCATCAATACCAGGTGCACTATCAGCTTTCAGCTGACCAATCAAAGCAGAGACTTCAGAATCGTCAGTGGGGTGAATAAAAAAAGAATTTGGGGAATTGGATTGGATATTAACCGATTGGGCAAGATTTTGTTCTGTAGGATTGTTTAATATTTTCAAAGCTAAGTTTCGACCGATATTTGCAAAAAAATTATTACAAGTAGACAGAGAGTCTAGAGAAGAACTTTCTATATTTAAAAGTTCGACAGGCTGCCTCTTCTTACTTTCCATTTCACATATTTTATTTATTGTTTTCCAGTATTTTCGAGGGTTGTTCTTGTTTCCCGCTAATTTGTTATGATTATGCTGCAATTTTAACTTTTTAAGTAAATCACCAAGGAAGTTCCGATATCTCTTATACGATGTTAGGAGAACTAAGTTATTAGGATCAACTCTTACCCGAAGGTGAAGATTATCTCTGTGTCGCATACACCTGATGAGCCCTGGAGTGATCCAATCATTTAGGTTATATTTAGATCTGCTTAAATTAACTTGTTTAGAATTAGATTGTATTACACGAGAAAGGTAATCAGTAAAAATATGAGCAGCGAGACTTGCGTCCGGGCAATTTAAAACAATCGACCAGTCAGTATCTTCGAGCTGGCACTTAACGGCAGCGTAATCTATTTTTGAAACAACTCGGGAGTGCCCAGACTTTTGTTTCTTAACCAACCGAAATCCAGCCATGACCATGTCATGATCAGTTATTCTTGTTGAGCAAACTATACCCACTGCATCAGTTTTAACACCAGTAAAAACATGATCAAGACAGGAACCGTCTCTAGTTGGAAGTGAAATAACTGATTTTAGGCCTAGCTCAGCTGTTAAACACATGTAATCAGTAGTAGCAGATTTGTTATCTATTTGTTATGGTTTGACAGGCCTGTTGGTCTAGTGGTCAGATAACCTGACCGCTACCGGTCGTGGGTTCGAATCCCACCAAGTGTCTGGGTGTTTGTATTTCAAAAAAGTATTAGTATCAGTTGTTTGGTTTCCATAGTACAGGTTCTGCCTAGTTTGGGATCGGATGACCGTGTGTAGATTGTCTTAGAATATCATCATCAATATCATCATTCATCTAGTATCTTCTTCTCGCTAATGCAACCCCCTTCCTTACCCAGCCATCTACACGGGAGATATTATAGTACACAAGTGCTTGCATAGACACAAGTGCACTCGCTCTTCCTTTACTCTCATAATCCGATGGGACGGCAGATCGACCGGGGAGAGGTCAGTCGCAGAACCGATTTTTTTACATGCCAATCCGACGCATTCGTCATCGTACATTCTAGACAATCAGGTAATCGTCCTGCATTTCCCTAGCCGGTAAAGAACAATTACAAAGTGATTTCTCCTCGCGGGATTTGAACCTGAGACCTCTGATTTACAAAGCGACTGGTTTCCCGCTATAAGCAATAAATTAATAATACCCGCTCTTGTTTTTGTCCCACTGCTGGGCACGGGCCTACCCTCAAGATTAGGTCACGCTGGCCAAGTGCGGGTTGGCGGACTTCAAATGTCATTCGAAAGCTAGTTAGGCTTTCTCAGACATGCAGGTTACCTCACGATGTTTTCCTTCACCGAAAGCTAGTCAAAGCACAATCAGTACAATCGCACAAAGACGATTCGCACATTCGATTGAAAAAGATCAGTGGTGTGAGCCGGGGTTCGGACCTGCGCACCTTACTTCCAAGGCAAGCGCCCGCCCACTGAGCTGTAGCGACTACTTACCCTGCCTACAATTTAATATTCCTTTAGTACCTTTGCCTTTTTTCTGCAAACCCTAAAAGTTGTGACTAATGTGGTACAACAAAATCATAGGCACATAGGCATTAAAACAAAGGCTGCAGTCCGTGACAAAGAAATCAGGAAACATAACCTTTCTTCTGATATATTCTTCCTCATTTGAATGCTAAACTCACTTAACACTTAAACGGTCATGTTTGTTTCAGTTGTGGTCTACTTCATAACGAACAAAGTTAAGGATGCTGAGAGTGACCTAATGCCTATTGCTGAGAAGATATTCGACATGTCCGGCGGCGATCAAACAGCACCATCGGATAAACCAAAGGTTAGCTATGAATGAATAGGCTTTGTCAAGAGACTGTATGGACGGATTAGAACCCCAGCTTAAACCTAGGTTTTCGAATATTGGTTTCGTCTAGGGCCTTAATTCTCTAGGACTACATTCCCTAATAGACCAATATTTAATGTTTTTATGTCAAAGGCTTCCGGTTCGACAGCTGTCAAGTAAAGAACATATAAAGTGTCATTGTGAAAAACAAATAACAGTGAAAAACATACATTTTTCCAGTGAAACTTGTGTTATCTTATTAACACTATCCTGCAAATAGTGATAAACAATAATTAGTGCAAAAACACAGTGTAATTGGAACAAAAAGTGCTCAAATTGTCGTGAATCTATATACATATTCATAGCTAGCTACCCGGCTTTAATTTCAAATCCGATGGTAACTGACATCAGTTACCATACACAACACATGGCACTTCTTCTTCTTCTTTTAAAATGAGATGGCTTCCATTATGTGACATGGCACTTGACAGTTGTTATGTCATACACATGTATGACATAACAACTGTCAAGTGACAGCGGAAACGACAACGACATACGAGTGTTGTGTTACCAGAGCACAAAAACAAACAAGAGTAGAAAAGTGTTGCCCCCCTTAGGGTTGCTGTTACAAATTATACTTACCCATTAAAAATGGAAAAACATTTTGAAGTATTGATGGAAAAAATGAAAGAAAATATGAATGAGAAAATGAATGAAATTAAGGTGGAATTTCAAAAACAAACGTTGGCGTCAACAGGAAGTCTCTCTAAAAACTTGGCAATAACAATGGAGGAAAAATTAAAACCACTGATCGAGGAGAATCAAAAACTTAACAATGAAGTAACAACATCAAAGAACAAAGTCTATAATCTTCAGAAACAAGTAAGGAAGAATAACATAATCCTCCATGGAATTCAGGAAACAGAAGAAAATAATGCACAACTCTTTTAGTCTAAGAGCCCGTGAACCCCAGACCTTCGTTATTTTATAAAAGCTGAAAGTTTGTCAGCGCATGCTCCCAACACAGGTAAGAACGATGGACTATTATGAAGTTGCCCGCTAGTACTATAATTTCATGAACATTAGGGGTGTCTGGCAACCCCTTGCCAGACACCCCTAATGTTCATGAAATTATAATTCTACTTATGTTATAGTATAAAAGCTGATTTTTATATATAATACTTAGGTAATAATTAGATGATGTTTCCTCATCAGCCAGACATTTTTGATAGTTCCAACCCCTTGCCAGACAATGATGTAGGGTCGCTGTAGGAGCGAGCGCGAGACAGTATATGTATGGTGGGTGCGAGTGAGATGGCGAGATAGGTCTATCGCGATCTCTCACTGCGCAGTTGTTATTTCTACTGCGCATGTATTGACTTAGTACATGTTTACTTCAGCTAAAATAATCTTATATGCTATCTTCAAGTATTATTAATTGAATAGTTATTATAAATTAACAACATAAAATATTTCGAATATATACAGACTATAAAGTATATTCAATATATTATTAGTGTATGATACGTACGTGATTTTTAATAATATTCTGAAGGTAATACCAAAAAATCACACTTTATTATTTGATGAATTTAGATCGGTATTTTACACACCTTTAGTACCGTTTACCTGCCAAAGCCACGGCAACCCGAACTTCATAATAGTCCATCGTTCTTACCTGTGTTGGGAGCATGCGCTGACAAACTTTCAGCTTTTATAAAATAACGAAGGTCTGGGGTTCACGGGCTCTTGCTCTATTTGAGATGGTATTAGATATTCTTAACGATGCAGCCAAGGGAGAAAACGAAAATTTTGATAAATGGGAAATCAGCGAGGTTCATAGACTAGGGGTAAAGAGCGACAGTAAAATAAGACCTATACTAGTAAAATTAACGTTAACATGGAGGAAATTAGATATATTAAAAATAAATAAATGTTCCCGGAATATATCTATGCCACAGAAGACTTTCCTAAGGAAGTCTTAGAACTCAGGAAAGAACTGAGAACCAAACAGCTGGAAGAGATTAAGAAGGGGAATATCGCAGTCATCCAGTATGATAAGCTTATTGTAAAAAAGAAAAAAACCGAGTTCCAAGGAAATGAAAAACGGAAGAGATCACCATCAAAAACGCCCACCCAATCAAACTCAAACGACGCCACAGTGAAAAAGGCGCCAAACAAATTAAGCAAAACTAACGCATTTGAGTATATGAATCGTTCCCGAGGGCACTACACGCTGCCACGAGCTGGGCCGAGCAAACAATAGCAACTAACGTGCGCCCCCCGGAAGTCTAACAAAAACAAATGCAATAAAGAAAATGTCAATAGTATCAAATCAATTTCCCCAAGCCGGTTGGCGGTCACCGTGGGGAAATACGACCGCACCCCTACAGTGCCGTTCCCAGCCACTAACCAAACTTCTACAATACCCCCAAAAACTTCCCTAAACCAGGGAAGAGCGATTACACTAACGCAAAGTCATACAGACCAATCAGCCTAACCTCCTTCTTGCTGATGACTCTGGAGAGGCTCTGCGAGAGAGAACTGAGGGAAGGTGCGTTGAAGCAATTTCCCCTACACGCTACTGACAGCCCTCTGTGCAGAGCGTGCATGGAGGAGGTGGAAACTGCGGCCCACGTGCTGCTGAGATGCCCGGGGGTCGCCACATACAGGGCTAAGTACTTCGGAAACCCGAGTACTCTCCGAGGGATTGTCGGTGGCATCAAGTGCCTGCTGGCTTTTCTCGAGGAGTTGGGGTGGATCGAGTGAATCTTCCCACCCGTACGCAAAATACGGGCTTTGACGTGGAGTTGCAGAAACCAGCCCATGCTACCAATACCAATACCAAATACCCCCAAAAATTAAAAACTCTTCAATCTAGCACGCCACACTTAATACAAGAACTCTAAGAACGAATGAAAGACTACCAGAATTCGAAGAAGCTATAAGAATGATTAAGTGGGACATAATAGGACATGGAGAAGTAAGAAGAATGGGAGAAGAGATCAGGGAGTATCGGAGTTATATATTATACTACAAGGGAGTCAAAGGATCATTACCAGCCGGAAGACGTTCACTGCTGAACATAGGCCTCCCCCTTCGAACGCCACAATGACCGAAAATTGGCTATTTGCATCCACCGGTTATCTGCGACGCGCACAATGTCGTCTGTCCACCTAGTGGGAGGCCTACCAACGCTGCGTCTTCCGGTTCGTGGTCGCCACTCGAGAACCTTTCTTCCCCAGCGGTTATCGCCGAGCGATGTGGCCTGCCCATTGCCAATTCAACTTGCAGATTTTAAGAGCTATGTCGGTGACTAGCTATTCCGGATTCTGTCGCACAAAGAAACTCCGAGCATAGCTCTCTCCATAGCTCGTTGTGTGACTCTGAGCTTATTCAAAAGGCCAACAGTTAGGGACCACGTCTCAGTACCATATGTCATCACTGGCAACACATACTGGTTAAAAACCTTCGTCTTCAGGCACTGCGGTATTTTGAATGAGAAGATTTCGCTTAGTTTCCCGAACGCTGCCCATCCGAATTGGATTCTTCGGGCGTATTTTGTAAATATATACATAAATAGATAACACCCAGATACTTGGCGGGAATCGAACCCACGACGTATTGGGTAACAGCCGGCCAGGGTGACTAACCACAAGACTAACATACCCATCAAACCGTTGTTCCTCAACAGTAACTAAGTACACGTAAAAGTAATAATAAAGTACCTAATCTTTATAAAACCAAAACTTACGTTTAATTGATTGTTTTCCAAAATATTTAGTTTATATGTATGATTATTATATTATTATATTAATATTATTATATTAATATTATTATATTAATATTATTTTTATTAATGGAAGTCTAATTGAATGAAAACATAACTTTATTTCTTGATTATACTTATTTCCTATAGTAACGTAGTTCTTTATTTAAACCAGAAAACCTGCTAAATTACATCGCAATGTACAACTTAAACATAATAAAACCTGCTATGTCGCAAAATCGCTTATAAATCAGTAAAAACAAAAAAAAAAATCTTAATTTATTGTTTATACTATAGAATACATAATAAATCATCCATATTTTGGGTTTGGTTCATACGCTACAAATATAAATTATAAGAAGTTTTTTGGCTGCCCTGTAAAATTATGTTGAAGTTAGTTAGCAGGTTTACACTTTAAGCCGACGATATAACGAAGGTTAGTGATATCACCATGAAAATTCGACAGCTAAAATGGAGATGGACTGGACATATGATGAGGTCAAAGATAAAAAAATGGTCATACGACACAACAATATGGTATCCTCGTGACGGGAAAAGAAAAAGAGGACGTCAGAAAAAGCGATGGGAGGATGACTTCTCAAAAAACTGGCGGAGGAATTGTCTTGATCGTAGGCAGTGGCAGGACAAGGAGGAGGCCTTTGTCAATAGACAACCTGAACCAACTGAGGAAAACTTATAGTAGAAAAAGATATTGTTTTATATCATTATTTGTGTAACTTGGTCAGTGAATAAAGGCTATTTTATTTTATTACATATGTCAAAGGCTGGTACACGTAGTTTATAAATTACTAGCTGACCCGCGCTGCTCCGCCAGCGCTTAATATTATTTTTCTTAACTGTTTTCATGGATTTTCCTGATATTTATATTTTAAACCCTCTGGCCTAAAATTTTAACAACCAAAAAGAGTTGCAGAAGAACAGTTTGCTAAATATTTTGTATATGGCATAAGCTAGCGTTAGTTATGCAATGTCAAGCAAGGTCAATCCATGGATAGCCGTCGACGTCCGGATTTCTTTGTACGTTTGAACTAAGCTTCCCTGTGCTTCGGAGCGCGCGAAAAAAGACGGTTCCGTATGTTGTAGACAGTAGTCGTTACCTTCGGAGTCGCCCTAGGACGTCCATTGAGTACGGCGGTGACTCCGAGTAGGACGGCGGCGGGATGGCGACCCCCGTTCCCGTGAGCACCGTGTCTGGTTCCCGGGAGGCTATAATGTGTCCCCCGGCGGCGGGCTCAAAGGCAAGGCACTGAGGGGCAGGGGGCTCCTGGCGCAGTTCACACCGGAGAGCCCGGGGGTCCCCTCTCATGTGCCGATGCGACAGCTGCGGGTGTTTTAGTGGGTAAGATTCCCTCATATCCCGGTCGAGCCCCACAGCTCCCGGGGACCTATAGAAGATTCCGCGAAAAAAAAAGACAGTTGTCGTTATGCAGTCAGAGGGCCTAAGGGCAGCTTGAATAACTCTACTGACACCAGCTTGGCCACTAACCAAAAGACAAAAAAAATAAAACGGGTCATTACATGCACGTATACCTAATTAGTTTTTAACCGACTTCAAAAAAGGAGGAGGTTCTCAATTCGTCTGTATATATATATATTTTTTTTTATGTATGTTCGCGCATAACTCTGGCAATTATGAACCGATTTGAAAAAATCTTTCTTCCATCCATTCTTTAATCCGTTAATTGGGTCCCATAAAAAAAATATTGCCTAGTAATAAGTAGTTCCTGAAAAAACAAGAATGGTGACTGCGCACTGAGAGTTGGAGGAAAGCCTATATAGATGACTTTATGGTGCTTTTTAAGGACAAAAATGGTCATAACTCTGGTAAATATTTACCAATTTCAATGATTCTTTTTTTATTCGAAAGAAGAAACCACTGTAATGAACCTGTATGAATTTTATCACAACCAGATAAGAACTTCCTGGAGGACCATGATATGGAGGAATTTATCTGGTAAAAACCATAAAACTGATGTTCTCCTATGATGATTCCATGCAAATTTCATTACGATCGGATAAATTGTTTCTGAGTTTCTGAAGAAACATGAATTATGTAAAAGTATGTAGACGATAATGTGAAATCATAATGATGTCATAACCTACCTAGATCATTTTAGCGTCTTCGATGGTTCAATCTTTATGTATGAAAATATCACTAAAAAGTATAAAATAAAATATTAAAAAAAAAATTGAACCGACTTCAATAACACTAAAAAGCATAAAATAATTTAAATATTATTGAAGTTGGTGCCAAATATACACAGCAGGTACGCTAACACCCATCGATATACTATCTAAACAAGATTAGCTGTCACGGCCCGAAAAGTGGTCACGAAAATAGAGAGGCTGTCGCTTATTTCAAATTAGTACGAGCCGACAACAGGATGTATCGAAATTCCTTATTGCGCGTTTATAAACTGTCCAAATAATATAATACTTATCGTAATACTAAAATTGCAGATGGGGAATTTTTTTTTCGTTTCGTTTTCTTATTACTACTAGTTTAAATAATAAATATAAGTAAGATATCATTATAATACGAAATAAAAATTATTTATTTGATATTTTCTCCGCTAGAGACTGACAAAATTAATGTTGCCGATAGGCGTGTCGCCACTGTCTATACGAAACTGTTAAACTACACGTCATTACCATAATAAAAAAGTTAGTTCTCATTTTTGCCACCAGCACGGATAAGTTTGTAAGTCAGTACACACACAATGGAAACACACCTGTTTTGAACCTTATTTTATAGTGGTTAAGATTTTCTTTTAAATGAGTACAGTCAAAACAACTACTTTATTTCGTATAATTTTGGCGGTTTTATTGATTTTTCTTTGTCTCCGATGTAAAGGTTTTATGTGCCAACATTACTGCATACAGAATTAGACTTTATTACTACATGTGAAGGCTGCTATTAGTCCGACGTTCCGAATTATTTAAAACTATTTTCTACAATTTCTAGCTACGTGTATAGTTGTGTAAATAAATGTAACCGCAACCACATTTTCGATGTCATTTTGTTCGTGACAGCTAATCTAGTTGGTATAGTATATCGATGCTAACACCAACTTCTTTAATATTTAAATTATTTTATGCTTTTTAGTGTTATTGAAGTCGGTTCAATTTTTAAAAAAAATATTTTATGTAGGATTCATTTATATCTATTACGATACTAAGTAATACGTAATACCTTCTAGTTGAATTAATCGTAAACTGTATGTCCAACTAACCTCAGACACCTTGTTTGTATGCAGCTGCAATGGCTCAATCTGGATGTAGTATTCTATTTCACTGATTTTTATAAAACATGTACCATGTGTATCTTCTAAGTTGGGATAGTACCTACTTTACCCTTCGGAGTCGTTCGAGGTGTGGGACCTTAGAACGTAAATTGAGTACGGCGGCGACTCCGAGGAGGACGGAGGCGGGGTTTCGACCCCCGTCCCCTCGATCACCGTGACTGGGGCCTCCGGGGGGCTATAATGCGCACCCCAGCGGCGGGCTCAAAGGCAACTCACTGGTGCAGATCCCACCGGAGAGACCTGGGTCCCCTCTCATGTGCCGATGCGACAGTCGCGGGGGTTTTAGTGGGTAAGAATCCCACATACCCTGGTCGAGCCCCACAGCTCCTGGGAATCTTTTGAAGATTTCCCCCGCGTCAAAAATATACCTACTTCACTGTTTGGAGTCATAGGACGTTTTGGGGTATGAGCCCTAGACGTCGATCGAGCAGGTAAGGCGGCGACTCACAGGAGTACGGCGGCGGGGTTGCGACCCATGTCCCCGTGAGCACCGTGTCTGGTTCTCGGGGGGCTATATTGAGTCCCCCGGCGGCGGGCTCACAGGCAAGGCACTTAGGGATTCCTGGTGCAGATCCCACCGGAGGGCCCAGTCCCCTCTCTCATGTACTGCTGCGCCAGCCGCGGTTGTTTTAGTGAGTAAGAATTCCACATTTCCCGGTTGAAATCGGTGGGGACACGGGTCCCAAAAACTTGTTGAAGGTTGTTTCCGCGAGAACAAAAAAGTACCTCCTTCACTATTATAAATTGCATTGATTTGCATACAGCCGGGCTGTTTTTCCGTGATCAGACAGACAGAAATGTTAAAAGTAGCCAATATTGTGTTCTTTCTTGCTTATTTATTTCTAAAATTATAATTTACAGACTCAAATTATAATTTTCAACCTTTACTGTTTTAGTCATGTTTTAGTAGATCATTTCGTCTTATCTTTAACAATTTATGCAGCGCACGCGAAGAAAGAACGGATTGACAATTTTAAATTCGAAGTATCTTTTGAACGGAATGTCCGATTTCAATAATATAAATAGTAATGTATAAATATTGAAGCAGACTTGAATACAACATGATTTAATAGGATAAGGATTATTATAAAGGTATCAATAACATCATCTGAATGAAGACGGAACTTTTATCAACATTTCAAATATAAAAAAGTACTTGTAGTGACATAACTCTAATAGTTAGACATAATATGGTATCGCGGACTTTTTTGTAGATATTGATACGTTCTATAATAGAGCAAGAGCCCGTGAACCCCAGACCTTCGTTATTTTATAAAAGCTGAAAGTTTGTCAGCGCATGCTCCCAACACAGGTAAGAACGATGGACTATTATGAAGTTTGGGTTGCCGTGGCTTTGGCAGGTAAACGGTACTAAAGGTGTGTAAAATACCGATCTAAATTCATCAAATAATAAAGTGTTATTTTTTGGTATTACCTTCAGAATATTATTAAAAATCACGTTATTGATTGCCAGACACTTAACATCGTGGCAACCCCTTGCCAGACACCCCTAATGTTCATGAAATTATAATTCTACTTATGTTATAGTATAAAAGCTGATTTTTATATATAATACTTAGGTAATAATTAGATGATGTTTCCTCATCAGCCAGACATTTTTGATAGTTCCAACCCCTTGCCAGACAATGATGTAGGGTCGCTGTAGGAGCGAGCGCGAGACAGTATATGTATGGTGGGTGCGAGTGAGATGGCGAGATAGGTCTATCGCGATCTCTCACTGCGCAGTTGTTATTTCTACTGCGCATGTATTAATGTTTACATCAGCTAAAATAATCTTATATGCTATCTTCAAGTATTATTAATTGAATAGTTATTATAAATTAACAACATAAAATATTTCGAATATATACAGACTATAAAGTATATTCAATATATTATTAGTGTATGATACGTACATTATATGCTTACAATTTGTTTATGTAATTTTTTAAATGAAAGTGATCTTGTTTAAAAAATTAAGTCATGGGTGATATTTTAATTTGTGTTATTTGTAAGAAAAGTAGTGGTAAAATTATATTATTTTCTGACGAGACATTGAAAAAATGTGAATTAATTTTAAAATTGCGAAAAAAACATAACCTTAAATATAATAACATCATTCTTCCACGTGAATATACAGAGAGTGGTTATCACAGGGAATGTTACAAATCATTCACAGGACTGATGAAAAAATATTTTACCCCAGAACCTAAAAATTCTAAAAAGACTGTTGAAACAGAGCAAGAAAAAGAACCATCTAAAGACGTAAATATATCAACAGATGAAAGTTGAGGCCTTTTAAAATTAAAAAAAAAACGGAAGAGTATCAAACAGCTTTCATTAAATTCGGTAAACACGAATTATTCGAAAATAATAATGAACAACAAAGCAATTTTGATATTATTCAACGGTTTATGTGTGAGGTATACAATGTCAGTTCGATAACTGATGTTAATGCAGCACGGCTTCAACTATTCATTAATACATATCAGGTCTCAGATATTAATGAAGCGTTTAGCCGTAAAAAACTACGAAATTTTGATGCTAGCAGTCTGCCACCATGTAAATCCGAGCTGCTACAACAATTTCTGCGAGCCAACTATGTGTCTAGCATTTGGAATAATGCAAATCAGCAAATTCCAACAATTTATCAACCCGAGAATAATGGTTGGGTTCTCGAAGATAATCAGTACCATTTTAAATGGTTCGAAGGTGATCAGTTGCCAAATTTCGTCAGAGAATCACAGAAAACTGTCTCAGGTATAATACTACTTTAAACCATTATACATTATTTTTTGATATTTTCAATCCCATTAACTTTTTCATATTTCTACAGAAACTGACGAAGAAGAACAAGACGACGATATGGAATGGAGTAACAGTGACGAAGAAAATGATAACATTGATTATAATGATGATAATGAATAAAATAATATTTTCTTTAGTACACTATAATAATAATCTGTAATGTCATTAATATATTTTTAATTAAATTTTTGAGTATTATTTATTTGTTTTTTTTTTATAATCTGTTATTGAGGGATCGCGATAGACCTATCTCGCCATCTCACTCGCACCCACCATACATATACTGTCTCGCGCTCGCTCCTACAGCGACCCTACATCATTGTCTGGCAAGGGGTTGGAACTATCAAAAATGTCTGGCTGATGAGGAAACATCATCTAATTATTACCTAAGTATTATATATAAAAATCAGCTTTTATACTATAACATAAGTAGAATTATAATTTCATGAACATTAGGGGTGTCTGGCAAGGGGTTGCCACGATGTTAAGTGTCTGGCAATCAATAACGTGATTTTTAATAATATTCAAAAGTCAAAAAGTCAAAAGTCAAAAATAGTTTATTTCAAATAGGCTTAACGCTAGCACTTTTGAAAGGTCATGTATTTTTTTTTTTTAAAAGCTACCACCGGATCACAACGCGGCCTCAACTGAGAAGATCCGGCAAGAAACTCAGCGGGCTTGTCATTTTATCACTTTTTTTTTTTTTTAAACAGTGTGTCATGTTACAGTTAGATCAGAGCGACAGTGTGTCTTGCCGTTCAAAAGATCAAATAATACAGGGAAAAAAATAATAAAATACGACGAAAGTAGGTACAACAAACTAAAAAGCCAAAGGGATAGTAGTCGGACCAGTCCCCCCAAGCAGCACCCGCGCACGAGTTGACTCGAGCAGCAGCCATCACTCCCCTCAACCATATTGGAGGGAAGGGGGTGACCCGCCACACGAAGCCGCCACAAGCAAAGACCTTTCGATGGCGAGCATGACCAATCTAATATCACAGTGGCACACGTCTAACATTTAACTTCTGCTGTTAAGCAGTGCCTCGTCAGGCAAGACACAAAGCACTTTAACATATTATTGGTGTCATCAATTAATTGACTAGTGCAGCAGCCATCAGTTATCCAACACTTTATATGGTGTTACAAATTGTAAGCCTTAAAATTCAAAGCTTGCATGAGTCAGGCAGTTCAAGCCCACGCAGCTTTATCCTCTAGGTAATCCGAGATTTTATAATAAGCCTTTTTCGACAATCGGCTTTTTATCAAAGGTTTAAATTTATTCAGTGGAAGATCTCGGATATCCTGTGGCAGTTTGTTATAGAAGCGTATACTTTGACCCATAAAAGATTTGCCTGTTCTGTGGAGACGCGTGGAATGCAAAACAAGATCGTGTTTGTTCCGGGTATTAACACCATGAATATCACTATATTTTTTAAAAGATCCAATATTTTTCTGAACATAAATTTTCAAATATGAATTGTGAAACAACCGTTAGAATATCTATTTCTGAAGGTAATACCAAAAAATAACACTTTATTATTTGATGAATTTAGATCGGTATTTTACCCACCTTTAGTACCGTTTACCTGCCAAAGCCACGGCAACCCAAACTTCATAATAGTCCATCGTTCTTACCTGTGTTGGGAGCATGCGCTGACAAACTTTCAGCTTTTATAAAATAACGAAGGTCTGGGGTTCACGGGCTCTTAGACTATAATATTGTAGAACATTTTTTTGTTGTATCATCACTAGTTTCCGCAGCGCATGCAATGACAGACATTTTATGACTGAGTTTTTCACACCTTGGGTTACATTATTTTAATTTTAGTAGGGATCCCTATTTTTTTTTTAAATATGAAATAGCCTATGTTACTCAGTGAAGATGTAGCTTTGAAGCTTTAGAAGTTAGCGGCGACCAACCCCGACGTTCTGTCGGGGTTCGGACACGGAAGAACATGCATTTGCGTTATCCATGTAAATCTATATCTGTGGTGCCGACCTTCATGTGTAGCTGTGTGTACGCATACTCCCCCGACACCCTCTCGGTGCCTGCAACGACGCAAGGCTTAAACCGCGTTTTCAGTCGCCTCTGGAGATAAAGAAAATTTTTGCCTTTTTTAAGTAAGTTCGCTTGTTACAGTGCCTGTGGTCGCTCTTCTACAACGTGAAAGACACAAGTGCGACCGTACGCAGCGGTGCAGAACACGTGCACGTGTGCTCCGGGCCCGACGCCGGCCTCGACTTCGACCGCGCCGTGGAACAGGTGCGTGCCTAGCTTCGCTCGCAGTACTCCACACGGCACGTGTGCTCCGGGCCCGACGCCGGCCTCGACTTCGACCGCGCCGTGGAACAGGTGCGTGCCTAGCTTCGCTCGCAGTACTCCACACGGCACGTGTGCTCCGGGCCCGACGCCGGCCTCGACTTCGACCGCGCCGTGGAACAGGTGCGTGCCTAGCTTCGCTCGCAGTACTTCACACGGCACGTGTGCTCCGGGCCCGACGCCGGCCTCGACTTCGACCGCGCCGTGGAACAGGGGCGTGCCTAGCTTCGCTCGCAGTACTCCACATGGCACGTGTGCTCCGGGCCCGACGCCGGCCTCGACTTCGACCGCGCCGTGGAACAGGTGCGTGCCTAGCTTCGCTCGCAGTACTCCACACGGCACGTGTGCTCCGGGCCCGACGCCGGCCTCGACTTCGACCGCGCCGTGGAACAGGTGCGTGCCTAGCTTCGCTCGCAGTACTCCACACGGCACGTGTGCTCCGGGCCCGACGCCGGCCTCGACTTCGACCGCGCCGTGGAACAGGTGCGTGCCTAGCTTCGCTCGCAGTACTTCACACGGCACGTGTGCTCCGGGCCCGACGCCGGCCTCGACTTCGACCGCGCCGTGGAACAGGGGCGTGCCTAGCTTCGCTCGCAGTACTCCACATGGCACGTGTGCTCCGGGCCCGACGCTGGCCTCGACTTCGACCGCGCCGTGGAACAGGTGCGTGCCTAGCTTCGCTCGCAGTACTCCACACGGCACGTGTGCTCCGGGCCCGACGCCGGCCTCGACTTCGACCGCGCCGTGGAACAGGTGCGTGCCTAGCTTCGCTCGCAGTACTCCACATGGCACGTGTGCTCCGGGCCCGACGCCGGCCTCGACTTCGACCGCGCCGTGGAACAGGTGCGTGCCTAGCCTCGCTCGCAGTACTCCACACGGCACGTGTGCTCCGGGTCCGACGCTGGCCTCGACTTCGACCGCGCCGTGGAACAGGTGCGTGCCTAGCTTCGCTCGCAGTACTCCACACGGCACGTGTGCTCCGGGCCCGACGCCGGCCTCGACTTCGACCGCGCCGTGGAACAGGTGCGTGCCTAGCTTCGCTCGCAGTACTCCACATGGCACGTGTGCTCCGGGCCCGACGCCGGCCTCGACTTCGACCGCGCCGTGGAACAGGTGCGTGCCTAGCCTCGCTCGCAGTACTCCACACGGCACGTGTGCTCCGGGTCCGACGCTGGCCTCGACTTCGACCGCGCCGTGGAACAGGTGCGTGCCTAGCTTCGCTCGCAGTACTCCACACGGCACGTGTGCTCCGGGCCCGACGCCGGCCTCGACTTCGACCGCGCCGTGGAACAGGTGCGTGCCTAGCCTCGCTCGCAGTACTCCACACGGTACATTCGCAGTACTCCACACGGTACGCTCGCAGTACTCCACACGGTACGTGTGGTACGTGAATGAAATAATGACATATTATGTTATTATGTTTTATCAAATGGAAAAGGGAAGGGAGGAGGAAGAAGAAAGTCAGAATCACGATTCAATTTTATAAATATACTTACGAATTCCAAAAAAAATCTTACTACTTCTTACTTGAACACCGTACTTGAATTAAAAAACTAGTAAAAAAATAATTAAAACCGACTTCAAACGTCAAACAAAATCAAATTGTTTTCTAAAAATAGATTATACATTTGTTTTTTTTACTACTTATATGCTAGTGCTTGACTGCGCAGTCCCACCTGATTGAAAGCGGCGACGCAATCGAAGATGCTAAAGCACATTATCTTATCAAGTGGATGTTTGCGTAACTCATGAATAAAACAATTTACATGTAAGGTAATATATTTGCTGCTTTTCGAAGTATTCTCCATTACATTTTAAACATTTTTTCATTCGGTCAAACCATTTTTGAAAACATGAGGACCATTGGTCCAGGGGCATGTTGTTTGCGTGGTGGTTCAAACTTCACGGCCTCTTCCGGCCCCTTAAATGTCATAACTAGATACCGGATTTATATGTAAATACATATTTTTAATTTCAATAGTTTTTGCTTAGTATGTGGTTTTCTACGCGAATCATGACATTTGGAACGAGAAAATGCCATTTTTATTTTCCATATTTTGGCATATTTCAAAGATAATAAGTCCATATATTTTCAAAAATGAATATAGCATGCAAAGTATTTACGATACCACGTAGGTAAATCACAAAAATAAATGTTCGGGGTAGGAACAATTTGCGAATGAGCATAATATTTATTTATTTTTCTGTAAACGTGTCACATCGCAGTCGCGGGTCGTTACAGTAAGCTATCGCCGCTGAATTGGTTGAACATTCCCCGCATTCACCTTATCAAAACATCTATCAAGTATTAATGTCGCGGATGGCGGTCCGTCAGTTCCTTAATTTTGTTGGTTTGCTGTCAAATTCGAACACCCATACAAAATATTGTTGTTTTCTCTCCGGCATGTAACAATATATTTATGTTCCATCTCATGTCACAATGTCATACACAGCATTTGAATTTCCGTGATCGTACTTTAACAACATTTATTAAAACCAATCAACACGAGACAGTTTTTGTTCTGGGGTAATTCATGAGGAATCCAGCGGGAATAAAGTTTTCAGCTTTTAAATGTTGGTATAAGATTTTTTGAATTTGACTCATACCAATCCCCAAATGTATTCGAATCATCATCATCCTTTCATAATAAATTTTCCTCAGTGACCGCAGTTGAAGGCCGACTTTCACGAATTCCATCATGTAGAGAAACGCGGCCACGATCAAATTCTACGTTCCAACTCCTAACGCTGCTCAAATGAGATGCTTCCCTCCCAAAAGCATTTTGAAGACGGGCAGTTAATCGGGCGGGAAAACCGACGCAGGCAAACTGTTCCAGTCCGTAACTGCCCTATTATAAATGAAGAAGCCAATCGCTTAGTTCGGACGGAAGGAACGCTCACCACATAAGGGTGTGCACGTGCCGTGCGTCTCGTCGTCTGATGATGGAAGGGGGATGGTGAAATCAAGTCATGCAATTCCTACGCACACTCTCCAAAAGTCCAAAACGCATCCTGTAAAATACCGAGAGGCTGGCAACTCTGCGCCTGTGCTCTAGGCTTTGTAAATTGACTTCAACTAACCCTGCGTCAGCAATAAGCCTCTTAGCACGCCTCTCCGCCGAGTCCAAAGCTGAAAGATGGCATTTTGCAGCACCAGCCCATATGTGACTACATTACCTACTCCACACATGGCCGGACTTGTGCTTTATATAGCATCAAAAGCTGCCCCGGTGTGAAGTACCGCCGGTTCTTGGCCTTGGACTCAATGAACCGCCCAAAGTTGAGGTTTGAGGAAATTTCAACTCCCAGCAACTGAATGCGGTCGGTGTATTCCAAGGATACATTAGTGGTTTTTATCTATGTTATCAAGACTCAGCAATGCGTGGGTTGTATCAAATCAGTTAATATGAAATGTGTACAAAATATATCTCTGAATAGAACTACCCTTTCTGGGAATATCGTCGAAATTCAATAGCAAGTAAAATGCTAGTAACTAATTCACCATTACAGCACTCCGAATGCTTGCGAAACCATCACGCAACTCGAACGGCTACGTTAGAGTAACTTACTGTAAACATAAACCCTCCATATCTTTTAAGCTTCTGAACCGATTTCGTTGAATGTTGTACTCTTCCCTAATTTGAAACATTTATTTATAGTTTCTGAGAAATACGGGGACAAACCTACTTACATAAATATACACAAACTCATGTGTTTTGGTACACAGTACATCGCAGCTGGGTATACACATCATTCCCTGAAAAATCGCAAAATTGAGATTCATTCTTGATGTTGATAGTTGTAAACCACGTGGCAATGGATAAGTAACATAACAAATAAATAAATAAAAAAAAGTAAAATAAAGTTATTTATTAAAATTCTGTCGGGTTGTGAAATCGGTTTCTTTTTTTTTGGGAATGATAGACGCTGTTGGCCGCAGATGGCCATTACAGCTTCACCGGAGGCTAGTGCTTAAAGCGCTCTAGCCTTAACGGCAGAAGTAGCGACGAGCTCAAGGGCACCTCAGGGAGGCACGGCCTCGGCTTGGGCTGTCGCTTGAGAGAGGGCTGAGTTTACCACCGGTTCACAACGCGCCCCCACTGAGAAGAACCGGCAAGAAACTCAGTGGGGTGATGCACGTCGTTGAGGAACATGCGTACGACCCTTCGGCCTCGCCGGCGAGACCGGTGTCTGATAGCTAGTGTAGCATACGGTTGTCGAGGAGGGTTCGGCGCATCCCGGTCCAATAGGACCGTCATGGGGTCAGGAGGGTCGAGCAGTACGTGCCGTGGTCTGTGGCGCGAGTCAGAAGGACTAGGGGCGTAATCGGCGGCGGCGCGGATTAAACTGTTCGCGTGACGGGACGCGGATTCAAAGTAGCGTTTCGACGCTTCTTTAAGGAACTTACGAAGGGGATCTAACTTGAAATCGGAATGCAGATCTACATTCCGCATGTACCACGGGGCACCGACGGCACGTCGGAGGAAACGATTTTGGATAACCTGGAGGCTATCGATACGGGTGCGGGCGGCGTGCGCGAAAATAACACTCGCGTAAGTCATAATTGGGCGAATGCAAGCTTTGTATAATGTCAACTTATTTCTAAGCGACATTTTACTCCGCTTGCAGAGAAGGGGATAATACGAAAGCCGCTCGATTGCGGACGGACCGAATGTGCGGGCCGAAAGTCATGGCAGAGTCCAAGGTGACTCCGAGGTACTTAACCTTCCTAGTCCAGGGGATAGGGCGATTGAATAAGGATATTGGGGCCAGTCGTCTGCTGGGCCGAAGGCTCCGCGCGGAGAACATATTGGCGGGTCCCCGGGAGAAGACCACCGCGGCAGTCTTCTCCGGGTTCTCCTCTATGCGCCACGTACGAAACCATTGGCCCAGGGCGTCGACTGCGGCTTGAAGAGCACGCGTCAAATAGGACATGTTCCTATGGGAATAAAAGAGAGCGGTGTCATCCGCGTGAAGGGCGAGCTGGACTCTGTTCGTACGAGGAATGTCACTAAAAGAACGATGTACTAAAAAGGAAAAGTTCATTCTAGGCAGGGTCGGGAATTAATTCCTTTTAGTACTTAGGTAGTACACAAACAGGGCACCACAGTTAACTGACCATTAAAGAAGAACAGAGAGAAAATACACTGTTTGAAAAGGATAAATATATAATTTAAGAACTTCATTGTAGACGCTGAGACATTGCAAGTAAAGATTCATAATTCGGCCGTATTGTAACTCTGATTTATCTTGACAAATCAGAGTTACAATACGGCCGAAGCCGTCGAGCCGTCGAGTAAGGAGACTAAAAAAACAGGAGACTAAAAAGACAGGAGACTAAAGATTATATTGGTATCTTTGTCATTTCGTGTATGACGTCAGTTTGTCAAAATTGTTTAATTGAAATAATACATTAAAAATATCAAAATAACAGTAATAAACTAAGTTTAGGATTCAGTAGTAAATAAATAATCGGTTCTTCGAGCGATGTGGCCTGCCCACTGCCACTTCAACTTGCATATTCTACGAGCTATGTCGGTGATCTTGGTTCTTCAGCGAATCTCCTCATTCCGGATTCTATCGCGCAAAGAAACTCCGAGCATAGCTCTCTCCATAGCTAGTTGTGTGACTCTGAGCTTCTCTAAAAGGCCAGCTGTTAAAGACCACGTCTCAGTACCATATGTCATCACTGGCAACACACACTGGTTAAACACCTTTGTCTTCAGGCACTGCGGAAATTCAGATGAGAAGATGTCACGTAGTTTCCCAAACGCTGCCCATCCGAGTTGGATTCTTCGGGCGACCTCTTTGTCGAAGTTGGACCGACCTAACTGGACAACCTGTCCAAGATAGGTATAGTGGTCAACAACTTCGAGTGTATCGTTCCCAACAAAAACCGGTATGCGTACAACATGGACATTAGAAATGATCTTCGTCTTGTGCATGTTCATTTTAAGACCCACCTGTTGGGAGTTCGGGAGTGGCTCACAACTAATTCCTACCACTGTAAGGACAACTACAAACGAAGAGGATTTAATACGACTACAGATTAAACCTAACTGAACCAATGTTCAAGAAATTAATTTTATTAGAAGACTAGCTGACCCACGCAGCTCCGCCTGCGCAATTTTTACGCTAACTAAACTTTGAATAACAGACATTCGCATCAAATACATAACCTCATTTTTTATAGTCGGTTAAAAACTGGGACCCACTTTTTACTTGCTCTCCGAAGCACGGACCCGTTTTGTTCAAATGGCGTTAAACGGTCACCCATCTATTTAATGACCTTACCTAACGTTGCTTAACCCGATCGATTACAAAACCTTGATAACAACTCTCTATGAGTGTTCCCTTACTAATATTTATTATATTATATTATAAAGAAAAATTTATAAAATCGGACCAAGCGTATAACCAAGTACCCGTTTTGACTTTAATCCCCTCTCCCAAAAGAACCGTGCTAGATTACGGGATAAAAAGTATCCTATGTCCTACCTCGTAGTAAGATCTCAAATCATGCCAAGTTTCATTTGAATCCATTCAGTAGTTTCGGCGTGATGCTCAGCCGTGATACAGACAGACAGACAGACAGACAGACAGACAGACAGACAAAAATTAAAAAAAATACATTTTCGGCCTCAGTATCGGTTATAGAATGCCCTCCAAAAATAATTTTCAAAATATCTTCAATGTACAGAATTGGACCTGTTACAGTTTTATTATAAGTATAGATAGATAAAATCTTTTTTTTTAAAAATTGAACCGACTTCAATATCACTGAAAAGTATAAAATAATTTAAATATTATTGAAGTTGGTGTTAGCGTACCTGCTTTGTATATTTGGCACCAACTTCAATAATATTTAAATTATTTTATACTTTTCAGTGATATTGAAGTCGGTTCAATTTTTTTTAAAAAAGATTTTATTTTAAACTTTTTAGTGATATTTTCATATATAAAGATTGAACCATCGAAAACCGTAAAATTATCTAGGTAGGTTATGATCACATTATCGTCTACATAGTTTTACATAATTCATGTTTTTTCAGAAAAAAATATCCGGTCGTAATGAAATTTGCATGGAAACATCATAGTAGTTTACTCTCTCGAATAAAAAAAGAATCATCGAAATCGGTTCATAATTGTCAGAGCAATGTAATGGAGAACATCAATTTTATGATTTTTACCAGATAAATTCCTCCACATCGTTCATGGTCCTCCAGGAAGTTCTTATCCGGTTGTAATAAAATTCATACAGATTCAATACAGTGGTTTCTTCTTTCGAATAAAAAAAGAATCATTGAAATTGGTAAATATTTGCCAGAGTTATGGCTATTTTTGTCCGACCGAGCGAGTCCGAGCGACTAAAACGTCATCTATATAGGCTTTCTTGCAGCTCTCAGTGCGCAGTCACCATTCTTGTTTTTTCAGGAACTACTTATTACTAAGCAATATTTTTTTTATGGGACCCAATTAACGGATTAAAGAATGGATGGAAGAAAGATTTTTTCAAATCGGTTCATAATTGCCAGAGTTATGCGCGAACATACATAGAAAAAAAAAATATATATATACAGACGAATTGAGAACCTCCTCCTTTTTTGAAGTCGGTTAAAAATAAGGAAAACATTATACTCCAATTTCATAATTGTACTAATTGTATATGATTTTGTCCCAATTTCCTATCATAATCTTAATAAAATAATAATGACTAAATTATTGGCTTTAATTAGAATTATGAATGCATAATGAAAGTATTAAAATGGAGTAAGTTTCTAAATGGATTATGAATGGTGGATGGATACAGGTTATTTGTACTCTTTGGAATGGAACATTTTACGATAAAACTATAATTGCTAAAAGAACTAATGACGAATCTGTGACGTCATGCATATTGTGACTGCGATAGATAGAGACGAAATTATACGAGTCCTACCGATCTTCTCTCTTGAGAGTCAGTGCACAGCCAGCTCCGCTCCCGTCGATCCAACGCACCTCGATCTAGTAGATAGGGAAGTAGAGCGCAGGTCCTCACTCCCTCCCACCGAATCCCTCTCCCCGGTCACGCAGACCAAAGTAGAAGATCTGATCGAAGGTTCTCCCTGTCCACCTGATATGTCTATTAGTGACTATCTTCAACGCTGCCATGTCCCACTGCGTCTTTCCTGCCGAGTGGAAAGACGCCAGTGATGACATAAGGTTACTGAGACGTGGTCTTTAACAGCTGGCCTTTTAGAGAAGCTCAGAGTCACACAACTAGCTATGGAGAGAGCTATGCTCGGAGTTTCTTTGCGCGATAGAATCCGGAATGAGGAGATTCGCTGAAGAACCAAGATCACCGACATAGCTCGTAGAATATGCAAGTTGAAGTGGCAGTGGGCAGGCCACATCGCTCGAAGAACCGATTATTTATTTACTACTGACTCCTAAACTTAGTTTATTACTGTTATTTTGATATTTTTAATGTATTATTTCAATTAAACAATTTTGACAAACTGACGTCATACACGAAATGACAAAGATACCAATATAATCTTTAGTCTCCTGTCTTTGTCGAGTTGATAAAGCCAAGGCTTTATCAACTCGACGGCTCGACGGCTTCGGCCGTATTGTAACTCTGATTTGTCAAGATAAATCAGAGTTACAATACGGCCGAATTATGAATCTTTACTTGCAATGTCTCAGCGTCTACAATGAAGTTCTTAAATTATATATTTATCCTTTTCAAACAGTGTATTTTCTCTCTGTTCTTCTTTAATGGTCAGTTAACTGTGGTGCCCTGTTTGTGTACTACCTAAGTACTAAAAGGAATTAATTCCCGACCCTGCCTAGAATGAACTTTTCCTTTTTAGTACATCGTTCTTTTAGTGACATTCCTCGTACGAACAGAGTCCAGCTCGCCCTTCACGCGGATGACACCGCTCTCTATTATTCCCATAGGAACATGTCCTATTTGACGCGTGCTCTTCAAGCCGCAGTCGACGCCCTGGGCCAATGGTTTCGTACGTGGCGCATAGAGGAGAACCCGGAGAAGACTGCCGCGGTGGTCTTCTCCCGGGGACCCGCCAATATGTTCTCCGCGCGGAGCCTTCGGCCCAGCAGACGACTGGCCCCAATATCCCTATTCAATCGCCCTATCCCCTGGACTAGGAAGGTTAAGTACCTCGGAGTCACCTTGGACTCTGCCATGACTTTCGGCCCGCACATTCGGTCCGTCCGCAATCGAGCGGCTTTCGTATTATCCCCTTCTCTGCAAGCGGAGTAAAATGTCGCTTGTCGATTTATCTTGACAAATCAGAGTTACAATACGGCCGAATTATGAATCTTTACTTCCAATGTCTCAGCGTCTACAATGAAGTTCTTAAATTATATATTTATCCTTTTCAAACAGTGTATTTTCTCTCTGTTCTTCTTTAATGGTCAGTTAACTGTGGTGTCCTGTTTGTGTACTACCTAAGTACTAAAAGGAATTAATTCCCGACCCTGCCTAGAATGAACTTTTCCTTTTTAGTACATCATTCTTTTAGTGGCTACTTTGTCTTTCGCGATGTACCTATTCGTAGTCTCTGGCTTTGTACTAACTAGTTTGCTATTCCTTTTTAATAGGTGCATCATTCATTTCGATGCATTTAGTACTTCGTCTTTCGCTCGCGATTTTTATTTTGTTTTATATATTTTTGGTTCGATCAGTCGCTCGCAGACAAACTCAGAACGGGACCGAACGTGCGGGAATGATGACTAAAGTTACTAAAAGCCTGAATTAGTAGGTACATTTGAAAGATTGTACTAGTACGGAGCGCTCCGTTCAGTGTCCGAGCAAGAACAAGCCTAATTTGTTTAGCCTAATTTTTGCCCAAATAGACTAATATACGTGAACATTACGCATTTTTACTAATATTACATACATACGCGTCAAAAATACAGAACCTCATTTTTGAAGTCTGTTAGTAAATTAACTTGAGTCAAGGTGACTGCAATCAAATCTTGTGCTGTGCGCAATGTCATTTGTTCCGGTTCATGATATCGTTATTGTTGATTTGAATACTGCATAGAATTACTGATTTGATCTCATTAGCCAATTTTATTATGCATTAACAACTAATTCCCATGTGTGACTAAAGCTACTAGACTAAACCAGTCTAAAATGCCCCGTAGGTTGGAGTTGGTGAGGACCCAAAAGCAACAAAGGCCTCCCCCTTAGAAGGGACGGGTTGCCATAATCCCCACGTCTTTGGGATCGCAGTAGGTATAGGTGGTAGGTAATTAATTCCCTTAATCGCTTCTTGCGGACACACAACGGAAGGCGATGGGAGGGTGCTATTCTTACCCGACGCCCCTCGAAATTATTCACTCATTATTTAACCATTAAAACCCTGACGTCGTGTCGTAAATTTGGATTCGCGCTTGTATCAGTACAAACGCGAATCCAGATTTTTGTGTAGAGAGGGGCAATTTTATCTAGGGAGTCGGATATTGCCCGATACAACCCTGAGTCTGGGAGAATTACCATTGTAATTATTCTATCTTTACTAGCAACATTTTTTTAAATATACCTCAGCAGTATGCTAGATATGTACTTACTTATATTTTGAAAATTAATGCTAATACAGTTAGGCAAGAATTAAAAAGTCATCGTCGCGTTTTCCTTATAATATACACCAGTTCCCACAAGGTTGTTAATTAATTAAATATTGTGCTGTAAAATTCGGCAATTAAAGCGTAAACAGGTTCTTTATGAGGACTGAGGATAGAGCTTTGATTACAGTAAGCAGGTATTCACTACTGCACATACAAAGTCGCGAAAGTACTTACTGAGTACTACTATGAGAGATATATAATTATGCCTTTTTGTAATGTGTTATCTAATTGGTGTGACTTTGACCCATCATGTTTAGACGATAACCTTAGATGCTCCTAAAGTTAAGCAAGCCTACGATAACAATTATTGAAAAATAACTAGAATATTATTTCTATTCTTATCAATACCCTTAATATAATAAATTAACCTTTACAATCGTTCTCTTTGGTGTTTACAAATTGAGAATAAGAACGTTCACCCATGTGACAGAGATACATACTGATCTTATTTCATCACAATGCGGATGTATTTGGCTTCCATGGCCGCTATATTGATATTACGAAATGTTATCGATGTAAAGTTTATAAGCAATTAGGTGTAAAATTTAAAAATATAATTAAGTTAATGTTGTCTTTTATTTTTACGAATACTGCACATACTCTTAGAAATAAAATTACAAAAAAGTAAATAAGTACTTATTTAAAATAAACCACGGTTCATTTCCATATAATTAACTTAATTTGTAACAAAAGCGCGTATAACTCCTTTAGTGACGATTTTATCGCTGAACTATCGTTACGGTATTTTGCCCAATGCAAACATGTTCTACTGTTCAATGAAATAAGTAGGCAAATAATACCTAGTTTTTATCATAATTTAGTAGGTTAGTTAGGTATCTAATTCCCTGGTGCGACGCGTTAGTACTAACAGCATCCTGACTATGCTTGATAGCAGTAGGGCTAGGATATCATTACGTGGACTCCGAGGAAGACGGCGGCGGGGTTGCGATCCCCGTCCCCGTGAGCATCGTGTCAGGTTCCCGGGGGGCTACAAAGCGCCACCCGGCGGCGGGGTCAAAGTCAAGGCACTGAGGGGCCCCTGGTGCAGATCCCACTGGAGAGACCAGGGTCCCTCTCACGTGCCGATGCGACAGCCGCGGGGGTTTTAGTGGGTAAGAATCCCACATACCCCGGTCGAGCCCCACAGTTCCCGGGGACCTTTCGAAGATTTCCCTCGCGTCAAAAAAAAGGGCTATCATTACGTGAACCACTGTTGCAATGGTTAAGGTAACTAACGACTCCAACAATGTTACTAACTCCAGGCTAAAGAAAAATCGAGTCGTAAATCAAGAAATTGTTATTGATTAAAACTCTGAATATTCAATCAATAAATCCATCAATCAATCATTTATTGTTCACAAATATGGGTATTATACAGATAATATACATTAATAAGTCTCTCCATATTTTGCCAAGAAAGAAAGCATGCAAACACTACAACATAGTTAAGGGAATCACAAAAATTGCATATAATTCACTGATCTGTTAAAAAATCGGACACTTTGTAGTAACATTTATCTACTAAATATTTTTTAATTTCTTTTTAAATAGGTTTAATTCAAGGTCTTTAATTTCTTTCGGAATCTTATTGTATATCTTAGGCGCCATGCAAATTGCAATAAATACTTTTATGGTAAAGGGCTGTCCGAGACGATCTTAGACATAATGTGTTATTATTTCGTCTATTCCTATCGCAGATATCATTTATTATTGAGGCCCAAAGCCATTAAAGTAGCCCAATAGGTACACACTATATCGTAAAATAACATGTCCTAAAGATAGACTCTTTAGTTATAACTCGTTTGCATTGACTAACATTTTTTTTAACCTTAGGCCGAGCAAATCTTCAAGTCGATATGTCCGGGCGAGGAGTTCCTGCCGCGCGCTCCCGACCCAGAGGAGATTGTGTTCGAGGATGACGTCACGCACGGGCCCGAGTTCCAACGAGAACAGGACGACGAGGCCGAAGGCGATGCACCCAAAGAGTAATCGCGCCCATAAATAATTTAATGTTACATTCTGTCAGCACGTTTAAGCGAGCCGCCGTGCTTCCATGAGCTTGGAAATTTAATAGAATCCAAAATTACGCAACAACATATCACGCTACTCTCGTTTAAGCTTCACAGATTTCTTTGAGAAATCCTCTCCATTCTAGCGTGCTTTATATTTTAAACCCGCTTAAACGTACTGAGAGCTACAGCTAAGATGTAATCTCATAAGGTTTATACGCTTTAGTCGCGCTACTTCGTGCATTCCGACTGGTGCGTTTGCTTTTGAGAAATTACAAAATTGATGACGTTATTGCGGTGCGAGGTTTCTAGTCGACGCTGATGACCTGCTAAATTAAACTCATCAAGTATCACTAGCAATACGCTACTTTGTTATATCTTTTGAGAAATTAATATACACAGAGATTTTGTAATTGCTGTACAGTGGCGTAGCTTGCCTTAGATACGGGGCCCCGTATCAAAATTTGTTGGGGCGCCCAAATTATGGTACGGCCTAAGAGATTATGTGAGAACATGGATTTTACGAATTGTTGCTTACACGTGTTCGGGGCCCCTGTAGCCCGGGGCCCCCGTATCATTGATACGGCGGTAGCTACGCCCCTGTTGCTGTATCACAACAAATTTATCAGATCACAGTGTCGGTTGCGGTTGTCAGGGTGGACTGGTGTCAGCTAGGTTGTCTTGATAGAGTGAGCAAGATCAACTTGTAGCTTTTTGAGGCTATCATTTCAATACAACACATGTTATCGATAATTATATTAGACAAAATTTCATACGATCTCGTTAGTAACCAATTATTACATTGGTAGATTCTTTATTGTATAAGTATTTTTTATTATGGACTTCAAGGTTGGTGATACGCGCTCTCTAGAGTGTTTTATTTCGAATATAATATTTTATGGTAATTATGTTATTAACCAAAATATTATGTTCTATGATAAAAACATGTGCAATTTGCTAGTGCTAAATGTTGAAAACGTAGCTACTATGCAATTTTATAATGTTAAGTGTAACATTTTGGACGCACCAGTCTAAATAATAGATCTAGCACATCTTATTATTTTAATATTTAAGTTAATTAGCACTTTTATTATATTTATTGTCAAATTAAATAATCATGCCTGTGCAGCTTATGCATTTATAATTCCAATAAATTGTGATTATTAGAATATATGGCATTTTTATTTGAATACAAATATACCTTTCTTCCATACATAAGAACATGCTTAGTAAATTGATGTGACCTAGTGAAACCCTACCTCGGTAACAGGATTAACTGTTGCGGTATAACATCGTAGTAATTCAATAGCTAGAAAGACGGAAAACTACGAGTCGTTTACAGACATAGGTATTGTATTAGATGGAACTTGATTTTCAATTTCATAGGTTTGGATATATCTTCAAGCCAGTATAATTTACATCAAATAAAATTAGTTTCTCTATTTAATTTAAAACAAAATGACATTGTTTAATGCTCGTGACTGACGTCAGCCATGTTATCTGGTACCCATTTATACACTTAATAATTTTACAGTTAATACTACTTGGAAGTCTTTATAATATTACTGGTCTTTTCTAATTATCATTAGTATAAACACTCACTCAATAGGTCATGGGACAAATTTTTGTGTGTATGAATATGTATTTACAAAAGTGTATTAGTTGTCTAGTTACCATGGTAGATACAGATTATGTCCGGTTTGGGATCAGATGACCATGTGTGGATTGTTCCAGGATATATTTTGCCAATATTAGTAATATTCTCTTGAATCAACAGGAGGGGAGTGGCTCCTATGTTGTTTGTACCTTCTAGCTAGTAAATTATCTATGGACGTTTATAAGAGAGCTTCTGGTGTTATATGTCAGATAGACCCCACTATATGTGAGAGCCCCTGTGAGGCCTATGCATGTTAAAAAATTTCGAATTTAAACTACAAAGCCATCGGAATGTAAGTTTTTGTTTTCAATTTGTATAATGAGCAAATAATTTTATAAATCTATTGCAAACACATATTAACTAGAATAGAACTCTGAGGCAGTCAGGTAAAAATAAAAAACAACATTTTTAAATTCACACTTTATTATAAAGATTGGTTTTAACAATAAGTAACGTTAAACTTCATTATAAAAGTTAACATAAAATTGCATGTAATATTTAGTACATTAACTAAAAAGTATGAAATAATATTTATAAAAATTATATAAATGGAATACCTGTTTCGATAGATACCAATAATTACTTATTTTACCTAGTTACACATATTTATATGTTGGTTATCTGTTTAAAAAATAGTATTTTTTCTAGTTGAAGTAGTTATACCTCCCTTATTCAAACATATACATACAAAATAATTGCATTTTAGTGAGATTGTATAACAGGAACTTAAAATAATCGTTTCTCATAAGAGAACAAACTGTGCACATTACCCTCTAACTGAGCAGAGTATGTTCTCTTCATGAACCTCAGATCACCAGAATAGCTCATTTCACGTAAGAGTGCGACTGATCGTGCCCCAATATCCTGGCAGCTGTGCTGCATACCTGCCTGTAAGTATGGGAGGAAACGTAGAACTGAGCCTTTGTCTACAATACTTCCACTCACTCCCTGTGCAACCCTATGTTTGTCAGATTCTTTATGGTAATATCGGCTCATTGCAGATCCCTTCCCATCTTTGTTCTCCATAGCTTCCAAGCTGCCCATTCCTCTATACTTCTTCAATCTTACTCCATCAGAAAAGAAGTAGTCTCCGGGAGCTTCTGATGTTCCAGCAAGTAGAGAACCCATCATGACGGTCGAAGCTCCCAATGCTAATGACTTTACAATGTGACCCACAGATTGAATTCCACCATCAGCTATGACAGGGACATTGAATTGACGAGCATAGGCAGAGACTTGGTACACTGCCGTGGCTTGTGGGCATCCGCATGCCATTACTTCTTGGGTGATGCATATGGAGCCACTGCCCATACCCACTCTTAATGCATCTGCCCCAGCATCAATAAGGTTTTTTGCTTGCATTCTTGTGACAACATTGCCTCCAATCACTTGAATCTGTGGATAGTTCTTTTTGATGTACTTTATCATTTCAATTTGATATTTTGAATTACCTTGTGATGAATCAAGCACTACCACATCTACTCCACTGTTAATAAGTAATTTCAGGCGCTCTCTGTCCGTATCGCGGGTACCAATAGCGGCACCTACTAGGAGCTGTTTGTTAGAATCTTTGGATGCATTGGGGTAACTTCTAGCCTTTTTTAAGTCTGTTCTGGCAATCAGGGCCACCAATTCACCGGATCCATTTATAATAGGCAATTTACCTTTTTTGCTCTTTTCCAATATGTAATTGGCATCCTGCAGTGTCACACCAGATTGAGCAGTTATCATGTCATTAATAGGTGTCATGACTTCCTTGAGGCTGAGCTGTGGATTTCCCTCCCTGAAGTCAATATCCCTGGAAGTGACAATGCCAATGAGCCTTCCACCTAGTTTACCATTTTCTGTGATAGGGTAACCAGTAAATCCGTTCTTCCTTTTAGCTTCAATGACATCAGCAACCGTGTTTTCAGGGCCCATGCACATAGGGTCTCGGATGAATCCGTGTTTGTATTTTTTGACTTTATGGACTTCATTAGCTTGGTACTCTGGAGTGCAGTTGTGGTGGATGATGCCGATGCCGCCGCACAAAGCCATGGATATAGCCATGTCAGCTTCGGTTACAGTATCCATAGGGGCAGCCACTAGTGGGGATTTCAGGTTAATTTTTTTGGTGAGGGGAGACATCAGATCTACTTCTTCTGCTGTGAAGTCGATGTACCCGGGTAGCAAGAGAAAGTCATTATAAGTAAGACCCTCTCTATTAGCAAAGATTTCTTCCGCGGAGAGTCCATCCCGAAGATCACCCTCGGCTTTAGTGGACATCTTGTTGGTGGCCACGTGGAATTAACTATATGGACAGTATACGCACTTTAAAGACTATAATATCTTTATAATAACACTTTCATGGAGTAATCCTAGTGTTTTTTTAACTACGGGGAATTAGATTCCTCAACTCGTACACGTGGTGTTTTTGTACTACGTTTTCAAGAATATCTTCAGAAATAAATTGGCAAGTTGGAACTTCGATAATTCCTATGCTTTCTTCAGTAAAATGTATATTCTCAAAAGAGATTTTAGTTTAATAATATATTAATTAAACAAAATACATTTTTAAAGATACCGGCTTCACCACGTTCTAAATAAATGACACTGACCGACTGACTGACGGCCGAGTCTATTTTAATGATTGAACCATAGAGTAAAGCGAGGTGTTGCAATCGTTTGAAAAATTTCTCCCTAAACTCAAGTCAGAATTCCCCTGAAAGCACACAAAAAACATTTTCGTCCAACGAAAATGTTTTTTGTAGTTCTAAAATACTCTGCACGATTTGACTACTACTATCTTAGAGGAAGAAAACAATAGAGGGCTGGACACTTTCTTTCTCATTCACGCAAGAAAAGAATGCGTTTATGTAGGTTACGTGTGATAGAAAGAAACAGTGTATATGATTTTTTGTCCCTCAGCATGTGTTCGATTTTTCCGCGCCGTGGGTGCGAAACAAATTTGACGTTTGCTCCCACTTTGCTCCGTGACAATTTTATCGTGGTTTTAATATTAAATAAATAACTTAAAATTCAATAAAAAACTAACTGTGACATTACTGTGTGTTGTGGAAATCCTATAAGAATCGTGCAGTGCAGTATTATAGGCTGTAAAAGTGACAGTGAACGTAAAATTAGTAGAGTATCGTTTCACAGGTAAACGTGAATTATTATGGCCAATTTAGAGATTACATTTAGAAACTAATACTTGTAAACGACTTATTTAGATCGTATTGCTCTAAATTAGTTACTATTTTACTTGAAAGTTACGTGTAAGATCGATAAATTCTTGTTTTTCATCCATAACCTAAAATTTTCAGTTTATTGATCGCTATTATCAGTGTTGCCAGTGTATAAAAGAGAGACTACCATAAATAAGTGGTAAATTATTATTAAGTGCATCATACACGATCCCACATGCTGGGTGCATCGAAGAATTTCTCAGATTCCCCGGATTTATTTTTATGATTTCCTGAAAATATGGATATTTGTATACTGTGGATAGCAGCAACAAAAATAATTAATTAGGTTGCTAAAAGTTATTCCCGAATGCTTAAATATTCAGAAATAACGTAAGCGCTCAAGTAATTCGTCCAAGGCTGCGCAGGACGTATTCATTCGTTATTTATAGGCACAATGGTCATTGTACATTTAATCGTGCTTTTACTATATGCATGTTGTTTAAATATATGTATGTATGTTGTTGGTTACAATTTATTGGTAAATTTGTCTGAATTATAAATAAATAGTACCGACGTTGAATAGTTTGTTTCATTTGCCCCCCTATTATGTACCTATCTCGTTTGACAACTAAAGTGATGATCAATAAAGCAAAGTGACAATTAAATAACTATCAAATGATTCATTTGGCATTGCCTAACTTGAATCACCAATAAATACCAAACACACTTTCAGTAGACATCAAAGTTTGGTGGACAACTGAAGCTTGATAGTCACTTTGCTTTATTGATCATCACTTTTTTTTTTGTAGGAATAGTCCTGTTTCACCGGACAAGAGGGCGAGCGCTTAAAGCGCTCCAGCCAGAAAGGTTTGGGTAGCGACTAGCACAAGGGCACCTCAGGGAGGCACGGCCTCGGCTTGGGCTGCCGCTTAGAGAAAATGAGTTTACCACCGGTTCACAACGCGCCCCCGCTGAGAAGAACCGGCAAGAAACTCAGCGAGGGGATGCATGTCGAGGTCGCATGCGTACGGATCCCTTCGGTCTCGCCGGCGAGACCGGTGTCTGTGTGTTGATGTGTTTACGACTCTTGACATCGTTGTCGGTGTTGTGTCATGGTCCAGGAGGACGGACATCGGGTCGGGTGGGTCGAGCAGTACATGCCGCGGACGGCGGCGATGTGCGGCTGTTCGACGACCTGAGGGACCTGGCCGCTGCCCAATAGGACATGGGTTCGATTCCGAAGGATTCCGAACTATTGTCTGGGTGTTATTTATATATTTAAATATGTATTTATACAGTTTACAAGTATTTGTAATCATTTATCTGGTTACCTTACTAAAGGATCTGCGTAGATTGAGATCAGGTGGTCATTGGTCAAGCGTAGATTGTCCCAAGATACTAGTACTATAGATTTGTATATTGGAGAAATTTACTAAAACTTACCCGGTAAATGGCCATAGTATGTATTATATTAAGTTATAAGAAAGCCAATTTCTGCCTACCTCTCTGGGAAATAGCATATTATTGTTTTTATCTCTTAACTTTTTTGTATGAGGCTAATAATTATCTACAACTCTTAGCCAGTTTAATCACCACGTGATATCACCCAGGTGAACAATGTGGAATAGACCTTAGCTACAGCATATATGATATTAAGTGTACATTCACTTTGTAGCCTCCGTCGTGGGTTCGAATCCTGCGAAGGGCAACAAATTTGAGTAGTTGTTCCTTACTGGCTAGGACAATGCAGGCCGATGACCTGATTGTCTGTAAAGTAAGATGATCCATGTGTCGGGATTTGCGATAGGACGTATGCCCGACTCCTGTCCGTCAAATTAAAACACCGAGCTTTGGTAATAAACACTTATAATCAAATTGAGAGAGAACAACTTATAATACAGTGGAGTAATCGTAATAATTAAAACATGTCTCTGCCATAGATACTAGCGCGCTGTCATCTTTTTGACAGCCCCTTTGGCGTTCCGAAACCGTGATCCGAGATACGCCATACATGCGTCGGATGGGCATGTAAAAAGTCGGTACTGCGCTTAACTTCTCCCCAGTCGTGTCGGTCTTCCGTCCCATCGGATTATGAGAGGTACCTATTATATGAACCAAGAGAGAGTGCACTTGTGTCTACGCAAGCACTTGTGCACTATAATATCTCCTGCGTACATGGCTGATCTTGTGAAAGATTGGCCGCTGTGGTTGATTCGGCTAGGAGGACATTATTATAACAATCACTTTCGTACTTTTTGCAGACTGACATAGATTGAGACGATATAATGTAAGAAAAGTAAATGTTGTGTCAAAAAAGTGGTTTTTGGTTAGGAAAGAAAATATAATTTACAACAACCTCCGTATTTGCTTTACACAAAGGGTAAAATTTCCCTTACGTGGCAACTCTAAATTTAGTATGTACTTATTTTTCTGTCCTTATCGGCGGCACGCTTGGTATAGGTCTGTATTATATTCTGTCTACGACTACTATTGACGACTGACTAGTGAGGCGACTGATCTTACGATCAGGTGGTAGCAATGATTACTATACTTTTACGATTATTATACTTTTAGGGAGTGTCCTAATAGAACGCGATCACGTGATCATCGCGCGAACGAACGACGCGACCATCGCGAGATGACTGGCGAATGTCCATATGTTTGAGATTTCATCATGCGATGGTCGCGTCGTTCGTTCGCGCGATGATCGAGTGATCGCGTTTAGTTAGGACATCGCCTTAGGTGATTTCCTAACTAAACGCGAATACGCGATCATCGCAAGTTCATCGCAAACGAAATCTCAAACATATGGACGTCGAACGAGTGTCCTAACTGGCGACTGGACTCGTTCGGCGTCCGTATGTTTTAGATTCATTCGCGCGATGGTCGCGTCGTTCGTTAGCGCGATGATCGCGTGATCGCGTTTAGTTAGGACACTCCCTTACTATCATTGGGTGGTATATAGTGTGTAAAAATATTTTTTGTGTAAGTGCTATCGTGAGGCCTATACAATAATAATAATAATACCTTGGGACAATCCACACACGGTCATTTGATCCCAAACTAAGCAGAGCCTGTACTATGGAAACCAGACAACTGATACTAGTACTTATATACATTTTTTTTTGTAAATACATACAATATATACGTACAATATAGTTAAATAACACCCAGACACTTGGTGGGAATCAAACCCACGACCCATCGGTTAGCGGAGAGGGTGTCTAACCACTGGACCAACGGGCCCGTCAAACATAAACATAATAAAGATATACATAAGATATATATACATAATAAAGATATTTTGACTTTGACTTTGAAAGAAAATAAAATCACATCAATTCTTTAAAAATGTATCGTATCGTTTTATTCCCTATCCCTATCTATAGGTAGCTCTATACACCTCATATCTGTAAAGCCGGTTCCGGGTTCTGCGCCTTTTTACATCAGACGCATGAATCATCTACCTTTCCAGACTATCAGGCGATTGGCCTGCATGGTCCAACTCCTAGCCCATTATGGAATAAAATCTTTGTAAAAAAATTGAACCGACTTCAATATCACTGAAAAGTATAAAATAATTTAAATATTATAGAAGTTGGTTTTAGCGTACCTGCTGTGTATAATTGGCACCAACTTCAATAATATTTAAATTATTTTATACTTTTCAGTGATATTGAAGTCGGTACAGTTTTTTTTTTAAAGATTTTATTTTATACTTTTTAGTGATATTTTCATAAATAATGATTGAACCATCGAAGACGGTAAAATGATCTAGGTAGGTTATGATCACATTATCGTCTACATAGTTTTACATAATTCATGTTTCTTTTAGAAAAAAATATCCGGTCGTAATGAAATTTGCATGGAATCATCATAGTAGAGTAATGTAATGGAGAACATCAGTTTTATGGTTTTTACCAGATAAATTCCTCCACATCGTTCATGGTCCTCTAGTAAGTTCTTAGCCGTTTGTGATAAAATTCGTACAGATTAATTACAGTGGTTCAATCTATCGAATAAAAAAATAATCATTGAAATTGGTAAATATTTGCCAGAGTTATGACCATTTTTGTCCGTAAAAAGCTTCCCTTTTTACTGTTTCTGTCCTAATTTACTCAGTACTCTGAGCTGTTTTAACACAAAAGAGATTTCATTCCATGAAAAAAATCACATAATTGTAGGTATAGCTGGCAGTTTGGCAATTACAGTGATAAACGAAAATTAAAAATTAGAATTTTATTTGTTTTTGATTAAATAGACGTATAAAAATAAAATAAAAAAATCAAAGGTTTATCCTGGGTTTATCCTATAAATGAAATGATTCACTGTTTTCGTCATCGGTCATCAGTACATCGAACAGTGTCTTGAGCCTGACGTGATGCCCTATGCACATTTTATTGGTAACGGTTTCATATTCACGATAATGCTAGGGCTCACACCGCGAGAGTCGTACGAGATTATTATATTATATATTATGTATTTTAACTTTTACTTTCCTTGTTCATTAAATGTATTTTAACTTTTACTTTCCTCGCAGTTGAAATGAAAAGTAGTTTTGTTTAATTACCCTTTTCACTCTCGAACTATTGGTGCTCTCACTTCGTTCGAACGCCAGAAATATTTTGGGTGAAATGGATCTCTTTCAATCTTGGTTATCAATCTACTATTTATTTAGTTTTCGACTAATTCTGTAATATGCCTACTAGTTAACGAATAAATCTACGCGCTGTCAGATTTTCGCAAAGTGCTTTCATTGTCGCGATGTAGAGGAGCGGCTCAGCCAGAAGGGTCTGTTCTGGCTGAGCCACCGGGTCCTATAACTTTTAAACCACGGAGGCCATGGTAGAGCGTGTAAGTCTCACACTTTAGGCAGTATCTGAATGGGGCGATGCCAATCTTGTGAAATTCAACGCAGCCAAAACACAAGCGTGTCTGTTCACCGCTAAAAGGAGTCCGTTCACCTTGGCTCCTACTTTCCAGAATGTATCCTTAGAATACACCGACCGCCTTCAGTTGTTGGGAGTTGATATTTCCTCAGACCTAAACTTTGGGCGGTTCATTGAGTCCAAAGCCAAAGTAGCCGCAAGGAAGCTTGGTGTCCTTGCAAAGGTCCGGCGGTACTTCACACCGGGACAGCTTCTGATGTTATATAAAGCGCAAGTCAGGTCGTGTGTGGAGTACTGTAGTCATATATGGGCTGGTGCTGCAAAATGCCATCTAGCAGCTTTGGACTCGGTGGAGAAGCGTGCTAAAAGCCTAATTTGCGACACTAGGTTAGTGGAGGCCAATCTACAAAGCCTAGAGCACAGGCGCAGAGTAGCCAGCCTCTCGGTATTCTACAGGCTGCATTTTGGAGAGTGTGCGCAGGAATTACATGAATTGATCCCACCATCACCCTTCTATCATCGGACGACGAGACGCACAGCACATACGCACCCATATGTGGTAAACGTGCCTTCAGTCCGGACTAAGCGATTTGCTTCTTCCTTTATAATAAGGACAGCTAAGGACTGGAATAGTTTTCCTGCGTCGGTTTTCCCGCCCGATTATAATATAGATGTCTTCAAGAATAGAGTGAATAGGCTATTAATAATAATAAGCTAGTGTGCTAGGATGGTAACATCCTCGACTGCGTCACCGCTTTCCATCAGGTGGGACTGTGGTCAAGCACTGGCTTATATTGGATAAAAAAAAACGGACCGACTAATTCCCATAATAATGAGTAATTTCAACTACTTTGGTAACTAGAGACTGAATCCATGTTTAGTGAGAATTGAAATCAGCCATGGTGTCAGTCAGTCCAAATTCCGTGGGTCTTCGTCTATTAGTGCAGAGATCCTGTGATCACCTTCTTGCTCCGTCATCAGAGCCCGATAACCCTCTTTTTTAACCGACTTCAAAAAAGGAGAAGGTTCTCAATTCGTCTGTATATATATATATATATATATATTATGTATGTTCGCGCATAACTCTGGCAATTATGAACCGATTTGAAAAAATCTTTCTTCCATCCATTCTTCAATCCATTGATTGGGTCCCATAAAAAAAAATATTGCTTAGTAATAAGTAGTTCCTGGAAAAACAAGAGTGGTGACTGCGCAGGAAAGCTGCAGGAAAGCCTATATAGATGACTTTATGTCGCTTTTTAAGGACAAAAATGGTCATAACTCTGGCAAATATTTACCAATTTCAATAATTCTTTTTTTATTCGAAAGAAGAAACCACTGTATTGAATCTGTATGAATTTTATCACAACCGGATTAGAACTTCCTGGAGGACCATGAGAGATGTGGAGGAATTTATCTGATAAAAACCATAAAACTGATGTTCTCCATTACATTGCTCTGACAATTATGAACTGATTTCGATGATTCTTTTTTTATTCGAGAGAGTAAACTACTATGATGATTCCATGCAAATTTCATTACGACCGGATATTTTTTCTGAAGAAACATGAATGATTTAAAACTATGTAGACGATAATGTGATCATAACCTACATAGATCATTTTACGATCTTCGATGGTTCAATCTTTATACTTATATGAAAATATCACTAAAAAGTTTAAAATAAAATCTTTTTATAAAAAAAATTGAACCGATTTCAATATCACTGAAAAGTATAAAATAATTTAAATATTATTGAAGTTGGTGCCAAATATACACAGCCGGTAAGCTAACACCAACTTCAATAATATTTAAATTATTTTATACTTTTCAGTGATATTGAAGTCGGTTCAATTTTTTTTTAAAGATTTTTACCAATGAATCTTCGAGAGCTATCCAACGAGTATAAATTCTATGGGTCCATGTTTATTGGTGTACAGGTATTATTTTAAACACCTTGCTGCTCCATCATCAGACCCTAGTTAAGGTGGTTTATTCCTCGTAGTTCGATTGGTAGTTCGATCATCGAACAGACGTTACTATATTCTTAAGTATCATCGGATTTACATAATATTTTTTTTTTCAAACCAGTGACGAGACAAGCAAGACGTTAGCCTGATGGCAAGCAACACGCCTGCCTAAAGACAGCTGCATTGTACTGCCACTCGTCACGCAAGACATTCGTTATATACAGGGTGTCCCACGGCGATGCCACACGGAGGGAAAGTACCTTAAATATTAAAGATAGGATATTTTACTGAAAGAAGACATCGTTTTATTTTTAATAATAAGTAGAACTGCATTCACAGATTTTTTTATTTTTTTATTAAAAGAGTGAGAATTTGTATACAACAGAACGGATCACACTTTGAGCATTTGATAAATTAATTTTTTTTTTAAATAAAATGTAAAATTTTATGATCTTAGTTTCATTTAATATGCTAGGTTATTTAGGAAAAAATAATGCTTATGAGTAGCCCTTTCAAACGCTATTATAAAATACATGTAATTTTTCAATCACATTTGGCGGGTTCGATTCCCGGTTGAGGTAGGCGATTTTTAAAAAATCTGTGAATGCAGTTCTACTTATTATTAAAAATAAAACGATGTCTTCTTTCAGTAAAATATCCTATCTTTAATATTTAAGGTACTTTCCCTCCGTGTGGCATCGCCGTGGGACGCCCTGTATATAGACGTCGTGACCTGTGTCCGGTAATTTCACCAGCTACAGTGCCCTTCACTCCGGAACACAACAATTATATTAATAATAATAATATCTTGGGACAATCCACACACGGCCATCCGATCCGAAACTAGGCAGAGCCTGTACTATGGAAATCAGACAACTGATACTAATACTTATATACTTTTTTTTTTGTAAATATATACTTAAATAGATAAATATTAATACTTAGAGATAAATATTAATAGATAGATATTAGGTACACACACACTGTTTATTTATTTATTTTATTTTATTTATTCAAACAAAAATCCACACATCTGTTGCTTGGCACGAGAATATCTGACACTGTGGCGGTACCTCTACCTACTTGGACGGTTCCCTGTACCGTTGTGTAAGGGTACCTAGTAAAAACTTAACTTGTAATAAAAAAATGTTTGCCTATCTAGGTATTCAACATAATATCGCTAGGAAATGAGCTGATGGTCTTTAAACGGCAGAACCGATTTTCATGATACATCGCTAGGGACCATCTCGAAAAAACCAGCTTTCAAATAAAATACCGCATTCAAATCCATCCACTTCTAGAGCGACGATGCCACAGACAACAGACGAACGGATAGACAAATACAACACAACCCCTCGGAGTTTGGTTCGCGGCCGCCATCTTGGTGGTAGCACAGGTGGTAGCGACCGCGAACGCAAATTCTTTAATTTTCGTATTCCATTAAACTTCATACTTTAACTCATTTTGTTACTGCTATTTAACTAGAAGAAGAAGAAGAAGAAAAGCATTTATTTGCCCAACACATTATGAAAATAACAAAATAATAACAGATTTCAATAATTGTAATAACTACTTGACACTGGCGAAACCCGTCGATACTTTTTTCTTTTTTTTTTTGACTTGATGGAAGCCGTAAGTTTATAAAATAAGAAGACTGAAGTCGTTGTGGAAAGCGCGGGAATTCTTGTAACACAAGCATCAATACTTGACATTGGCAATAAACACTACGCCAGAAAAAGAAAGAAAAAAAAACACAACCTCTCGTTTTTTAAAGTATAAAACTATTTAAAAAAAAATAAAAACCGACTTCACAGTAAATTATCTAAAAAGCATAAAATAACGAAAATATATTGAAGTCGGTGCTAGCACATCATGTTAACTAACACTAGCACCAGTTGACACCGACTTCAATATATTTTCGTTATTTTATGCTTTTTAGATAATTTACTGTGAAGTCGGTTTTTTTTTAAATAGTTTATTTAACACTTTTTAGTGACTTATTTTACCAAAAATAGGTATCAACACTATCACGCAACTCGAACGTCTACGTTACAATAACTTACTGAAAACATAAAAAGTTTATATCTCTTAAACTGCTGGACCGATTTTGATGAAGCTTGTACTCTACCCTAAGTTGAAAAATACTCTAACTATTGCAAAAATAATTTTCAAAATCGGACTTGTAGTTTCTGAGAAATCCGTGGACAAACCTACATACATACATACATACATATATACATACATACATACATACACTCATAAAATTTGGTAAATTTGTTTAGAAGCCCACATAGACTAACATATATTAATATTACGCATTTTTATCAATATTACATACATACGCGTCGAATAGAGAACCTTCTTTTTGAAGCCGGTTAAAAATAAACTATTGAGAAAATTAAAATCGATTTTAATAAAAAGATAAACAAGTATTAAGTAGCAAAATGACTACCCACTGAAGTCGGTGATGATAATTGATAAGTTGATAACACAAACAGTGGTTTCTTCTTAATTGAAGGTCAACATAAGTACTTATAAGTGTAGAAATAGTGAATAAGTATTTATTAACAAAACTTAGCCTAATACCTTTATACAAAAACTTAGTAATAGTTATGGTTTTTTTTCTGGAACAACAACACATAGGTGTACAAATTGTTAATAATTTTATATGTCAGCCTTTACACATTTTCCATCTAATTTAATACAACCCCGCGGACATTCGTTAGCGTCGAAGGACGACCGTTCGTCCAATGTCACTTCGAGGGGAATTTCGCCTGAATCTGTTTTTGTTGTACCTTTTCCACTGGTATTTCTTGTATATTCAGTTCCAACAGGCAATACCGAGAAATCATTTTCATGCTTCACATTTTGAATGCTTTGATTATGTTCTATATCGTTCAAACGTGGCCTCATATTGCTCGGCGTCGTCGGTGGTATGGAAAATCCCCGTCTCAATGCATCGTTTTTTGTTGCCGATGCCAAAAGTCTTATGTTATTTGTGATGAGTTCATGTGATTCGTTGTAATCATTACCAGTGTAATATGGAGGCGCCTGTGCAGCTTTGAATCCTCTATTTTCCGAGAATTTAATGACTCCGTTTTCGTAGGACTGCGCCGGCGGCAACACACCAGTTATTATTATTATTCGTGGTCCAATTGTCTCGTATCCGTGGATTTTTCCAACTATCAAACCGAATATAATGAATATTTCAGTCATGACTTGAAAACGTCAATGGCGGATATAATTAACAAAGAAAATTACCAATTGATAAACTACGTATATGACGTGACTGTATATGTATAGAACCGTATACAACTGAGATCTATTTGTTGGGAAACTGGACGCGTAATAATTACTTGTTGTTCGTTAGCTTCATGCTTTTTGCACTTAAGGCCAAGGTATTAAGGTCATGAGTATTATAATTGTTATGGTTTCGTTCACGTGGTCGTTATACTGTTGATTGAAATGTATTCTGAAGGGTTAGATAGGTAATCACAGATTTAGTTTTTTTAGTTATGTAGGTACTAAGTTATTTATCCATTTAAATTGAGTTATCTATCTACCTATTACAGCTACCTACCTCGTGTAATAGGAACATATTTTTATCAATGTCTAGGCAGTGAGCTGTTATTACTTGTCTAGGAGGCAATTTAGGTAGGTAAATATCAGTTAAGTTTCCTTATTTAATTAAACCGGTTTATCTGGTTTAGTCTCACTTGCTTATGGTAAATTTAGACAGCTACTAATTATAGACCACGATAATATAGAATATTTAAAAACAAATTAGACAGAAAATATTAGTAACGTAAATATATTAATGGCTGTACAGAATTTAATTAATAAGAAATGGTAGTCGCCTGAGGAATCCAACCGGCGTTCGGGAAACTACGCGATATTCTCGTCCAAAATATCGCAGTAGGTACCTGAAGATGAAAGTTTTAAACCAGTGTGTTTTGCCAGTGGTGACATAATATGGGACTGAGATGTGGTCCTTAACTGCTGGCCTTTTAGAGAAGCACAGAGTCACACAACGAGCTATGGAGAGAGCTATGCTAGGAGTTTCTTTGCTCGATGAGGAATGAGGAGATTCGCCCAAGAACTAAGGTCACCGACATAGCTATCAGAATCTGCAAGTTGAAGTGGCAATGGATATGCCACATGACTCGAATATCCGATAACCGATGGGGAAGAAATGTTCTCGAGTGGCGACCATGAACTGGAAGACTCAGCGTAGGCAAGCCTCCCACTAGGTGAATAGACGACATTGTGCGCGTCGCAGGTAACTGGTGGATGCAGATACCCAATTTTCGTTCATTGTGGCCTTCCAAGGGAGGCCTATGTTCTGCAGTGGACGTCTTTCGGCTGGTGATGATGATGTAAATAAAAAAATTATGGTAATTATTACCAAATTACTTATTAGAGAATCATTCCTTTGTGTACTAAAGCTAATTTTAATAATAATATCCTGGGACAATTCACACACGGTCATCTGATCCCAAACTAGGCACAGCTGTACTATGGAAACCAGACAACTGATACTAATACTTATATACTTTTTTTTTGTAAATACATACTTATATAGATAAAACACCCAGACACTTGGTGGGAATCGAACCCACGACCTGTTGGGTAGCAGACAGGGTCACTAACCACTAGACCAACGGGCCCGTCGTACTAGTAGTACTTTAGTACCAAGCTAGTACTTTATTTATTTCATCACGAAGTAGAGTACCTACCTCAATAAAATTTACGTCCAGGCTTATTGCCATTACCATTATAAAGGGTCTTTCAAATAGAGCGGGTCGATGTTAATAATCTGTGGCGGCCATTTTGTTTTGGCGGCATCTGTCAAATCTGTTTTTTCTTATTCAGTCACTGATGCCAAATCACCATGGCAAGTTACACGGTTGAGCAGCATGTGCAAATGATAAAACTTTAACGCCGTGTGTTCGCTGAATGGACATCGGAACGCTTGGAAGAGGACCCCGATTTTGGCCGAAAAATTATCTTTAGCGACGAGGCACATTTTTGGATGAATGGTTTTGTTAATAAGCAAAATTGCCGTATATGGGATGACCACAACCCACATGAGGTTCACCAGGTGGCAATGCATCCACAAAAAGTTACTGTTTGGTGCGGATTTTGGTGTGGCGGCGTCATTGGTCCGTACTTCTTCGAAAACGACGTTGGCGAGGCCATCACCGTCAACGGCGAGCGCTACAGATCAATGATAAACAATTTCTTTTGGCTTGAATTGAACAATATGGACATGAACGACATGTGGTTCCAGCAAGATGGCGCTACTTGCCACACAGCGAACGACACAATCGACATTCTGCATGAACGGTTTGAGGGTAGAGTTATCTCTCGCAGAGATGACGTGAATTGGCCACCAAGATCGTGTGATTTGACTCCACTAGACTTTTTCTTGTGGGGTTTTCTGAAGTCGCAGGTCTATGCCAATAAACCACATTCGATCGTTGCCCTGAAAGCCAACATAACGCAGGCCATCACTCGGATTCAGCCGGATCTATGCAGCAGAGTCATTAAAAATTGGACCTCTCGGATTCGTGCCACCATACGAAGCCGCGGCGGACATTTGAACGATGTCATATTCCATCCATAATGGCATAAATGGGCCTTTTCAATAAAAAATAAATTTCGTTAATATCTCACACACATATTGTTTTATTCAATTTTAACATCGACCCGTCCTTGTTGAAAGACCCTTTATCTATATTATATATTTCCTGTTTTATTTCCGTCTCGCTAAAACTCATTAACGGCTTGACCGATTTGAATATTTTTTTTGTTTTGTTCGCTCTTTTATCCAGAGGTAAAAATAAAATGGGTGTTAACGAAAACAAGTGCGGGCGGAGCTGCGCGGGTCAGCTAGTTATTTAATAATAACTTCTCGAGAGTAAAGTCTCAGACCTTTAGTTTTTAATATGTGATTGATTTTTTAATAGAAACAGGTAAACATTATCTTGATACCTATCTATGCTCACATTTAGAGAACCTGTTTTTGGACTAAGATGCGTCACCTTTACTGAGTAGTCAATCTACTTATATTACAGCAAAGACGATGCGTACAAGTTATTCACACGAACGTACATCGTGGTCAGTCCAGCAAGGACGAGCGCATCATTAACATTAATATTTATTTTTCCTCTAACATGGCTTATAAATTTGTAGTGTTATTTGTCGTACTTATGTATCACGAGTGCAGTGGTGGTTTAATTGATGGTATACTTGGTGGTGCACATGAAGTAGCTGGATCAATTTTCGGTGGTTTATCACACGGCTTCAATTTAAACATTAAAGGACAATCAGGTTTTCAAAATCAGCCACAAGAACTTCAGAATTATCACAATAACGGAGGACAGAGACCAGGAAGACCAGAGGAAACAATTGTGGTTGTAGTGAAAGATACGCCAGACCGACCTTATCACGGTCATGCCCATGGTGAGATGACTACGCAATATGGAAGACCTTACCCGAACAACCATCATAATAAGCCTCAATATAACGAACCTGGTTTTAATGCTAATCAAGGGAATCAAAATTCGAACTGGAACGGAAACAATCCCCTCGGAAATCCCAATAGCAATAATTGGAACGGAAATTCCAACCAATACGGATATTCTAACGGTAATTCAAATGAAAATCCAACCCAAAATGGTAATTCGAACGGAAATCCAAACCAAAACGTCAACTGGAATAGAAACCCCAACCCAAATAATAACTGGAATGGTAATCCCAATCAAAACGGTTACTCTTATGGAAATAATAATCAAAATGGTAATTGGAACGAAAATCCCAACTTGAATGGGAATCCCATTCAAAGCGGTAACTTTAATTTAAATACAAACGAAAACAGCAACTGGGATAGAAATCCTAATGAGAATCCCAATCAAAACGGCAACTGGAACGGAAATATTAACCAGAAGGGAAACTGGAATACAGAGAATAATGATAATCAAAATAACAAACAATATCCTAATCAACCAACTAATAGGCCAAATGAAGGTGGACCATATCAGCATCAGGAACACGCAACGGAACCGGTTAATAAGCCAAACAAAAAAGGTGATAACGAATCTACGGGAACTAATAATGGAAATCACAATACTAAGCCACATGGCAGTGGAGAAAAAATCAGTGAACACAATAATAACAAACATGAAAAAACAACGGAAAATCCTGATGATGAGTATCCTTTATTTGTGCCCCTTGGGCCAGGCAATTATGTTTATGGCGGTGACAAGATAGACGTGAACGCGCCCAAACGTGAGAACAGTAGCACCACTCCCGCGCCTTCGGACAACGAGGACGAGGACTTACCGATAGACATAAGAATTTTAGACTAGATAATATAGTCAATGTTTTCCCAAAATGACAATGCCGCAGGCACATAATGCTTTTACTTATGTACCACCTGGCACAATTTCGTCACTCTATTGTATTTAATATATGGAAGTAAATTATACTAAGTAATAATATTAAATTAATAAATGTTAGTACCTAAGGATGCCTGTCCATCGGAGCGGAGCGAGGCAGCGGAGCGGAGAAACGGTGAAATATTAACCAATAAGATTGCACAAAATCTCCACTCCTCTTTTTTGTGCAATCTTATTGGTTAATATTTCACCGTTTCTCCGCTCCGCTGCCTCGCTCCGCTCCGGTGGACAGGCAGCCTAAAGGCTACCACCGGCTTTTAATTTGACATGGGATTCAAGCCCATAAGAACTGAATGACTTTTATCTTATAGCTATAGAACGAGATGGTTTTTGGATGATTGTAACCGCAACAGGCCCGAACAAAACCATACAGATTATAGCATTAAAGATACTTTGTACACACTTAAAGTCAAACATTGATCTCTATAGGTTAACCTATGGAGTTGAATGTTTTATGTTTGTTTGTTTGATGTGTGTACAAAATATATGTTTTAACAGTTCTAAAAATAAAAGTAATACGTACGTTTTTCAAATAAATTCATTTACAATTACTTAGATTTTTTTAGAGCACATACCGATGTCTTAGGGTAATTACACTTTATTGTTTGTATGACCTATGCTTAGAACAATAATATTCTAAAGACCTATGTATACGCGTAGTCTTTGCCTAATTAACAAGGTCATTTAGTATGTCTGTAAATACCTATCAACAATTACCTGTTTTATCTGTTTCTAACTTTGAGTATTAATCCAAAGGTTTCTAAGGTTTCTAAGCACGACTTTGGAATTCCCTAGCAATAAATGGTGATTTCCAACAAAATAACAATGTGTAAGTACGGTTGTAAGCCGTAACAAAAATTTATTGGGTCTGGCTAAATCTGGTTAAAATCCAAATGAATAATTTTGCTACTTATAAATTTCGGCTTCAAGTCTTGATGGAGGGTGGGACAAGTATCCAACCCTATCCCACTGTAGGTAGGTACACCCGTGGGCATCGGCCATCCTAAAATCTTTAAATTTAAATGTAATATACTTACTTAATATAAATTATGCACTAAGTACAACTTCGCAAATAAATATTTGTTGAGTTTTGGAGGAGAATTATTATTCTTGGTGTAGTTCGCTTGCGGTCATTGGCTGCACGACGCCGACGTGCCGCTGCTAAGCGTCTGTACCACCTAGATATACCAAAATACACGAGCTAGGTATTTTAGTAAGGACCTATTCGACGTGAAAGAATTTGGGTCTGTAAAATATTTTGTAGCACGTGATTTTGCAAAACCGATCTCTTAAAAGGATTGAAATAGCAGATAGCAAAATCAGGTTACTACGATTCAAAAAAAATATTTATGAATCCCTAATTCTATTTAAATAAAATAAAAACGTTATCATCCATCAAAAGTACATGCTGTAATATTTTTATAAAAATGAATAAATAAAGAACACCAACGTAATTCGTTTCTCGTTGAACCAGTATTTTTAACAAAATAGTTAGGAAAACTACGAACCATCTTAATCTTCCAATAAAAAAACCGGTCCTATACCTATCGGACGAGTTTAATCGTTTACCTTGCGTTACTAGTTTGGCTGGAATTTCTTGGATAGGTTTCGTAGCTAAATTCGATTCTCATAGTTAACTAAGTATTTTCCTTGTTGCATATTTACCATCAGATGGGATTGTGGCCAAGTAAGTACTAATATAATTCTGTAGTTTGAATTTAGAAAATTATAACAGATTACAGATAAAGTCAATCCTAAGCCCAATTAATTATAACTATATTTAGTGCTTTTTTACTCTATTTGCAAAAAAAAAAAAATATGAGATTTGCGGTTTAATTAAGTAGGTACTTAGATAAGTAACCTGACTGTTAACGAAGTAATGCTCTTTAGTCTAGAAGAAAGATATTGATTATTTATAAAATAAGTACTTAACAAATCTTATGAGTATGCAGAAAAAGTACGCTAGGTACTTTCCTAGATCTGTGAAAATTCTTTTTTGTGAACCACTGAGCCGGGAATATGGAACTACTAATACCACCATAGCATTTCCCCTCAAATCACCCGGGTGATTTGATTCCGAGGTGTGGCCAAAGTGGAATAAATTTTTCCACTCAAATCACCTAGGTGATTTGATTCCGAGGTGTGTCCAAAGTGGAATAAATTTTTACACTCAAATCATCCAGCTCAAATCACCCAGGTGATTTGATTCCGAGGTGTGCCCAAAGTGGAATAAATTTTTCCACTCAAATCATCCAGGTGATTTGATTCCAAGGTGTGTCCAAAGTGGAATAAATTTTTCCACGCTAATCATCCAGGTGATCAAAGTGGAATAAATCACAACCTTGTTTTGTCCGAAAAAGCTACTAAGTATCTCCTCGGATTTTTGTTCATCATCATCACCAGCCGGAAGGCGTCCACTGCTGAACATAGGCCTCCCCCTTCGAACACCACAATGAACGACGATTTGCTATTTGCATCCACGGGTTACCTGCGACGCGTACAATATCGTCTGTCCACCTAGTGGGAGGCCTACCTACGCCGCCTCTTCCGGTTCGTGGTCGCCACTCGAGAACCTTTCTTCCCCAACGGTTATCGGTTCGCCGAGCGATGTGGCCTGCCCATTGCCACTTCAAATTGCAGATTTTTGTTCAAACTTGGTTAATTAACCCAATATAGACCCCCTAAACTCAGCGACCAAAAAATATATAACACATACTATACTGCACATGAAATGCTTAAATAAATAAAACTCTCCATTTACTTTCAACTGGTATTTATTTATAGTGTATTTATTTATAACATTAATTTAAAATCTTATATATTAATAAGGCACAAATATAACTTATATGATATTTGGTTAAACAAGGTATACATAGAGTCAACGATATTATATCGATGCATAGTGTGGTACATTGTTACATTGATCATATATAAAACAACTGATTTCCATTTGTTCTCAATTTAATTAAGTACTTTTCCCTTAATAGTTCTATTAAGTATCTGTTAATAAATATGTAGGTAAGTACTACGGAGACCTATTATTTTCAGAATAGCAAGCGCTTGTCAATCGAACAGTAATAGAGAACAACAGACTATCATGCACACAACACCTAAAACTCTTAGGCCCAAGTGCACCGATAAAAAAACGTCCGTTAATTTTAGCAAAGAATCGATTATCTATTTAACTACTTAACAGTCCTTAACGGTGACTGGGGGTATCGAGCTAGGTTAAGATAATGGTCTGTTAAGGCTTCATAACCGGGGTTATGTTGTTGGTGAAAAATAGATAATCGATTCTGAAAAATAGATAACGGACGTCTTTTTGTCGGGGCACTTGGGCCTTAGTGAGATTAGAGTACGAGTTAACTATTTTGTTTCAGCAAGTAGTTCAACTGAGTTCAACTCTCCCGTCTGCGTGCTTCGGAGGCACGTGATAAGTCGGTCGGACGGCAGTCGTTAAGCCAAGTCAGAAGTTAAAGGGCAGCAGGAACAGCTCTGACACCAGTTTGACTGCTAAAAATATACGACAAAATAAAGTTCAACTCTTAAAAGGATTAATACTCACATGAATTATTAAAAAGAAAACGGGTCACTCATCGGTCTAATATTTCATATTTTAACTAACACTAGTTCAATGACTGAATTAATTCGTTGCACGGAATTGATTAATAAATGGAATAATTAGCGCAGGTACAGTAAAATGTGATAATTTATGTAAAGCTCCTATTTAATTTCTTCCCTCTATAACTAGTAAAAACACATTTAATAATTTAAGTAAATATCTATTCAATAAACTCGCAAAAATATTGTGCGGACCTAATAATCTTATTTGTATGTACTACATAAATGAAAATTGTGAATTGGTAATAATAGGTAAGTAAGTACTTACTTACTTATAAATAAGTAATTTTTTTTTAAATATAAGTAATAGCATTTTTTTGAATAGTAGCATAAAAATGATAATTATATCATGGGTTTATGATAATATTAGTTCGGAACATAGGTAAAGGACAGAAGGACAAGGGAAGGGACATGGAATGTTTTTTAGCGCAGTCAAAAACCCATGCCACCAACAATATGCCCTACAACAATATTAAGTAAGTATATTTATAAAATCATGGGATGGTAGTCATGGGATACCTACTCATCCCAACTTACCTGTCCGGTAGTTGTGGTATAGTATACGGGTATGCGACCCCGGCTTCCCTAGCTATTACCAAAGAGGATTTAATTTAGGGGCAAAGAATGGGACAGTAATGTACTGTCCCATTCCTTGCCCTCCTGGGCGGTAATATCCTACTTTTCCTATTTCCCACTCTAAATTGCCAATCTTCCTTTTCACAACACCTATCCTTCCCTTTCCCTCCTTATTCGTGAGAACGCAATGGTCAATCATATAAATAATTTATTTAACCAAAATGGCGGCGATGTGGTTCGCCACCCATCACGTCTCGTTTCTCACGGAGGCGAAAAGCGGTCCTTGGGCTCTGCCTACCCCTACGGGAAAAAGGCGTGATTAAGGGCTCCCACACATAACTGCGAACTCGCATCGCATCGCAAATATCTGCGAGAAACAAATGAATTATCAATACAAAAATTCATTACAAATGAATTATCAATACAAAAGTTCATTTGTTTCTTGCAGATATTTGCGATGCGATGTGAGTTCGCAGTTATGTGTGGGAGCCCTTATGTATGTATGTATTTATAAAATCCAGTCCAATCCATTAAAATGATAACATAAATGATAACATACATATTATTTACCTCGTAAGTTATAACTTTTTTATTAAACTTTTATTTTAATAAACTCAATAAATAGTGACCACATACAAATAAAATACATACAAAATAAGTAGATAAGTACACATTACATAAAATAATTATTCAGCGCTTCATTTTTCTTGTGTTTTATTAGCTGTACTTATTAAAGAATTTTTTGCGTTTACTAAGGATTAAGTTAAGATGCTTATGTCTTATACCTATCTTAGGTGACGATACTTAGTGCTTAAGCGCATAGGTAGGTTACAATACAAACTTTTATAATACGTACTTTGGTTTTTAATTTATTTCTGAATATCATTTCATATGTATTGAGTTAAACACACATATACAGTGAAATTATTAACTAATATCCACAAACTATATATACTATACACCGTTAACAAAGTATTTTAGCACCATCTTACATTCCTAACAATTATTCAAGAAATCTATGTTATGGTGTTCGATTAATGTCTTCCGGTATAAATTCGATAGTTTTTGAAATAGAACTACTTTTACGGAATATACTTTAAGGTTTTACTGCGTAGATCGGCATACGGCAATAATAGCTAAGACCTGAGGGCAATATTTATTTCATTTCATTTATTGAGGGTACACCGATATACCTTACGTTCAACATCTCAATCTTCCTGTGACCGTTGGGGAAGGAAAGTCTAGAATAAACCACGATATAATCCGTAAAAGTAGTTTTATTTCAATGTGTAGAATTCGCGTAAATAAAAGACAACATTATTCGATAGTTTTTTTTTTAAACGGGGTTTCAGCCTATGCCGTCACCGTACCTATAGCGAATCTTCATACCGCACTGCAAACTTGAATCATCACCCCTGCGGTGCGAAGTTTTCCTACACATCATCATCACCAGCCGGCCTACGTCCACAGCTGAAAATACCTACCCTACCCTTCTAAAGTACGATCGCCGAGCAGGCATAATTTGGTTCATTGACCGGTCATTACCTGTCTCTGTCGCTCATGCGTGGGATGTGTTTCGTCACGCTTGCACATACGCGGTCATTGCATCTGTGCGAGCGTGACGAAATGTAGTTTGCCCGAGAGCAACAGAGACAGGTATAGCAGGTTAACGTACCAAATTCTTCCTGCTCGGCGATCGTACTTTACCCCTTGGAACGCCACAATTAACGACAATTGGCTATTAGCATTCACCGGTTGCCTGCGACTCCCACAATGTCGTCCGTACGTTACACAACGCAGCCCCTCAATGTTGGTGTTATTAGGGCAACGAACGTTTTCTTATATAATTTGAAATATTTAGACAACTTGGGACTTTTTTCATTAGCATAGTAGACTGGGTCTTCCTTTACACCAGATACACATTGGTTTGGAAGAGCGTTGATAACCAGATGGCTTGGTAGGTTAACTTACTGCCGGTCCCAATATCCTATCGATCCCTAACCATAAGTTAAAAGCATCGATGAAGTCATCGATATCCCGCAATAAACCTCCGAAATGGAGCTATAACTAGAACCCTGACAGACTGTCATTTGAACAACCAACGTAGGCTGCTAATATGGTATTAATGAAACGTAAATATGTCATTATAGCCGGCAGTTAGTGGCCAACTTTTAACATATCGACACATTATTTTCGAAATAAATTATTCTGCTGTGTCACACACTTACAATTTTGGTTGTCTTTTAGTTTATACAGGACATCAGTTCATTTGACAAAAACGGAACTAACATGATTGACAGCGGTTAATTTCTATTATTTACATGTATGTACGACTATGACTATCATTATTAGATTTATATACTGACATTATCGCTTATCGTCGATATCCGTCCGTTGGCAGGTTTTCTGAGGCTAGGATGCAGTGGGCAGGGTTTCCGTGGCGGTCGACCAAGCGTCGGGCCGTTATTGCGAACTCGCGGAGTCCGCGACGTGTCTTGCGCTGATTTGTCGGACACTTTGCGCTTTTTAGGTGTCGAAGATTTGGGCCGAGGTCAGTCGATCACGTGTTTTATCTTCGCGTACAGCACGCAGGAGAACAAGAAGCCGAATATCGGTATAACAGACATACCGACACCCACGGCGGCTAGGATGATTAGGTGGTCTCGTATGTGGTTCGTGAACTGTCGTATGCAGCCCTGTAAGTAAAATAGTTCAAATACAATAAGGTGTTAACATTTAGGTACATGTGGGACTACCGTCGTTTTGGTACTTCTTTGATAAGCATAGTAGCATTTTTTGTTGGCATTTGGTTGGGCCTAATACGAAATTACTAGTTCGTCAACGCAGATGGTGCAGTTTTCGTCTTTGGCCAAAAAGTGATGGCCAACGTAGTAGCACAGTCTATAAACCAGGGCTTTCGTGCGGGGTGTGAGTGGTGAGACGCGGGTAGGCGCGCCCGAGCTGGTACGCTGCTGCCACCCGAATTAGTTAGTAGCTCGGGACATAACTTTCAGGGCTGACGCGTATTTGTTTTAATTAACCAATACTAACTAATTCGGACGGCCGCAGCGTACGCAGCTCGGGCGCGCCTACCCGCGTCTCACCCCTCACACCCCGGACGATTGCCCTGTCTAGACGGCTTCGTTGGACGACTGTATTGGTTTATAGACTGTGGTATTAGTTTTTACACTGTGGTAGTAGGGTACGTTGGCAATAACAAATTGCAATCCTAAAAATCCCAACAACAATAGTACCTACGAGCGATTGGATGGTGTTTATGTATAGGTCACTTGAAAAGGCATTAAGTCTAATTTACATTGCTACGAAAAAGAAAGCTCTAAACTCACCTAAAAACAAAAGAGGATATTAGCAATATAACTATATGGTCATAAATGTTTTGAAAGCTTTAAATAACCATTAAGATGTACAATAATTATAGAGCGACATCTATCGATGACATTCGAAACTCCAAAAGTAATAATATCAGGCACTTCAGCCAACCATTACCCAACAGCAGTAGAGGAAATATCAGGTCCATTATGGGACCGCCGTTGGAATAATATTGTTACGATAACTTGAATTTTGAATCTCTTTGGGTAAAAAGTTCAAGGCTTCCCGTGGGGTGTCCGGGTAAGAATAGCACCCACCCGACTCCTCCCGTTGGGTGTCCGTAAAAGGCGATTAAGGGAAACCAAGAAGACGGGCAGCATCATCTTTTTATTGGATTACCTACCACTTATACTGCGACCCTCATGCCGTCTGCCAAGCGTGGGGATTATGGCAACCTTTCTAAGCGAGAGGCCTTTGTTCAGCAGTGGCGTTTCGGCTGCTGATGATGATGATGAAAAAGTTCAAGTTGAAACCCTGTAAGTACCTTGTTGGCCCTATTTTGGTAATAATTTGGCAATTCAATTTCCCATTTGCTAACACATTCCCAACAGTTGGCTATTCGTTGGCCAATGGAAATACTATTAGGGGCGTCACGAAAGACACATTAGTGGTGTACTGTATGGGCCTAGGATCATAGGATGGAGTGAGTCCTCACGTGTGTGTAGATGTTGGAGGGGTGGTCGCGCGCGCCGCAGCGATCGGTCGGCGATCGGCAGCAGGAATCTGGCACTCGCAAGCGCGGCTCGTGTTCGTGCCACGGGCTGTGGAGCCACTCCGACGCCCGCGTAGCGCCGCAGCACCGGAACTGTACCACGTATTAACCAGTACTGCATTATTCTCGCTATAGTTGTGGCTCGGCTTGTTACGTCTATTTACTACGCAGCCATACATATTTTAGGAAAACTAGCTGTTTTAAGAGGCTTTTATGGGGTCGTGCATTAATCACGTGATGTTTTTTAGCAACTTTTTAACCTCTCCCCCCCCTCCTGGTGATATGTGGTGAGGTTTTTAAACTACCCCCCCCCCCCTATCCAAAATCACGTGTATTTTTTTTGTAAAAAATTTCAATATAGATTATATTGAAATTTTCGGAATATTATCTTTAAATACAGGTACTTAACTGATTAAATGTTGAAGGGGAAGTCGTTGCCGGCAACGGTGAGTCAAGGCCACGTGCCGCTGTTTGGTTTCGAAATCGTGCATCCAACGAAAAATAAATACACGTGATGTCTCATTATACCCCTCCTGGTGATATTTCGTGATTTTTTCGGAACCCCTCCCCTCCCTTTCGAGCCTCACGTGATTAATGGACTACCCCTATAGACGTATATTACTTACTAGAGTTCTTTTAGTAAGTTTGAGTCGTTAAATTATTTTCACTAAGTCGTTTTGAAACACTTCCGATATTGCTGTTGCAATACAATTTGTAGTCGGTGGTGTCATATTATTTATGTGTATAACCTTGTTTGTCTGAATGGAATTCAGATTCTCTTTGGAAATAAAGGTTCGAATCCTACAGGCTGCGCCAAGAGTCAAATTACAGGTACACGCATAGGACTTGTTTATTTTCTTGTAAAGAGCCTCGATATTACAATCAATGTACAAACTACTAACATATAAATAATATAATATATACTTAATATGAATATGACATGTGGCTCGTAAGTCCTATTATAAGTCGGTCGGTAGCTCACAAATAAGTGAGTACAAAATTCATAACAAAAATGTTAACATTCATCAGGTCACAACAGGATCTATTACGTCTACAACCTATTTTAGCCAACCTAGGATATAACGTCCCCGTAGAGCGAAAAGTCACCAAGTCCCAAAATGGCCAAAATGAGTTTTAAATGTCATCAAACTCACCGTATTTTTCTCTATCCACCTGTCTAACAATATTTTCAAAAAGTCAAATAGTTTTGGTTTTAGTAAGTGCGAAAATTCACCATGTTAGCATGTTGGATCTTCAAAGTTAACGGAACAAATACCTAAGTAGACTTAATAACTTTAATCCTTTTTCTTTAAACATTTTTATCTAAGTTTTCTTTGTTGTCAAACTCACTAACACGATGTAGTTAATTTTAAGATAAGTGTTTTGCAGTGCTTTGTAACAAAATGTGAAAGCGAAAACTAATTAAAGTATACTTGGTGATTTTTCAATTGACGCTTGAAGACAGTATGCATTATTCTGCAAACGCGAAAAATAACTAAGTCTTATTAATTACTTTTTTATAAGTCTAACTCACTAACTGAGTTTAAACTGTAGAGTAAAAAATAATTAACTTATTTCTCCTTAAAACAAATGACTTTAATTCGATATTTAGAATTGTCAAATATGCTTAAACCAAATACCTAAAAGATAAGACTATAAATTAAACAATAACTAATGTCAAATGAAAGTTATGATTTTTTTTTCTTTTGTCCATCTTTGAGAGCTCATATCTCAAATCAGTGTTTTTCGACTTTTCGCTCTACGGGGACGATAAGATCAATAATATCTCATTCTTATACCGTAAAATTCTAGATACTTTTTCTAATTATAAGCATAGTGTATATCTACCTCTATCTGCATGCGGTCAACTGCATCGGTGATGGCGGTGTCCAAAGCATAGTTGGATAGGAATGTGTTATTGAGTTCTGCTCGGAGTTCGTCTTCAACCGTAATCTCGTAGTAATACGCTAGTCCACCACCGCCCATTTCCAAGATAAACGTCATCAGCAAGAAGTACGTGTACTGGAACACAAAAACATTTGAGGGGGATTAAGTACTAATCAAAAACTTAGGCCCAAGTGCACCGAAAAAAAACGTCCATTTATTTCAGCAAATAATCGATTATCTATTTTTACCACCACCTTAACCCCGGTTATGGACCCTTAACAGTCCATCATTTAAACCTAGCTCGACACCCCCGGTCACCGTTAAGGACTGTTAAGTAGTTAAATAGATAATCAATTCTTTGCTAAAATAAACAGACGTCTTTTTCGGCGCACTTGGACCTTAGTATTATTAAATTAATGACGATCGCATTTGGTATCGTTGGGTTCATACGCATTATGCGGGTAGCCGTAACATTCATTTCTATGCGCACTGCGATGCGGCTACCCGCAGACCGCTCCGCTAACTCGGAGCATAGATAAGAATAGTATATACTGAAAACTCGGAGGGCTGCGGCCCGAGTGACGGCCCACCGGACGGTTGCTACACGCACTGTGCGGCTCAGTCTGCGGCTGCCCGCCAAAATGAGTGTGTGCACGTGGTACGGGTACGTCTGGTAAAATGGAATTCGATACCGAAAACGTGTAAGTATATATTACAAAATGCTTGCTTTCATCTCGTGTTTGCAAATAAGGATGCACCCAGTAGGTACTTCTTTCTTAGTTTTTTCATCTTTACGTAACTTGTGTAAATGTAGAAAATAGCTGCAACTTTTTCCGCGTCCATCTTTCAAATCGTTCGATGTAACCGCAAATCGCAACGGTTCTTCAACCGTACGTTGGGGTTGCAAATGCGACAGCCCGCGATCCGGCTGCTCGCATTCGCAACCGCATCCTGCGGTCAGCCGCGCGGCTACCCGCATAATGCGTATGAACCCTAAGACCAACACAGTAGTCCTGTATTGAGGTTTTCAATTTTTTAATTTGATTTTAACTCGAGCAGCAACAGATTGGTAATGGACCCGAGACGCGTGGTGCGGAGTTTAGCACGATTTATAGTAGAATTACAGACGCTTATGTGTTTAGGTAGGTTGTTATATGGTGCCCGTGGGGTGTCCGGGTAAGAATAGCACCCACCCATCTCCTCTTGTTGAGTGTCGTATGAGACTAAGGGAAAACAAGAAGACTGGCAGCATCGTCGTACCATTGAATTACCTACCACTTATACTGCGATCCTCAAGACCCCTACCAAACCAAGCGTGGAGATTATCGCAACCCCTCCCTTCTATGGGGGAGGCAGCAGTGTAGCAATTGGTACTGTTGGGGACAAAGTCACGGTCCAGTGGCAGCGGGATCTGTGGCTTAACATACAGCGAACCGGCTGGTTATCCTACCGTTCCGGTATGCAATACATAGTTTCGATTGAAATAGACGTTTGGCAACGATTTTTGTTAATTTAATCTACGATATACTTAACGGCTTTCGCACGAGTTTTAAAACCTATAAAAAGTAGTCAATCCGTGTCGCATTACGCTCCACGTCATCTCCGCGAACAATCGATATAATATCGCGAACGATTTAATTTTAGTGTTGCGAGATGGAAGTTTGCGTAGGTCCTCCTCGCGTGAAAACTGCCGTAAAGAATGTGGCCATCCTTCAGGACATGCTTGTGAACAGTAGTGTGGATACTAACACATAGTAAAGTGGTTCTGTTCTCAGTCTTGAGGCCGCAGCAGCCAAGAGCAGCGAGTGGGACCCCAATGGCTCCAGCTATCACGAGCAGGTACGCGATGGCTGGGTACGTGGGCGTCGGCAGCAGCGCCACGTAGCGGTGCTGGTAGGTTATCGTCCATGCACCCACACACAGCACGCCCACACCTGCAAACTGATATAGACTTTAAGACAGTGTAACGTAGGTAGTGTTTTTTTTAACCGTCCTACCTGATGGACAGCGGCGACGAATTCGAAGATGGTAAAGCACAGTAGCCTATTAAAGCCTATTCACTCTTGCCTTGAATATACCTACATTCTGTTCCAGGCCTTAACTGTCCGGACTGAAGGCACGCTCACCACATAGTGGTGCGTACCCGCTGTGCGTCTCATCGTCCGATGATTGAAGGGGCACGCCCTCCAAAATGCATCCTGAATCCAATTTTTTTTTCATGTGTCGCGAATGTATTGAGCTCTGTGCGATTCTACAATATGCGACCCCAAGGCGGACAACGACGCACGCGATGTAGGCCCAAAGTCGCATCGTCGTAAACAACGCGAAGGTGACGCGGTGTGGGTGCATTTTCTACTCCCCCCTGGCAAGTGCTCTAGCAAGCGCCTGGTACTGGAAAGGCTCTGAGTGCCCAGAGTCTCTCCCATAGTAGGTATATCATCTATGGTCTCTCCATTGATTTGATGACGGCCACTAGGAAGGTTTTGTTCTGTGTGCATATATGGGCTTCTAAACAAATGTACCAAACACGAGTGTATGAATATTTGTATGTATGTACTTAGATTTGTCCGCGGATTTCTCAGAAACAACAGCTCAGTTTGCGATAATTCTTTTTGAAATAGTTTGAGTAGTTCTGTAAGTTTAAGTAGAGTAAAAGTTTTATCAAAATCAGTTCAGTAGTTTAAAAGATATAGACATTTTTTGTTTTTAACCGACTTCAAAAAAGGAGGAGGTTCTCAATTCGCCTGTATATATTTTTTTGTTTGACTTACTCTAACGTTGACGTTCGAGTTACGTGATAGTGCTGATATCTACCTTGGTACCTAATAAAAGTCACTAAATAGTTTAGCATAGCTGCTGCTGGCACCTACTGCAATATATTTACTTATACTTATTTTATTTTTACATTTAGTTGAACGGAGAACTTACCAAAAATACGACATTAAAGATATGTAGGACGCATTTCAGAAAATTTACGCTGCAGCAGTCGGCATCTCTGGATTTCCTTGGCTTCACTTTTTTTTTCTTGACTAACAATGAACTTGAGTCTTTCTTCTTCTCTTCGGCCATGACAATAAATTGCTGAGTTCACCGGATCTCTTTTGAATACATGTTCCTTTCGTGTTGGACTCTGAAAAACGAACAGAGAATAGGTTAAAATGCATGATAATTTGTGCTGAATTTAGTTACAAATTTCACCGTTCGGGGGTTAGGCCCTAGGACTAGGACATCCATTGAGTACGGCGGCGGGCTCAAAGGCAAGGCACCATCGATATACTATACCAACAAGATTTGCTGTCACGAAAATAAGAGCTAAATAAGAGCTACGGAGACGGCTGTCGCTCAATTGTCTGCAATTCTTATTGAACCTTATTTTATAGTATGTAAGTTATCTTTTTATATGAACATATTATTGTTTTGCGTGTACGTGTATAGTTGTAACCGCGACCACATTTTCGATGTCATTTTGTTCGTGACAGCTAATCTTGTTGGTATAGTATATCGATGCAAGGCACTGAGGGGTTCCTGGTGCAGATCTCACTCCCACATACCTCGGTTGACCCCACAGGTCCCGGGGACCTATCGAAGGCTCCCCCCGTGAAAAGCAAAACAAATGGTACCGTGCCGTGCATGTAAGTATCTAAACTTACACCTAAACGAATAAAAATTATTTCTACTTTAGATCCTTGTGTAAGAGACCGTTCAGGTGGTACTTATACCACACCACAGTATCAGATGTTCTGACGGCAAGCAGCAATTTTCGGCGTCAGATTAACTGGTACAAAGACAAGCCTACTGAAGTTGGTGTTAGCTTACCGGCTGTGTATATTTGGCACCAACTTCAATAATATTTAAATTATTTTATACTTTTCAGTGATATTGAAGTCGGTTCAATTTTTTTTAAAAAGATTTTATTTTAAACTTTTTAGTGATATTTTCATATACATATAAAGATTGAACCATCGAAGACCGTAAAATGATCTAGGTAGGTTATGATCACATTATCGTCTACATAGTTTTACATAATTCATGTTTCTTCGGAAAAAAATATTCGGTCGTAATGAAATTTGCATGGAATCATCATAGTAGTTTACTCTCTCGAATAAAATAAGAATCATCGAAATCGGTTCATAATTGTCAGAGCAATGAAATGTCGAACATCAGTTTTATGGTTTTTACCAGATAAATTCCTCCTCATCGTTCATGGTCTTCCAGGAAGTTCTTATCCGGTTGTGATAAATTTCATACAGATTCATTACAGTGGTTTCTTCTTTCGAATAAAAAAAGAATCATTGAAATTGGTAAATATTTCCCAGAGTTATGACCATTTTTGTCCTTAAAAAGCGACCAAAAAGTCATGTATATAGGCGGTTTCGTCGCGCGCTGCCTACTTTCGCACTTTGGTAACTTTTTAGTATTTTAATGTAAATGGTTGCACAATGCCCACAATTTAAAACCACCACACATTAGATCGCACCATGCCTACTTTTTTATTTCTGCCACAGTTACATCGCAATTCGCCAACTTTTTCAAAATTCAAATCTTTCGATCGCGTATTGCCTATTTTAGTACAGTTACGTTAAAAATTATTATTTCGAAAAACATGCCGCCATGGTTATTCCATGTATTGTAACAGAAAGATTATATTTTTCTCATATTTTATTATTGTATTGATTTATAACATTACTAAACATTATTGTGACAAACTTAATTTGGAGTTGGTTGCTAGTAGGTAGGTATCGGAAGTTGTAAAATTTTTGGTTCTAATTTAATAACACGAAAAATTAATAGATCCATCCTACGCCATCGTGGCATTTCAGTCCCAACGGAAGCGTAGATAAAATTATTTACGATTTTATGGGCAGACATGTACTAATTACGGATTTTTAATACCTACTCAATTAATCCAAAATATTTAAACTTTAAATAGATTACGTAAAATACGTTCCATGTGAACAAAAAAAAACAAATTAGTAAATATTTCGTATTCTTTTTTTTTTTAACCTATGTTGTCCGACCACTGGGCCAAGATCTCGCCCTATGGCCAACTACGTCCTTGTCGTGGGCCACATCAGATCAATCCTTCGTGAATGTATCTCATCACGTCAACTTTGCATAAGCCTTCCCCGGCGACTACGTCCATCCTTCGGCATCCATTGCGTAATAACTTTGGCCCATTGGTTTGTAAAAGTTTAATACAGGTTTAATACAGCCCCTAAAGCTGTTTTTCCAAAATTTACTAAACGACCACAGATCCACAATAATATAACAAATTTTGTGGTGACTGTACAATTTGTAGGCAACATACATATTTAATGTACTGCCGATAGTAAAAGTAGGCATGCTGCGATAAGAACATTGTGTTAAGAAAAAAGTTGTCCATATGCGAGAATAGGCAAAGTACGATCTAATGTATGGTGGTTTTACAAAGTTGGCATTGTGCTACCAATTACATTAAAATATTAAAAAGTTACCAAAGTGCGAAAGTAGGCAGCGCGCGACGAAACCATATAGGCTTTCCTGCGCAAGCACCATTATTGTTTTTTCAGGAACTACTTATTCGGAAGCAATAATTTTTTTATGGGTCCCAACTAACGGATTAAAGAATGGATGGAAGAAAGATTTTTGCAAATCGGTTCATAATTGCCAGAGTTATGCGCGAACATACATAGAAAATAAAAAATATATATGTACAGACGAATTGAGAACCTCCTCCTTTTTTTGAAGTCGGTTAAAAATGAATTTGCGCAAGTCTGTGGAGGCTTTTCATAATAAAGATATTTTGAGTGTGGACGTGTGGAAAAAGAAAAGCGTTAAAACGAATAAAATTATTTATTTAACTAAGTTCCTACAATAGTTTATAAAAGTGGAATATAAATTATACAACACTTATTTTAAATTAATTAATACAAAATGTCTAAAAATAATTGATTTATAGTATATTTTTAAATTAAAACATAAATCATTGTATTATGAAGACTTGCAAGTGCAAAATAATTGTATATACAGATAATTTTATATATTTATTAGTAACAATAGACATGATATAGTTACTATGGTTTAAATTCAGTCCCCAGTTTCATCGCACAGTAAATGTTATATAAATATAGATTTTATATAAATATGATTTTATATAATATAAATTATATGTATAATAGCTTATTATAGTCAAAACATTTAGGTATACACCCTAAATGTTTTGACTATAATAAGCTATTATACATTATATTATGTAGACACATGTACAAAAATGTTGCATGATTTCTTAATTTTTTATTATTGGAATAATATATTTAGATACCGTATACCTACGGTTAAATTCAATATTAAGGTTGCCTCAAACTGAACCAGTTCAAGACTTTTTATTTATTATAAACTTATTACAAGACTTGACAAGATCCCAACTAGCTGATGGAAGTGTTGCCAAAGATGCAAGCGCGCTAGCTTATTCACAACAAAAGGAAAAGAAAATGGCTAGATGAGTGAAAAATTCTATTTAGTCCGTATAAAGTCGGAGCTCCGTTATTTAGACATCAAAAAATATTAGACACATATTTTTTTTTGTAAAGTATAAAAAATGACGAAGAATATAGTGAGTCGAAATTCCGCGTGACTACACGCCTACTTACACTTTTAACTAAGGCGTGACGTTATAAGTCCCCACTCCCAAACTATGAAGCTTTTTATCTTAACTCAATTTCCATTGATTTGTTAAATAAAAAAATGACTAATATTTATTGATAATCTGACAGACTAATTAGAATTATTCCCTTTAGGCTGCATTTTGCCTTCCTCTCTTAATTTGATTTAATTACCTCATTTGATTGTCTGTATTAGGCAATAGTCAATCAAATGTACTGCTAAAATTTTATGTAGACATACATTTTTAGCACATATTTAGAAATTAGTGCATCTGCACACTACAGGTGGCAGGTTAGGCGAGAATAGAGTTGCTAGGATAAGTCATCCATATGTATAACTACTGGCAACCAATGAGTGTGACATGGTCACTATGTGATTATGGTTGGCCAATGTATAGTTTCAATTATGGTTGACTAAAAATGCAATACAAACTAAGACTGTTCCTAGAATACATTGTCTCTCGAAAGTTAGTACCAAGGCTGCACTTATTTAAATGATTTCATACAAGACCTAGGTGGGCACTACATGTAATGTCTTGACCAAACATAGACTTTCATTGTATGCATGAAAACCTAAAACTTCTCAATATTTCTTATTCATCGTAATATTTTAGAGTAGTTTCTAATTTATCAACCATTTTTTTGTAGAAGTTTATTTGCTGCCGCAAGAATTTCTGCATTGTGGCATTTAGGTCTTTAGTTCTTTCAGACTTAAAATGATTAATTTCGGCAAGAAGAGCATATGATATGACATCGGTTCTTCGTAAGACTTCGTTTAGTTGAGCCACTTCCATCTTGTTTTCGGCTGTTAACCTCTCACACTCCCGTTTTTTCTGAACTGCACTCTTGTGTGTTCCCAGCACATCAGGCAAGCTACCCACAATGCCTTTGTATAAATGGAACTTGTCTCCAAGTGGCTCCCAATCATATTTCGGCTGGTCATCATACATTCTGCCAATATCAATGTATGCACTGCCAGTCATCTTAACAGCTGTAGTTAACTTTGAGGTAGATGCTAATGATCCTTCGTCTAAACTTAATGCAGCTGCAAGGCTGCAAAATGCTTCACCAACTTTCTGACAATCAGCTTTGTAGGGACCCTGAAACTTCTTTGCTTGTGCCACGCACATATTGGAAACAGACTTGACTGATGTATCCATGCTGTTGATGAATGTGTGGCACTGATCTGTAATATGATCTACTTGTGATTGCAGTAAAGCTTTCTCGGGTACTACAATTGATATACAATAATTTAGACCTAATAAGGTATCTCTTTCAGCTTGACGTTTGCCAGCTTTCCACCGTTTTTCATCTGTGCAGGTTAAGAAGTGTTGCCAAACTTCACTCTTTGAAAGCACAGGGTGTCTGCACATCCAATCCACAAATTCTTGGAGCTGGACTCTTCGCCGTTCTATGAGCTGTTCGTCATATCTGCCTGATATCTGTTTGTCTGGTAACGGTGGTATGGGAATAAGTGTAAATTTCTCTTGTAATCTTTCATGTAGCCAATCAAAATGTTTATATCTTCTAGAAACCTGAATGTTATTAAATGATGGTGTCAGTTGGTACGCTATAAAACTTTTGATTCCTTTAAACTTTGACTCTTTCTTCGGAGATGCAACAGTCACACTGTATGGTTGTGTTATAGGCCACCATTCGTATCTGTCTTCCTCTTGAACTATGTACACTTTTTCTGAATCCGGAACCTCAATGTTTAATGTGGCAAGTAAATAGCTTTCCCCACTCACTTTTGATGATGGAGCAAATTTATTTTTACGTACTGTGCCGACAGAAGCACTATAACTAGAAGCAGTGTCTTCTGAATTTTGGTGATTGTACTCAGTGATAGGCATACCTGGGAGCGGGGTAAGTTGTTGATTATATTGGGCTTTGTTTTGCTGTTGGGAAGGACCTATTTCTGAATATGTGTCATCATCCCAGTCATCGTCCCAACCTTCTTCGTGTGAGGTACCACGCTGAAAATTACTGTCACCTGCACTAAACTGTTGTTCTCCCCAGTCATCGGCCGCTTGGTCGTACCTGGGTGCTGCAGGTGCAGCCTTTGTGTGGGTCGATTCATCTGGAGTAATCTTTTGTACATAAGCCGCAGGGAACAAACCAGTTTCTCCTTTAGAATTTCTGCCCTCCCACCAGCCTTCACCGATTTCAGTATTAATTAATGTTAATATTTCACCACTCGTAATTGACATCTCAGTTGTGTTGGGCTCACCCGAGAAGTCATACAATGCTTGTACTTGTGTTGTCATGTTTACCTAAAACAATGTCAGTACAAATTATTACATTTAGCATATAATAGTGTTTATATGAGGTATGATTGAGTGACTTTATGACTACATTATTATCTTATCATTGTTATCAACAAAGGTACATAGGTAAGGAGTATATCCAAATAGATAACCAGTGAAAGACAATCATTCTTACTTATATTATTGGCTATTTAACCCAGAATATGAAGTCAGGTCATGCTAGCCACAGTGACACATATCCCTAATAGCCCCTAATTAAAGCTGGTTAGTAATTGTTAAATGTATGAGTATAGAGAGAAAACAACTCATTGTTTTAAGACCATTCTCAACGCGGAAGAATTTGTTTTCTCTCTGATCTGTTGTTTCAAAACACAATTATTTGTGAATAAATAGACATAAATAAGTATACCACTGTTGTTTATCACAACAGTTTTTTAAACAATTTTTTAATATTTTTGGTTATCTCGTGAGAATGTAATGTACGATACAGTCAAAAAGTGTTATGTTAAAAAAAATTCAAAAATTCAAAATTCAAAAATTTTTATTTCAAATAGGCTTAACGCTAGCACTTTTGAACGGTCATTTTTTTTAAAAGCTACCACCGGATCACAACGCGGCCTCAACTGAGAAGATCCGGCAAGAAACTCAGCGGGCTTGTCATTTTTTCACATTTTTTTTTAAAACAAAGTTTGTCTTTTTACAATTAGATTAGCACCAGCGACAGTGTGTCCTGCCGTTCAAAATATCAAATAAAATAAAAAATACGACGAAAATACAACAAACTAAAATGCCAAAGGGATAGTAGTCGGACCAGTCCCCCCAAGCAGCACCCGCGCACGAGTTGACTCGAGCAGCAGCCATCACTCCCCTCAACCATATTGGAGGGAAGGGGGTGACCCGCCACACGAAGCCGCCGTTATGAAATGCTTGTTGAGAAATTATAAGAAAAACTTTTTACGATTGAAATGACTAAATGACGTCAATTTGGCGAGCGTGTTTTGTGTACCAAATGTCGATGAAAACAATAATACGAGCAGTATTAAATACTAATACAGTTAAATCGAATTAGGTCAATTAGAACGGTGCGAATAGGAAAAACGATTGTACTTACTTGATCTACGTCTTATTCTATGTAAAATGTAATGATTTTAAGGCGGATACACCGACAACGAATTTCAGAGAACAGTCATCCGTTTCGTTTGACAATAGTTTGACACATATTTGACAGCGGACTGGAAAGCATAGAGTATTATAGAGCAATGGAAGGAATTTGTTTTCATTACACCATCGCGTTTTGTTTTCTATAACCAGACGAATTTTATAAATCATTAGTACTCATGTAGTCTATGGTGAGAACTAAAGAACGGCAGCCGGCAGGGCGCGGTGGCGGTTCAGGTTCGGACGGCGAACGGACGTAGACGTAAATAACTTGGTCTCCACTGCGCGGCAGCCTCGCGAGCCACATGTGCGGTCATCATCATCTAATTCATCCATTGTTTGCATGAACCTCAGAGGCATGAACATGCGTTTTTGTCTTGCGTCTGAATGTCATTTACAAATAAGTATTTAAGGGAGTATTATTCATTTAGTTAACTTGTGAATATATAGTAGGTATATAGTAGGCTTGTCCTAGTTTAGGATCAAGAGTGTGGATTGGAGTTGGGGATCTCTTTGTATACCTTTATTACCTATTAATATTACAGCAGCAGCCGCAACACGTCCATTGATGAACTAAAGGCCTCCCCCTTAGAAAGGAGGGGTTGCCATAATCCCCACGCTTGGCAAGCGGCTTGGGGATCGCAGTATAGGCGGTAGGTAATCCAATAGAATGACGCTGCTGCCCGTCTTCTTGTTTTCCCTTAGTCGCCTCTTACGGACACCCCAACGGGAGGATATAGATATAAGTGGGTGCTATTCTTACCTGGGCACTCCACGGCTTTCAATATTATTAGGATATTAATCAGTGAGTATCTATTTTTTTTAAATATAACCATGTATGAATAAAAATCACTTATTCCAAGTCATCTTAAAGCAATAAACCTTAGGCTCAATTCACACCAGAACGGCAGCGGCCGGCAGCGCACTTTCAGTGTGAAAGAATTTTAAACTTTATTTACAATACGTAAAAGACCAGTATCGCTTGAAAAACGCGGCGCGCGGGCGGCCCCGAGCGGCCTCGAGCGGCTTCGAGCGGCCGGCGGTCGTTCGTTCGCGCGATGATCGCGTCATCGCGTTTAGTTAGGACATCGCCGCCGACAGCCGCTTGACATGGCGTCCTCATATTGACAAAATACAATCCAAAATTGCTAGCATTATGGGGTCACTTCGGGGTATTATTCGATGTTTTCCAAATTCCATTCGGTTTTTAATATATAACACTATGGTCAAGCCCCATTTAGAGTACTTAATCGAGTTATGGGGCACTGCCACGAAAACTAATTTAAAATCTTTACAGATATCACAAAACAAAATCATTAAGCTTCTTTTCCACTACAACTATCTGACCCCTACAGAGAAAGTATTTAAAGAAACCAAATTAATGACACTATCGCAGTTATACATATATAAAACATGTGTATTAATACGCAAAATTCTAAATAAAAATATACATACTAAAATATCTTTTACTAAGCAGGGATTAACGCAAAAAAGAATAACTAGACGGATGAATGATATTTGTTTGAGAAGACCGCGGACTAATTAAGTGATCAAACGAACTTACCTTAAGTGAAGTTCGATCCTAATTATCCAGTCCTTGACGAAAGATTACTTGTAGTCCTTGTACATATACGTTCCGGTCTAGTCGCACAAGTTTAGAGAGGTTTTATAGAGAAAACAATATTATTGTCAACCTCTCAACCACCCCGCTCCAGCAGAACGGCAGACACCTCATTATCTTTAGAGTAAAATGAAATACAGCTGCAACATTGATTCAACAGGGAAATTTAGGGTAGGGAGGGACCTTAAATCTTTCGTCAAGGACTGGATAATTAGGATCGAACTTCACTTAAGGTAAGTTCGTTTGATCACTTAATTATCCCGTCCTTGACTTCAAGATTACTTGTAGATGTTTAGAGATAAAAAATCAATGTTGCACTTAATGAGATTCCAGGATGAGATAAAGTTTTCTTAATTTGATGATTAAGCTATTAGTTATAATAAAACCAAAGTAGAAATTGCAAATTGCATACATACATTTAAATTAATTACTATAGTTATGTTTATATATTTAATGATTTCTGATATTTATATTTATATATTTCTTTAAATATATTTATTTTAACTATTTATCTATTCAATAGTTTAAACTTTTACCTTAACATTGTTGAACAATTAATTCCGACATTGTTACCCAAGTAGCAATTGAGGTCCATTATAGAAACTTAGAGACTGCTTGCTAATTGTGCAGACCATCCTGAAAACAGTTTTATAATGGTTTTAATAGCAAAGCCTTTCTGGACAGCCGCTGAAGTCATGACTTCATTTCTCGTATCTACTGTAAGTAGTAAAGATAGAAGCATCAATTGTGCTGTTTAATAATATCACTTTTTTTTTATATGTTCATCGTCCCATGGTTTGAGAAGATGTTGATAAATTTATTATATAAATTAATAATATACTTAAAATAATATTTTGAGACAATTCAAATACGGTAGAGCTTGCGTCATGGCAACCAGACAACCGATACTAATAAGTATTAGTAGTGAAGGTATATAACTATATACCTTTCCTCCTTGTAAATATAAACTAAAAAGATAAACAACACCCAGACACAAGCTAGGAATCGAACCCTCGATACATAGGACAGTGGCTAGAGTGACAAGATATCATGGAGGATATAACTGAAAAATTAGTGTTGGTGCCAGACAAATATCAGGTCTTCGAATGAATTGATGCATATTTAAAATGGTTTGACATCTACTTACAAATTCCTAAGGTTTTAAGTCTGTAACTGGCCTTACGTTTGATATATTCTAATAGTTTAGCTTTTGTTTATTCTACAGGCAGAGAGTTAACGGTATAGCTATGTACTTTTAAGTTTTGAATAATATTTTCTAAACTAATAAAATCAGCTACTGTAAGTAATGTTTTATAAGTAACCAAAGATATTATGGTTGTATGTAATATAGTAATTAGATTCTATGCAATGTCATAGCGAGGAAATATTGGTTTCAGTTTACAGATTCCTTGAAAGAAACATTTAAAACTTTTAATAATATTGCCTATTTTGTTTATGTATATCAAAGAAATAGCTAATTTTTTACTCTTCAAATAAGTATAGAATTTATAAAAACTACTTATTAACGAACTTATCAGAGATGAGACGTTAATATCATTATAAAATCAATGTTCTTTGCTTGAAATTAGACTTATTTTACAAGTTCTCTGTGAAACAAGAGAGAATAACTTCTGCAAAAGCTGATCGTTGTATGAGTTGTCTTCGAAAACATACCAGAACAACAAATATGCTGCTAGAGGAAGATGGCAGTGTAGTGAATGCTTTGGAAATAATTTCTATATAAGTAAATATTTTCAGGATTTAAAGATGGTGTACCACGGTTAAGACGACTATAATAGGAAAACTCCTAATCAAGTTATTAGGGTTTATCCTAATCAGGTTAATAAAGGCTTATTAACGTTTCCAAAATATAAGATGGAAAGATTTTCCTAGGCATTTAATTTCATCCGGGCAGAGTATAGAAAGCAAAATCCTGAGACTGCAGATAATATACGGGAACCGAACACAAGCGTAGATATTAATTACATTTGAGGCTCATAATAAAAATTATGTCTATAATAGTAGGTAATAATAGAACTTTTAAAGGCAGAACTTTCTGAAATAAGCTGTGCCTTTGTAGTAAAGAATAGTATCTTGCCTATATTTCTTCTTTCCTTTATTGTTACTGTGTGTACATAAATTATAAAACAATAATATAAATGCCCTTCTTTTTGATACGACCACAGCGGTCGATCTTTCACAAAATCAGCCTTCTACGCGAGAGATATTATAGTGAACAAGTGCTTGCGTAGACACAAGTGCACTCTATCTTCGTTTACACTCACAATTCGTTAAGATGAAAAATTGGCACGACTGGGGAGAGGCCAGGCGCAGGACTGACCTTTTACAAGCCCATCCGACGCATGGATCATCTTACTTTACAGACAATCAGATGACCGGCCTGCATTGTCCAACCCAGCAATGAACAAGTATATAAAGTGATTACTCTCCACGGGATTTCACGGATTTGAACCCGCGACCTCCGGTTTGCAAAACAAGTGGTTTACCGCTGCGCCACGGAGGCTATAATGAGACTCATAAAATAAGATATAAGATAAAGGCCAAGAGGCCTTTAAGAAGAGGTCAACTTTTATTATATGACAGCCCTTTGTAATAATTTTGGTAATGGTGATTACGATTCCCAGGCTTTTTTTTTTTTTTTTTATAAAATCTCCATCTGCAACTAACTTTGAGGATCATGAATATGGCCTATATTCGATATATAATAAATGCCTCATTTCGATCGTTATCGCTAAAAAATAGTCTTGGAAAAAAAAAATTACATTTGTATTTTTGTGCCCTTACCTTAGTATTTTTTTTTTTTTTGTTTTTTTTTTTTTTTTAATATGAGGGTACCCTATGTTATTCAAAATATTTTTTCTTTTAATATTATTCTTTTAATGTTATTAAACATATATTATTATAATTGTTTACACCCGATCTCTTGTTCTGTGTCTTTCTTTATCCTATTACTATTATATCGGCCTGCATAATATAATAAACTTATACTTGAACTAATGAGTTTGTTAATATGTGCACCTCACTTCCAAATATTAGCCTATCCTAATACTAGCTAGGGTAATAAACTGCTTATTCTGTGTTAATAAGAAAAGGCAGTGGTACTAGGTATACACACGATAGTCACAATTTTTCTTGTCTCCAGAGACTAAATCAATGGATTACCATTCGTTTTAACACACTCAATGTGGACCAATGCTCACCAGTTTTTCAAACCAATTGCTACGCTTCAACTTTAAGGTTTGAGTGCAGAGGAGTATGCCACTCGTTAGAAAGGCGTCCGTGAAAATCTGAAGAATATATTCATCTAAAAAAATCAAAAAGTTCACACATTTCACACAGTTAGAACATTCATTTAAGCAGGAGCTAGTATCTAACTTGCTCAAGCGACATAGTACAACGTACATTGTCACAATGTAGTGTACCTACATAGTGTAATGGGACTTGCCGAAATAAGTCTAAAAAGGTGAAGACTAATTTTTTTTTTTTAGTATTATTATTATTTTAATTGTTTTTATTTTGTATTTGAGTTTAACTGTTGCGGGAAAAAACAAGCAAAATTATGGAGCCCAGAATAAAACTTACTTTACGACAAGTTTTCGAAATAAACATTTATATTAATAATAATTAGTGATTAGAGAGATAGATTGAGTTGCATAACGGTGCTGTGACTCGTGGTGGACACGGTCGGCAATCAGTCAAGCGGTGAAGATGGCAGTCCTCAACGCCGCACTGGCGGCGGTTAGAGTGCTCACTAAAAACCTCACTGGTTTCAGTCCACGGACTATGTCAGTGTAGTTCTGGCCATCATGCTGGTGCTAGGATTCAACTTAGGTCTTCGGAGCCTTTCCCGTTTAAACTTACAGTAAGGATGAAATCTGGGCAAGTATTAACTTAACTTACTACTGGTTTTTAATCATTTATCTTACCTTTGGTTTTTTTTTTTTTTTTTGTATAGTTGCCTAGATATTCTCCATAAAATCTAACAAAAAAGAAAGAAATCTGTTACACTATCTTTAAAGGGATCTGTCAAGGGTTGATCGATCAGTTGAATGATAACCGACCTACTGGTATCAGTTTCGGCATAGTGAGAATAAGCCAAGAGTTGACCCCTTCGTTTAGAGTACGGATATTATTATTATTATTATTATTTTATGATGTATAGGCTTGTCCACCTTTCCTGAAGCCAAAAGAGTTTTACTGACTAATAGACTTACAACTATCAATTAGCATGGTGCCAATCTCCAGGTTCAGAGTAGCTATTACAAATTGAGGAATAAAGATTCATAAAACCAAGTGAATCAACTTCGTTAGAGATTCCTTCCGCCTCACGAACAAAAATCTCATCTGATCAGGGACTATTATGTGACATTTGTTACCGTGCTTTGTTGCCTCCGCACCTTCGAGCACAAATCCCGTTTCAGCGCGAAGCTTACATTTGACCAATGAATACCATTAGGTATCTTTGCATGTTTTTTTTTTTTTTTAATCATAATTGAGGGTACAACACCAGCGAATATTTATTCGCTTTTATCTAAAATAGACATACTTACTTACTTGTAGTAAATAATGCGGGTAGTTAGGACACGAAGAAAAAATGCATTATCTGAAGAATACAACAGATAAGCTGCACGATTTGCGATGAATCCAATTGTCATATTTAGGACATTGTGATAATTAGGCAAAATAATATCCGAAGAATACAACGGATAATAAAAATTAGTGCTTCCCAATGAATGCAAAGGGTACACAAACTCAGCTCGAGCGTAGAAATCTTCGCAGGTACAGGAGGTACAGCAGTGCAGCAGCAGCAGGCAGGCAGGATGATATTTAGACACAATCATGGATGAATTCATCCATGGGCACAATAATATCCGAAGAATTCAACGGATAATAAACATTAGTGATTCCCAATGAATTCAAAGGGTACACTTTAGCTCGAGAGTATAAATCTTCGTTAACAGCGACACGAACAATGTTCCACTATTAGTTTTATGACTTCCTTTACTTTTCTTATTTATTTTAGTTTTTTTTTTTTTCATGATTTCAAAGATCTTTTGTATTTGAACTCGTGCGAACGCCGTGAGCGCACGGACAAGAATGAGGTGTCTGCCGTTCTGCTGGAGCGGGGTGGTTGAGAGGGAGACAATGATATTGTTTTCTCTATAAAACCTCTCTAAACTTGTGCGACTAGACCGGAACGTATATGTACAAGGACTACAAGTAATCTTGAAGTCAAGGACGGGATAATTATGGGAAAAGAAATATACTTTATGAAGGAGCACAGCTTTATAATAAATTACCCAATAATATTAAAGATATTCAGTCTTTTGCCTTATTCAAAAAAGTTTTGAAATACCACATCTTAAAAGACTTTACTAGATTTTAACAAAGTATTGTGATCGCAATTGCTATTACTTATTCCTATCGGAAATCTATACGTAATAGGTTACTTCTTTTCAACTACCCGCTTTAATTATATCACTTGTGTCCACTAGTACATCTATACTGTGCTCAATGATAAAAAAATGTTAGTTATAAGAATATTTATTGTATTTCTCAGTTCAAGTGAATTGTATTCTTTGAGAAAATAAAAATATTAAACCGGAATTTGCGCAGCGTGCAGTAAGCTGTTTTCATATGGTTGACTTGACGCAAGCTTGACGCTTATGTTATTTGTATGTCTGTCTGTGGCATTGGAACTCCCTAACGATCCCTAAGATTTTTTTGTATTTTTATTTTATTTGAAAGCTTGTTTAATCTTTATGTTTGAATATCGGTTCCGAGGTTTATAACTTTTGTTCAACTTGCTTGTAAAGTGAGCCTTATTACATCGCTTTTAGGGTCAAACCAAGCTATAACAAACGCGTGCGTGAGCTCTGCTCATTACACACTCGTCTGAATTACGCCCTCGCCTCGCCTGCGGCTCGGGCTGCACCCCACAGCCTCGTATGTAATGAGCTACATAGCTTACTTTTTTTTTTATCCAATATAAGCCAGTGCTTGACCACAGTCCCACCTGATGGAAAGCGGTGACGCAGTCGAGGATGTTAAAGCACACTAGCTTATTAATAGCCTATTCACTCTATTCTTGAAGACATCTATATTATAATCGGGCGGGAAAACCGACGCAGGCAAACTATTCCAGTCCTTAGCTGTCATTATAAACGAAGAAGCAAATCGCTTAGTCGTTTAGTTAGTTAGTTAGTTACTTGTATCATAATATACTATAAATTTGCCCTTGTTTGTTTAGTGGAACCTATTTCTTATCTGTAAACATTTTCGGGGGTTCATTATGTTATCGTAATTTCTTGTTCCTTTAATTTATGATAAAATCATAAATCATCAAAAATAAGACGAAAGAACACCATAAAATCAGGACCAGTATCAAATTAGCTCTTTACTTAAATTAAGCCGTACCTCATGTCCCAGAATATGTAGGTAGATGTTTTAATTCCGCCAGCTTTGAAATTTCCCTACGGTCACTTTTTATACGAGATCTCTTGGTGAAAAAGACATGAGCAAGAGAAATGCTGGAATTAAGCCTCCCTCTGTGAAAAATTCAAACGAAATTATTTTTCCTTAAAGCTTGGCAATCTTGGGATATATCTTCAAACTACGGTTTAATTAGGGTGCTTTTACGTGTCCACATATTATATTAGGTCAGTTAGGTGTTTTCTCTCAAAGACATCTAAGTGCCTAGGAATAGACTGGCCATGGCAAGCAAATCTTTTTTATTTACATAACTTGTTTAAACTGGTAATAAGTATCAGTCATCTTATTATTTTTATGGTTTGATATCTCGTGCTTTGTCCGGTCTTTTATAAGGCTTGAATGGGGACAAATCTGGCACGTTGAGGCCGTTTGTGAGGAAATACAGATGTGTAAGGCATAAGGATGAGTACCTACGGGTGTCTCCTGGGATCAACTGCTGAAAACGAGATAAAAACACCAGTTGACTCCGGCATGAGCAGGACCTATTGCAAGTGAATGGAAAGATTTCTAGTTTTTTGTGGTTAATATATATTGGTTGACTTGAAAATTGGCTATTGAAAGAGGCCGGGGTGACTTGCCACCCACTGGATGGTTTTTTCTTATGGCCGTAAGAGGACGATAGAGAGGTCTATTCCACTTTGATCACCTGGGTGATATCACCTGGGTGATTAAAGTGGCACAATTTATTCCACTTTGATCACCTCGGAAACTGGTGTGAGTGGCTTAGGGGTGTCGAGAGGTGCGCTGAGCATTCTCCGAACAATACCACTCTTGGAGCATATAGCTCTAACAACTTCTCTCTGGACGGCCAATTAAGGCAAGCCAGAGCTGAGAGTCCTGCGGGCCCCCTTCGGTGTCCACTCGGCCGACGAAGTCACGCTGAGGTGGGGGCCCTGACCGACTCTCTGGAGCACACGGGTCCGTGGTTATTATAATAAAGGTAGCAGTTATAGGAAGGGAGTAAAAGTTTTTGTATTAAAATGTTTTCAAAGGCCTACAGGTACCTACTTACCTAAATAATTATATTTTATATCCTTGGGCTTTTGTTAAAATGGATCGTATAAAACGTATCTCATATTTTTTTAATGATGGAAGTAAAGTGCGTGATTTAGATCAGAATAATTTTACTTGGCTATTGTAGACGTTCAGCGGTGTCAACAGTACCGCTAGTAAGAGTTTTATTCATAAACTGTGCTAAACAATATGTAGGTACTTAAGTATGTAGGTGTCAAATAAACGATTTTTCTTTTCGTCTTCATATTTTTAGTCTTTGCTCATACATTTTAAGGAGGCAAAACTTTGAACGATTTCAGTAACTTTTAGGTAGGTACCTACATCCCATACTTAGGGTACAGAAATTGGCGGTCGCCGCGCGGTCCAATGTGTTCCAAATTGCCAATTTTGAAAGTCTATATTGTCTTTCATAAACACAGATAAAAATGAAAAACTTTTACCTTTCAAATATAACTTTGGAATTACCTACCTCCTGGCATGGATTTTATATAAGAAAAATATCTGGGGATTGTTGTTGAGTCGCGCTTAAACGGATGGTACGACTTTTATAGGCTTGTGCCTCCCCATCCCCGCGATCTCGTAATTATTAGGCAAGCAGCAATGTGTAAATATTGCTGTCTTCTGGCGAAGGGCACCGCAGCTGGTGGAATTACCGGACACAACGACATAATATCTAATATCTAGTGATTCTTCTGGGGTTACTAGCGCCCATAGGCTACGATAACCCAGGTAAGCTGCATGCTGGCTTGCCACCTGGGCAAGCAAAAAAAGTGGTGATGCAGTCTTTGAGGGAAAAATAGCTTCAACACATGTAAAACGACCTTGGGTTAGAAATCACTGTGCCATCCTTGAAGAAGATAACAGGCTTGTTGTTGGCTAAGAAGAAGACAGTACTACTAGGCTACTGCAGAAATGCCCAAAAAGTTGAAGCTTTTCAACGGGATAATAGAACCATCATCAACATCTGCAGCCGAAAGACGTCATTTGTTCAAGAATGGCCTTCTTTTTAGAATGGGGGGCAGCTGTCTTGGGGATCGCAGTTTAGGTGGTAGGTAATCGATAGCACGACACTGCTGCACGTCTTCTTGTTTCCCTTAGTCGCCTCTTACGGGCACCCAACGGAAGGAGAATATGGGAAGGTGCTATTCTTGTGCTTACGCATTAACTTCACAAAGTCAAAGTCAAATATCTTTATTTTGAATAGGCTTAATGCTAGCACTTTTGAATGGTCATATTTTTTAATAGCTACCACCGGATCACAACACGGCTTCAACTGAGAGGATCCCGCAAGCTCCGGCAAGCACATTATCATATAATCAGCCGGAAGACGTCCACTGCTGAACATAGACTTTCCCCTTAGACCGCCACAATGAACGATAATTGGCTATTTGCATCCACCGGTTGCCTGCGACTCGCACAATGTCGTTACTTCGTCAGTCCACCTGCCTCGTGGGAGCCCTGCCTACTTTGCGTCTTACGGTTCGTATATACTAGCTCATATTAATTTAAAATAAGCACGACACAGACACGACAAGGATTCATCCTTGTGTCTGTGTATAAAGCCTGTAATATTTCACTGGGATCCCCAACATTTTATTAGGTTGTGGACATTTGCAGAGGATCAAGTTGTCTCTGTCAAAAATTAAAATAATTTACAATTTACGCTACATACTGACTATTTTTAAAAGAAGTTAATTTACCTTTAGTTGCTGTTGGATTAATGCAATATCCAACAACTTAGGTACTTATAGAAACTAGACTATGATATAGGTGGCTGTGCTATAAAAATATAGGGTGGGGACGTAGAAATGGTCAAAAAGACCTAGAGGATAAAGCTGCGTGGGCTTGAACTGCTCAACTCTTGCAAGCTTAGAATTGTAGGCTTACAGTTTGTAACACCTCTTAATCTGTTGGATTACTGATGGCTGTTTCACAAGACAAATAATTGATAATATAAATACTATGTGAAAGTGTTTTGTGTCTTGCCTGACGAGGTACTGCTTAACAGCAGAAGTTAAATGTGAGCCACGGGTGATTTTGGTTCGGTCATGCTCGCCATCGAAAAGTCTTTGCTTGTGGCGGCTTCGTGTGGCGGGTCACCCCCTTCCCTCTGATATGGTTGAGGGGAGTGATGGCTGCTGCTCGAGTCAACTCGTGCGCGGGTGCTGCTTGGGGGGACTGGTCCGACTACTATCCCTTTGGCTTTTTAGTTTGTTGAAATTTTTGTCGTAATTTATTGTTTTCTTCTTTTCTCCCTTGCTTTATGTTTCGAACGGCAAGACACAATTGCTAATGTCGATTCATTTGTAACAAAACAATGTTTAAAAAAAAGTGAAAAAATGACAAGCCCGCTGAGTTTCTTGCCGGATCTTCTCAGTTGAGGCCGCGTTGTGATCCGGTGGTAGCTTTTAAAAAATGACCATTCAAAAGTGCTAGCGTTAAGCCTATTTGAAATAAAGATTTTTGAGTTTGAGTTTGAAAGTATCGGTATAAGTATATCGTATATTTTTAAAATACATCAATATCAGTTTCGATATACCTATTAACGGAGAAAAAATATCTATGTATCGGTAAGACGTTGTTTGTAACGCTTGTTGTTTTACGAACTCGAAAGAAAAAATACTTATTGAAATCTTACAAAAAAAATTTGACACTATTTCCATTCTTAATTTTAATTTTATATCGATATATCCAATTATTAAATATCACCACAAATATCGATATATCGCAAAATAAACATCGAAACATCGATATTTTTTCAATTTGAGGTCCAGGGGGTCCAGACGAATGTACCTATTAGTCCAGACTAGAAGTGAATGTCTGTCATCAAGAGCAAACGAGAAGGCTATGAATTATTCAACAACGACACAGAGCTTTTTGAGAATCATTGATATTCACTTCGGGACGGAATACTTTAAAATAAGTAAGGTTTTATGAGCAGTCATTTTGGAACCGGAGTATTCTTATCACAGTTAGGTACTTTACCTAAGCATATATTCTTATATACAAATATGATTAATTAAAACATCATAAGGATAATGTCCTGGCCGATACGACCACAGCGGTCAATCTTTCAAAAGATTAGCCATCTACGCAGGAGATATTATAGTGTACAAGTGCTTGCGTAGACGCAAGTGCACTCTCACTTCCTTTAACTTGTCACAATCCGATGGGACAGAAGACTGACACGACCCGGGAGAGGTTAGGCGCAGGACCGACTTTTTACAAGTCCGTCTTACTTTACAGACAATTAGGTGATCGGCTTCCATTGTCCAACCCAGTAAGGAACCAAAGTTGTTGCTCCCCGTGCTGGGACTCGAACCCGCGACCTTCGGTTTGCAAAGCAAGCGGTTTCGCACTGCGCCGTGGAGGCTACATAGATCATAATACAAGGATATTGGCTCCGAATATATTTTTATACGTTTCGGAGTCGAAACCCTAGGTCCATGGGGCCCTTCTGCCCATACTTTATTTAAATCTTTAAGTAAAAGGTTGTTCTACATCACAGATGACCCCAAAGCGGGGCGTTTCCTCGCTCAGAGAGTGGCTTTAGCTTTGACACTTGCAAGATCTACACAGATGTTACTTATGAATTTGGTTTTTGCAATGAACGGATTCATCCCACAGACATTGATATATCGTGGCTAAGATACCGTAGAATATCAATGGATTATTAAAGTTGTTTATATATAGGTATAGTAGCAATAGTATTTATCAGTTATTCTATAAAACTTGGATTCCATTACATAACCGCATGCAATTAAAATGTGGTCAGTGTAGGGATTACTTAGTTTTATGTCGCCATTTAAAAGTTTATCATTATCTGCGGTTCTGCGGTTTCCAATGCTTTTCCTCTTCTTATCCGGTTGTTATAAAATTCATACAGATGCATTGAGTGGTTCCTTCTCTCGAATAAAAGAAGAATCATTGAAATTGGGAAATATTTGCCAGAGATATGACCATTTTTTGTTACTTATTAGGTATATCATCTTCAGGCATTTTTACTAATTATTGTGATGCGCCTTTCCTGTTCGTTCAGCAACTACTTACTCGTTCGTAATACAAATCCGTTTATGGCAGCAATATTTGTTTTATGGAAACCTTTCAGTAGATCGGACGATCGGTACAAGAAAGGATTACTCAAATTGCCAGAGTTATGCGAAAATACATAAAAAATACTTACAGTCGAATTGAGAACCTCCTCCTTTTTTTCAAGTCGGTTAAAATACAAAGACAAGGACCAACAAAACAAAAACAGAGGTGATAATAATATAGTGATTTCTCCTTTGTCATCTTGTGTCTTGTGTTCTTCGGATATTGTAATGTGGCACATTATTAAGTATAATATCAAGTTCATCGTCATTAAGGAAAAATTGTGTTGTTAAAGTAGGTAAGTATTGTATATATTATTATTGTACGTTATTATAGTAAAACAAGACACGGAACTGGTTTTATAGTAAATTTATTGAGTCAAGCTCGGTATGGAATCCAAGCAAAGACTGTGAGAGTACGTGTATTGAATTTAATTGCGTCTTATTGGCAACATAATTATGTGTGTAGGTATCTGAACAATATAAATATGTACTTAAGTATTTCTATAAATTATCTGTTTCGATTGGTTAATTTGGAATTGGTATAATATTGTTTAATGAGTAAGTAAATTCATTATGTAATACGTTGTTTAGTTCTCAGGTTTAGTTAGTTAATTCAAAGTTCCACACTTTGAAGAATAAATATTTTTGAACTAAAAAATAATATATGTATCTGTTTAGGTATATCCTTAATTCCTTAGTATTATGATGATAGTATAATATCCTAATCTATGAATCGCCCATGAGGGTGAACATGAGTTTGCGGGTATTGAATTTGTATTCACGTTTGGCGAATAGTGGCGATGCAATAAATTGGTAGTGTAGTGACTTCCGTGCGTACCGGCCGTAGCCATCGACGTCGTGTACTTACTGTAAAGTGCACCATACGTTATAAAACGACTATATTTTATCATCATCACCAGACGGAAGACGTCTACTGCTGAACATATGACTCCCACTTGGAACACCACAGTGAACGATAATTGATGGTCGCCTAACGAGAACCTTTCTTCTCCATCGGTTATCTGTTCTTCGAGCGATGTGGCCTGCCCATACATTTATATGTCATCCATAGCTTCATCATCATCATTAGCAGCCGATAGACGTTCACTGCTGCAAGGCGGAGAGCCTTTGTTCAATATATTATAATATCGCGCACCATACATTGTAATGGACGCGTTCACACTGTACTGTACTATATATACTATACATTATAAATTGGTGCGATGTGGTGAGTTCATGCTGTGCTATATCGCACGGCCCCCTTTTCTTCCTCCCTCACCCCCCCCGCCGTCTCGCAAGCGAAACGAGCGATATACTTTAAATGCTTGCGATAATATCGCGTAATGTGAACGCCATGCTATATAGCTCTAGGTCCTTCTTTGCTATACTATATAGCTATATATTATAGCGTAGTCTGAAACCCGCTTAATGATCTAGTCGAGAGTTTAGCAGTTCAGCAAATGCACGCTATTTACGGCGAGCGGAGCAGTTGCGCGTTTGCAAGTGGACGTATGGGCTACTATCTCGCAATGGCGTGAGTAGAGTCGCCCGCGAAACGTGTCCGCATAGTGTTAATTTCAATTAAATTCAATTTTAAATTCTGCCAATAGATACCCATCCTATTTCACGGAGTGTCTGCGCTACTCTGGTGTTGAAATTTAAAATTGAATTTGATGAAATAGAATGTAATAATGTACACTATTAAACCTGAGCATTGCATTTTCTGCAACAGCTATCTAGCAATGGCGCGAGTGGAGTCGCTCGTGGCATGTGTCATCTGGGGCCCTACCACCACCCAATATTATTTTAACCTTACTTTCTCGATAGAAAGTGACAAAGCTATAAACTACGTATATTGACATCTCTTCCTCTTGTCAAGTAACATGATAATAATACTGCTATTAGAATTGGTAGGACCCCAGGTCATGGTATAAGGATTATTTTCTGAGTAAGCAAGTTTATGTAGCAAGTCATGGCCCGGATCGTTTCCTGCTCTACCTGTACCTACACAAAAACGTAACAAATAACACAGCGATGATGTTACTGAAATATGTATTGTACATATAAATACGAGATGAAACGTGTTTTGTTATAATTAATGTTATTTACGCTGAGAGGGTTCGTATTTGGTAGTGCGTGCTTACGGTACATTATGATTAATACACATTATGGTAAACCTTAAATAAGCTTTTCTAAACTAAATGATTGTGTAACTTAAAAGATATTTTAATATTTTAGATCGAGTTACAAGACTTTCTATCTCTATTTTGATTTTTTTTTGCAGTTTTTAATGTTAATTATTTCGTGTTTCGTGTGTATTGTCTTTATCAAACTCTAGCGAGCATGTCTTTGTAAAATTGTTACTACCACGAATAAAAACTATTTAAAAACAAAAACGACTTCAAAGTAAATTATCTAATAAACTATTTAAAAAAAAATAAAAACCGACTTCAAAGTAAATTATCTAAAAAGCATAAAATAACGAAAATATATTGAAGTCGGTGCTAGCACATCATGTTAACTAACACTAGCACCAGCTGACACCGACTTCAATATATTTTCGTTATTTTATGCTTTTTAGATAATTTACTTTGAAGTCGGTTTTTATTTTTTTTTAAATAGTTTATTTAACACTTTTTAGTGACTTATTTTACCAAAATAGGTATCAGCACTATCACGCAACTCGAACGTCTACGTTACAGTAACTTACTGAAAACATAAAAAGTTTATATCTCTTAAACTACTAGACCGATTTTGATAAAACTTGTACTCTACCCTAAGTTGAAAAATACTCTAACTATTCCAAAAAGAATTTTCAAAATCGGACTTGTAGTTTCTGAGAAATCCGTGGACAAACCTACATACATACATACATACATACATACATACATACCTACATACATACATACATACATACATACATACACTCATAAAATTTGGTAAATTTGTTTAGAAGCCCACATAGACTAACATATATTAATATTACGCATTTTTATCAATATTACATACATACGCGTCGAATAGAGAACCTTCTTTTTGAAGCCGGTTAAAAAATATAAAATAACGAAAATATATTGAAGTCGGTGCTAGCTAATCATGTTAACTAACACTATCACCAGCTGACACCGACTTCAATATATTTTCGTTATTTTATACTTTTTAGATAATTTACTTTGAAGTCGGTTTTTTTTAAATAGTTTATTTAACACTTTTTAGTGACTTATTTCACTAAGATAGGTATCAACACTATCACGCAAACTTACAGAAAACATAAAAAATGTATATCTCTTAAACTACTAGACCGATTTTGATGAAACTTGTACTCTACCCTAAGTTGAAAAATACTCTAACTATTGCAAAAATAATTTTTGAAATCGGACTTGTAGTTTCTGAGAAATCCGCGGACAAACCTACATACATACATACATACATATATACATACATACATACATACACTCATAAAACTTGGTAAATTTGTTTAGAAGCCCACATAGACTAACATATATTAATATTACGCATTTTTATCAATATTATATACATACGCGTCGAATAGAGAACCTTCTTTTTGAAGCCGGTTAAAAATCTAGCGAGGCAGAGTCTACCCCTTTGAAGTTCGAAGATATAACCTATAATGTAAATGTTTTGTTGTTTATCGTACGGTTAGTAGCCAACCTGGTGTCAGAGCTGTCAAGCCGAACTTAGGCCTCTGACTCAGCTTAACGACTGATGTCTAGATGACAATAGCCAGTGGTTACAACTGGCTATGAGCGTCTCATATAATGTAAATAGTAACGTGACAAGCAAGAGGTTCGCATGAAGCAAGCGACATGCCTGCCGAGACCTTTGTGTCCGGCAATTTCAGCTACAGTGCCCTTCACACTGGAACACAGCAATATAGATAAATACTGCTTGGCGGCAGAACTATCTGACACTGCGGTTTTTTTTTTTTTACTTCCTATAAGCCAGTGCTTGACTGCAGTCCCACCTGATGGAAAGCGGCGACGCAATCTAGGATGGTAAAGCACACTGGCTTATTAAAAGCCTATTCACTCTAGCTTTGAAGACACCCAGGTTATAATCGGGCGGAAAAACTGACGCAGGCAAACTGTTCCAAGGCGGTGAAAGAAGAGCCAACCAACACAAAAATCTGCGACCATAACTCTCTCCATAGCTCGTAGTGTGACTCCTAGCTTCTCTATAAGACCAGCAGTTGGGGACCACGTCTTAGTGTCATCACTAGCAATACACACTGGTTTAAATCCCTTGTCTTCAGGTACAGTGCACCCACCTATTGCTGCCTAATCGGTTGCCCATCTTAAATGTTCATCTTGCACTAAATAAAATAAAATGCTGTGTTATTCATGTTACTCATGAATATACTATATTATATTGCAAGGTAGGTATTGTGTAATCAGGGATTTAGGGAAATCGGGAATATCCCGTATAAAGGCCTGAACTTACATATAAATCTAATGGCTCCTTTTGTCCTACACCAAGGGGCTGCTATTCCTATTCTTCAAGAAAATAAAAGGGTTGGATTGTTCTTTTTTATCAACTATTGTGCTCCCTGTTGACCTTTCCTTTTTAGGATACCTAAAAGGTGAAAAAGGAACATATTTATTATTATTGCAAAAATAAATGAATTGAATTGAATTGAACACTTATGGTGCGATTTCGTCTGTCTGTCTGTCACACGTATATATTTCAACAACCACTGATGGTATTGATTTGACTTTTTGAATAGTTTTAGACCTTATTTAGCCAATCTCATCGCAAATTATGCATATTTTTAAACGTCTACAGCTCTTTTTAATGTTAAATTGTTAATTTATTCATGTATCTGCTAAGAATTGAATTACAAATTTTTTCGTTTAGTACATTTCATTCGCATTCCGAGGCATTCCTTAAAAAATACAAGATCAAATTAAAGAAGTCTAAGCTTCCCGAAGCTTAGACTTCATTGTTTGACATCAAGCGACTGGTGTCTGTGTGAGTGCCATGGTATCTGCGTATTTGCTCGCATTTCCTTTTATTATTTTTATACAGTACCAGCAAACGTAGGCAAGAATTGGATGAGGAGTCGAGGATCGAAGCCAGTGGCATGCGATTAGAGATACCTATGTCAGCAGTGCCTGAATATAGGGTGATGATGAACAGCCCAGGACTTTTTATTCATCATCAACAGCCGAAATACGTCCACCGCTGAAATAAGGTGTCCCCCTTAGAAGGGAGGGGTTGCCATAATCCCCACGCTTGGCAGGCGTCTTGGGGACCGCAGTATTGTGGTAGGTAATCCAATAGAAAGACGCTGGTACCCGTTTTCTTGTTTTCCCTTAGTCGTCTCTTACTGTTGGGTGTCCAACGGGAGGAGATGGGTAGGTGTCTCACTTACTCAAGGACAAATTATTAATGAGTGGTTTCATAACACAAGTTATCAGTTTAATTTTGATTAAATTTTCAAAGAAGTTTATTGTGGGTCATCTTTCATTCCGTTATTAACTTTTTGACAATTATTATTAGTAAGTACATTGATTCGGAATAGTTTTTACGTTCTAGACAGCAAAGCAAAATCAACGCCATTAGCTGAAATTCCGGTAAAGACGTAAAAGTTAAATGAAAAAAGACGGAAAATTATAATTCATAAGCTAGAAAAGCAGGAAAACCATAATAGCACGAAAAACCTGAAAGCTTGATTATTTTATATACGCTGGAACATCCCGAAATGCTTAAAAGCTAAATTGCTAGAATACCTTGATACAGCAGTGTCTAAAACTGCAAAGACTGGAGAAAATTGAAGATACCATATAAGCCGCAAATAGGCTGGAAAAACAAGGATATTAATGTGAAGATATTGATGACTATACAGATTAATATTTCAAGGTATACATGTAATTTTATATCGTCTGATCGTACACGCCCCATTAATGTTATGTAGTTCGTATCTAAAACAATTTACACAATTTGTGAAATGATAATAAATATCTAATTTTATTGAAAACTTAAGTGATCATCAATAATAACCGAAGTGAAAGATGTGGTGTGCAATCAATTTATCAACATCTGATTATTCCAGATTCTATCTGCATATTATCTTATAGCAGTTTTTGTTTATATCGTAGACTTAAAAGCGGATGGTGCTGTTGGCCGTGATAGCATTGATGGTTTAACGTAGTCACGGCTTGATCAGTTAAATCCTGAACAAACACTTTTGAGAGGGCTACGGAACGAGGTAACTGCTTATAACGTGAAAGGCAAATGCAAACCACATGGCCACAACACAACACTTGCCTAAGAAACTAAACAGAACTTTTTTTTAGTTTATAATAGGTAAACGTACAGGTAATATCTGCGGGGCTATTGCGTAACTCGTTTGAAAACTAAAGTGATGATCACTATAGTAAAGTAACAAAATATTTACAGTTTATTTACAAATATGTACACTTAAACTAGGTAAAAAACTTCCTCGAAGTTGTCGCCGCACTGGGAGGGAAGGGTACCTAAAAGACTGGCGGCATTACCCCTTTGTATGGCCAAGCTTATACGTTGGCAGAAAAAGCTACCAGCCCGGCGGTCTCCTGAGACTTCGATAAGTTTGGATGAAATTTCTTTTACCAAAGCGTGCGTCTCATGAGACCAAGGCCCCATGGTCTCCACCGCAAAGGGCGCAAATATATAGCTCGAACCTAGAGCTGCATACTTGCGTCGCTTTGCATCACTAGCGGTCGCCGCAGCCCCTCCAGCCGCCCTGGAAGTTGCCGGGGTGTGGGACGCAGCAAGTGTGTCGACACATGTCGCATCCCACACCAGCGGCTTACCATGTTGCCATGGTATTAAAGTGACACCATCAGGCCTCTTTCCGTCATCTCGTGTAAAGTAACTATCAAATAATGAATTCATGCCTAACTTGAGTGACCAATAAATACCAATGTTAACACACATTCGACTGATATCAAAGTTCGGTGGACAACTGAAGCTAGTCACTTGGCTGGCTAAAGGTACGCAATAGCCCACCTGATCCTTTATAGTCTAAGTTTAGCCTACTAAATAAGGTTCTGTTTTCGTGTATAATAAGTTTGTTCACGATATTCTCAAACATTGGTGAATATTAATACACATCCTAGTTTTCTCGCTTGTAAACAATTTATCATAAAATATGTCAGTTGTTTAATATTATTCATACGTTGTTGTAATCACATCCCATCATGCGAAAAATAAAGCCCGTTCCAATATCACAGTGGGTTAAATTCCCCAGAGGTTCAGAATTGTTTGCTTTGACGTAAAATTTTTTTGATATCGACTGATATGGAATTTAGGAAAAGTCGTGACTTATTGTGGCAAGTTTACATAAAATTGACTGGATACGATAAAATAATGTTACGTTATGTTAACATGTTACATTAATTGTTTTTATTATTAGATGATCTACCTACAACATGCATTTTTGCGTACAAATGCGTACGAATGTTAATAACAAGAGATTCTCTTTTTATTAACATTTCTATTTCCATCGTAAAGTATTCACCAAAAGTAGTAAAGTAAACCAATTATGCTATTACTTAATTAATATTCAGTCTAGACTAAGTAGTTTTATTTGCTTCAATAGGATATTCATTGAAGTTGCGTTTCAATGTTTCTATTTCTTTATCCACATGATCATCATCATCAGTGGCCAAAAGGCGTCCAATGCTGCATAAACATCTAATTATAAAGGCCTATCTATGTACTTCATACGTCCGGGTAAGAATAGCCCACCTACCTCCTCCTGTTGGTTGTAAGAGGCGACTAAGGAAAAACAAGAAGACGGGCAGCAGCGTCATTCTATTGAATTACCTACCACCTATACTGCGATCCCCAAGACGCCTGCCAAGCGTGGGGATGGAGAGGCCTTTGTTCAGCAGTGGACGTTTTCGGCTGATGATGATGATGATGATGATGATCGGCGGTGATTAATTTATGGTTATTTCAACCGTCACATGCGTGCCGTTGCCGGACCGGAAGCTAATCAGTACGGGATTGTGAGCCTTGAATAATGGGTCAAATTACTAAATTTCACCTATCAATGTTGTTTGTTAAAAACCAAGATTGATCATCCAGCTCTTGAAGCTATGGTTAATACTATAGCTAAGCACGTTGTCAAATAATAATAATATAATAATATTCTGGGACAACTCACACACGGTCATCTGATCCCAAACTAGGCAGGAACTGTACTATGGAAACCAGACAGCTGATACTAATACTTATATATACATTTTTTTGTAAATTATACCTACCTATATATGTATGTAGATAAAACACTCAGACACTTGGTGGGACTCGAACCCTCGACCTTTTGGGTAGCGGCCACAGTTGGTGGTAGTTGGTCTAACCACTAGACCAACAGACCTGTCAATGCCTATTTTACAATAGCTTGCAAATATAGTATATTTTTTTTGTTGATTTTTCTCTATAAGCAATACATCCCTTTTCTGGACGCCTTGATTTACATTTTTAACCCTAATTTCCCAAAATTTCATCGCATACGTGGGTCAAGTATAGTGCGAATAAATTTTGAGGCATGATTGCGTTTTCTCACGAAGTTTTCCGTTCGAGATTTTCCCCATTAGCGAATAGAGAACTTTTTACTTAAGACTCACACAAAGTGCAAATCACAGTTATACCTTAGATCATATAAAAGAAAAGTTATACTTGCAAAGATGGTTTAAACTGGCATCTTACGGCGGGCGTTCTAAGCAGAACCCTTAGCCATAATTCCGGAAGGAGCACTCCTTCCTTTTCCTTTCCTGAAATCTCCACAGACTCGATAAAGGCCACCGGCGAGATCTAAGCGTATAAAAACCCCACATAACTTTTGAAGGATTCCTTCTTAACTGCAAACAAGTATAAATCGTTTATTCCAAGTAGTCCGATTAGTAGTTCGATCATGGGACAGTTTGAAAAAAAAAACAATCTGTCCGACTAGCTTCTGTGATCGAATAGTTAGAAATTTTAAAAGCACTAGAAGCCCGACTACAAACTAAGAAAATGGTCTTAAATTAGTTTACACATACTGACATACCTACATACAAAATTTATTAGGTACACACACATGTATGTACGCCTTTAATTTGTAAAAGTGCCTAGGAATTAAATAAAAATAGAATGGCGGCAGGCGGACACAATTAAATTAATGTTTTTGAAAAAATATATTGCCTATGTCACTCCCACAACTAACACGAATCTAACCACATATTATTTTATGTCATATCGAGAAGGCCGTGCTAAAAGTAGACATATGTACTATCGCGGACACGAACGGTGCACCAGTTTTCAATCAAAATTGTTTGAACAACGTTACGTGCGCTTACCTCGTCCGCACGTATTTTGGGCTGACTCGTGCAAGCGATTATCGTCCTAAAGGTGATACACCGCTTGTGACCGCGAGAGTACATATATACATACTTATATACACTCGAAATAACAGCCCTCCTACTGGGGCAATCCGGCAAAAGGCTGCTATCGCTTACATTAAATCATTGCGTACATAATAATACCAGCCTTTGTTTATGTCCCACTGCTGGGCACGGGCCTCCCCTCAACATAAAGGGGCTTAGGCCATAGTCTACCACACTGGCCAAGTGCGGGTTGGCGGACTTCACACGTCATTCGAAAGCTAGTTAGGCTTTCTCAGACATGCAGGTTTCCTCACGATGTTTTCCTTCACCGAAAGCTAGTAACAATCGCACAAAGACGATTCACACATGATTAATTAACTAAATCAGGGGTGTGAGCCGGGGTTCGAACCTGCGCACCTTGTTTCCAAGGCAAGCTCTCGCCCACTGAGCTTGTTACAGCTCGTGCGTACATTAGTGGTAAAAAATATAGATTATTTTTTCTAATTCATGCGGTTAATTAACGCGATAGCAAACAGTAATCTGCAGGGTGTCGCGTGTCTAAGCAAGGTCGTACAACATTTTATAATGATGAGTAATTGCGTACATTTGCGTGTCGCTACAGTGAGTGTTGGTTACACAGAGGGGTAAGGCTTATCAAGGCCGTGAGATTAAATTGTTTACGCTGTTCTACGAAAACGCTAGGTCACTTCCGCCTGACGCCGCGTGTTCCTTCCTTTCTTTTAATTAAAAATTCTGTAAAATTTACGACTGATGCAAGGAAGTCGATTGCGATAAGCGGTTGCTCTAACTAAATGGGAATTAAAAATAAATTCAAAGTATTCAAACAATAAGAAGAACTACATTTATTTAGTCGGAAAACAGCGCACATACAGAGACAATAACCAAAAAAAGTAAACATTGCAATCATAAAAAAATAAAACAAACTATAAAAAAGTATAAAAAAAATAAAAAAATTGAGGCTGACCGCTCAGCATTATGCTGCGCCGGAAAACCAGCCCCGGCGCAGCGCTGTATACCAATACCTAATACATTCGCAATGAAAAGGATGATTATTTATTTGATAACTTAATTAATAATGTATGTAAAACTAATGATAATCACGAAAATACGTACGGAAAGTATAAATCAAAAGTTAGTAATATGTAAATTAAAGACGACATTATCGTTTTGTTGTATCTATCTATCTACGGCTCCGTCGAAGCGACGTCATGTCGTGTCGTTCCCAATAAATGTATCAAAAAATCCATCTAATAGTGTCATGTTACCATGCTATTACTCATTGTAGACAATTTCAGCGCTCGCTGGAAGTATGAAGCGAAAAATTTGTTTTATGTATCAAGCATTATGAACGCGAAATGAGTTATGATATAGCACTTTTACTCCACTAGTTCATGACTGCGACTTTGTGTGCGTATCGTCATATTTTCATTTAAAATGTGTAATTAGATATAACGTTTTCACAAAAAGTAAAACGTAGGTATCCTGAAAGTACCACTACTAAGTGCTACTAAGTAAGTAGCGTAAGTAGTACTAGAGGTGGGTTTAGTTTTCTACATGTGATCTTCAAGTACCTTCAGGATTATTATATTACCTAATAACTGATTTCAATCCACAATCTTAGTTTATTAAGATTTATCATTCATTTTAGAAGATGACATGACAAAGCCTTGAGTACGATTGGTGCGAGTTCTTTATACAATCGTCTAAAACCCGATGACGACTAAATTTTGATATGTGAATTATTAAGATTATGTTCTCCGATAAGTTATGTTCAATCGAGATCTGAATCTCAGTTTAATTTGCTAAAAAAAGTGGCGTTTATTATCTTGTGTAGTGTGTATTGAGGCTTGTAGTACAAGGTGTACGGCAAGCCTCAAGCCTTAAGCGGGCGATGTACGGTATACGCTTATGCAAAAATCACACGTCACACAGCTACCGACTTAAGAACCACATTATGTCAACACTTGCCAACCACCCGTGCGGGGGGTATTTTAGCATTCCGCACACGAGCGTTCAAAACGCTTCGAAGTTAATTGAGTTCTGAAAGTTACTTAAGTATGTACTTGTGTCTGCTTAGTTTCTTAAATGCCGTTGCCCCTTGTACGGTGCGTGGGATTTTAAACACCACGCATCGCCCGCATGTTGAGCGTTTTGGAGTTTGTAAAGATTACTTTCGGCCTTCGTAACAAATAGTACTCTCGCGGTCACGAACAGTGTACCACCTTTAGGACGACAATCGCTAGTACGAGCCGGCCCAAAATACGTGCGAGCGTCGTAAGCGCACGTAACGTTGTTTAAACGATTTTGATTGAAAACCGGTACTCCGTTCGTGTCCGCGATAGTACATATGAGCAAATTTCTGGTTCTGTTCTAGCTGAAAACTCAAAACAGCATGGATTTCTTAAATAACTTCACCTGGCATATTCTTGACGATCAGCCTTGCAGAAAACCTTTTGCATCGACACGAAAAACCCGGAAAGAAGAAGACTGAACACTGACATGGCTTTTTGTAGACAAAACACGATTATGGTAGTGAATATGTAATTTAAAACTACAAGGTTATAATTATGAAATAATGCGATAGTTACCCCAATCACGTTCAGTATATCAGCGTGACTTTTTTCCATCAAACAAGGGACATTGCCATGCTTCATAATATACAAAGAGAAGGTAAAAACGACCTGTAGCCAGCCGGGCAAAGACAAATTGTGACCCTTTTCATAGCCCTTTTCAGACGTATGCTTAGTAAACGTTACGCATCTGCTTGAAAAAAAGGTTGTCGTTATTTTTTATTTTGTGTGACGAGGAGTGATAGAATTACGAATAAAATAAGTATATAGAATTGGGTGTTCAATAGGAGCAAAATCATAAGTTGTACTATACATATGAACGGTTGAATGCAAGGCGATGATGTTAGAGACGCGTTCAATCTCATACGTACGTTGTTTTCAATTCTGCCATTGATTTACCCTATAATATATAATTTATATGATCTGTATCCGATCACATTAAAGTTATTATTAATAGATATTGAGTAGATATTATTATTAGGTATTTTTTTCATAAACAACACAAATATCGTAAGTTTTAGTAGCTCTACTATTTTTATAAAGCTGGAGCTAAGATTTCCAATTTTGTTTGGAAATAATATATAAAAATTGCTAATTACACATGTAATAACCAATTAGAGCACTGCAAGCGGCATATGTGCCGCTTGCACTGTATTATTGCTAATTTTAAGGGTTCCATACCTATAAGAAAAAAAAGGAATCCTTATGGTGAGACTTCTTCTGTCTGTCTGTCACACCTATATATTTCAGGAACCACTGACGCTATCGATTTGAAACTTGGAATAGTTTTAGATCTTACTTACCCAACTTCATCGCAAAAAAAATATCCCTATAGTTTTTTTTTAATGGGAGTTTTAATGGGAGTCTTAATGGGTCATCAAAATTTCAAAGTGGGGTATCATATGAAAGGGTACATCTCAAAAGAGATTTTTATTTTGGGTTGTCACGTAGTTTGTTTTTGGCTAATAATCAAAAATGTCAAAAAAAATACCGTTCCCTTATCTCCGAAGTATGTGAAGGGAAAAATCTGAAATAATTATGGGTAATACATATCCATCTATAACTTACAGAAAAAATAAAATAATCTTTATAAATACCTAGTAAGTAAGTAGGTACAGTTTTTTAGTAATCCCAAAAAAACTTCGACAAACAAATTTAGTTTTGTCTGAGGTGTTACATGAATACTAAAATTACTTTAATACGTCCAAAGATGGTATGGAACCCTAGGTGCGCGAGACCGACTCGCACTTGACCGATATTTTTTATCAACATATCTTTATATATATAATTCTACTGTACGTGTGTATGTCACTGAACTCCTCCTAAACGGCTGGACCGCTGTTGATGAAATTTTTTGTGTGTGTTCAAGGGGATTCGAGAATGGTTTAGATTCAATAAAAACGCGGGCGGAGCTGCGCGGATCAGCTAGTCTGTTTATAAATTAAGAAGCAAACCAGAAAGATACAAATATTCGAGTCTCATGAATGAAGATTGTTGTTTTTTTCATAGATATTTATAGTGACTTGTTTCCGTCTGTTATTCCCTTCGGTTATAAATCTGGATAAACAAGAGGTAATGTTCGTCTACACCAATTACGAGTGATGTACATTTATGAATATTTGCCAAATGCCCCAGGAGGAGGGCTACGTTTTACAAGAGGATGTATGTATGTAAGTATGTATGTATGTACTTACATCTATTTCTTTGGCACTACCTAAAAAGCTCGATGAATTTTGACTTATATGTCGTTAGATTCGTCTTAGTTATGGGAGTGACATGGGCTATAACATTATTTTATTTTTTTTATGTATATATCTTGCAATCAGTCAAATACAGACTATAAGCAGATGAGGTGCATGCGGTTGATTATAGGTAAGGTACTTCTCCCAGCGAAGTAAGCCCTTTCTTTTGAGTAGTCAGATTTGCTGACTATCATGATCGAATATATTCCGCCGCTTTTTTAGCCGACGTATACTTTCAGGGATAGTGAGTTGCCCCGCTAGCTGGTTCGAGTGATTTTGAAGTCTAAGCATATATTTGGCGCCATGCATATTTATAACATTTAAAAAAATGGCTTTCGCCTGCCTCCATTTTTTTACTTCCGAAAACATTATTAAGGCTATCAAATGGAAAGTTTAAGACCTTCACCTCCAAGAAATATGAATACATGTGTAAGTATATTTTATTTTTGTGTAATGTAAATTAAAACCATTTTGTTAGTTCGCAGTCGGGCTTCTTGTGCTTTTATAATCTATACTTTTTATTGTTAAAGTACATTCAGATAGTAGTGGCTATATATACAAAACTAAAAAAACAAATACTAAAAACTGTGTATCGTGGCGGAAAAAAGGTGAGCACAACTTGAATCAGTAGCACACCACCCAAAACCATCGACAGTGTTATTTCGTTTTAATTTCATTGAATAATCGCATCAAAACCATCGAAGATATCCAAATACACAAACAAATTTTCTAGGATTCAATAAAACACATTTCATTTGTTACTATAAATCCTGTGCCACTTGTAACCGCGGATTACTTAGTAGGTATATTATATAGGTAATAGGTAGGTAGGTAGGTATCTACCTCTTTTTACTTATAATATCATTGACTACTACTACTCCCTTGTTTGGGTCCCTCGCTGTCCTTTTGTCCTTTTTTTTTTTTTCTTTTGTAGTCTAGCAGCAAAATTGATTGTTGCTTTAATAATATAATATCTTGGAACAATCCACACACGGTCATCCGATCCCAAACTAGGCAGAGCCTGTACTATGGAAACCAGACAACTGATACTAATACTTATATACTTCTTTTTTTTTTTTTTTTTTTTGTAAATACATACTTAAATAGATAAACAACACCCAGACACTTGGCGGGAATCGAACCCACGACCCATCGCTTAGCAGGCAGGGTGTCTGACCACTAGACCAACGGGCCCGTCAATGCTTTATTTAGGTTCTGAAGGCAATTCACTTGAGCTTGTAAATTATTCTTGGAGTGTATCTAACTTAGACGACTTGTGATAAAAGTTGGTAATATGTTAAAGTGCTTTGTGTCTTGCCTGACGAGGCACTGCTTAACAGCAGAAGGTAAATGTTAAACGTGAGCCACTGTGATTTTGGATCGGTCATGCTCGCCATCGAAAAGTCTTTGCTTGTGGCGGCTTCGTGTGGCGGGTCACCCCCTTCCCCCCAATATGGTTGAGGGGAGTGATGGCTGCTGCTCGAGTCACGGGTGCTGCTTGGGGGGACTGGTCCGACTACTATCCCTTTGGCATTTTAGTTTGTTGTGTTTTCGTCGTTTTTTTTTATGTTTTGAATGGCAGGACACACTGTCGCTGGTGGTCGCTAATTGTAAAGAGACAAACTTTGTTTAAAAAAAATGTGAAAAAATTACAAGCCCGCTGAGTTTCTTGCCGGATCTTCTCAGTTGAGGCCGCGTTGTGATGCGGTGGTAGCTTTGAAAAAAATGACCGTTCAAAAGAGCGCGTTACGATTATTTGAAATAAAACAAATTGAATTTTTGAAATTAGAAAACCGGTGAAATGTCTGATATTCTGCCGTTACCGCAATTTTGGTAATCCGGTGTGAAGGACATTGTAGCTGGTGAAATTACCGAGCTCAAGATACCTAATTACTAATGTCTCTAGTGGCTAGTAGTGGTGCAGTGTAGCTGTCTATAGGCAGGCGTATCGCGCTTCCCTATGGGTGAACTTTTGGTAAGATAAAAAATGTATGTGATGAAAATAAAACTATAGAATTAGCTTCGTGCTTGTTTTGTGGACGCTCTAACTGAAATTTATGTGACATACGAATGTTTTCTGTGCACATAAAGTTTTACTATCACCAGTTGACGTACATAAATAAAAGTTACGTAGATGTATGTACTTATTGACCAGGCAGCGTGGCTTGTTGGAAGTTTTGCGTATGAAACGCAGACGATCCCAATGGGCGCGGGCGTCTGAGGCCGGATGGCACATTTTATGGCACGACCTATCTCGACCTAACAAGATCCCTGTCGCTCGTTATACGAATTTATTACATCTCTACCACGTAGGTATAGGTTATAAGATACTTTTTACGGTAATTGTATGGGAGAAACATACATCCCAATTATAGAAAATTGTAACTTTATAGCATGTGCTCAGATGTATAATACTTTGCTAGATTATTTTTTACTGGCTCAACTGGCAGGTTTAGGTTTATTTAAGGTTTTTCGTGCACGAAGATTAAGGCATAGTAATTTATAAAGGTTAAAATGATGATTTTTGGGCTTCCTAATTAATTAGTCCTCTAAATTCCTTTTACATTACTATTACTCCAATACCTTACATGCCTACTTGTTATTCTGTAAGCTCAAATTCAAATTCAAATTCAAATTAATTTATTTGTTAAACATAGGTATTATAAGATGATACAATATGTTACATAAAAGTGCACTATGTTTTGTCATTATGACATACAAATATAAATTGTTGACAAACTGACTGACAAGTAATAAAAATCATATTAAATAGTTTTACTTAAATCATTAAATAAAATAATAACAATATTAAATAATAATAATAATAAATAGGCATAAAAAAGGAATGTCAAGAGAATATTATGAATGTCAGAAAATAAGAATGGAATGTCAAAAAAAAAATATTTAAATTAGCCATTTATTATTATTTAATTATTATAAAATTACTACAAAGATACATCATCATTTAAAAATTCCTCTACATCATAATAGCATTTCTTAATCAATAATTTCTTTAGTTCTTTCTTGAATTTACATAGAGGCAAACATTTTAGTACATGAGGCAATTTATTGTAAATTCTCGGAGCATTTCCAAAGACGCTTTTATACATTAAAGAGGTTTTACATTTAATATGGCACAATTGATTTTCGTATTGGCTACGCATAGGGGTCTTCTTCATTGCAGATACCTTCTGAAATAAATGCATATTTGTTTTGACAAATACTGCTGTCTCTAGTATATACAATGCTGGTAGAGTTAGAATTTTTAAAGACTTAAAATAAGGTACACAGCAGGTAAGCTCAAATTAGATTCTTTACCCTTTTGATCAGCTTTTACGGACTACCATTTAGGATTTTTTAACGATTCTTTTTCTAGAAAACAGCTCTCTCTATTCTTTGTTTTTTTTTTTAATTGTCTTTTATTGGTAGGTAGGCATTGTAAATAAAGGCTGCAGATAAAATGTAACTTTTTCATGATTTTAGGAAAGAAAGAAGTAGGTTTAATTATTAACATCAAGTGAATGGATGTAAAGAGAGACAATATCAACTATTTTCTGTCACAAGATGTCTATAAAATTGAATTACCAGCACATTTACTTCATAAAAAATTTAGCAACTACGCCTTATCCTGAAACACTGGAGTTTGAAATATTATCCAGGTCACAGGGCTTTCGCTTTGAGAAAAGTTTGATATTGTACAATCTTCTGCGTCTTGGAGGATGAATGTTTACTAGGAGGCAGGTAAAAGGGATCATCTACGTAAGTAGCCACTGCAGGGTCAGATAATCCGTAAACATTGCTATGTTTTGGTGTGCAGGGCACTGTAGAAGGTGGAATTACCTGGTTTACTCAGCCGACGAATGACAGTGCAGAGAAGTGTTATTTCAACCACCTCTTCCAACAGGAGGAGACCCATAAGTTTTTTTTATATTTAGTCTAATGTTGAGACAAGCAAGGCCTTCTGATGGAAAGCAACACGTCTGACTAAAGATGGTTGTGTACTCTGTTTTTCTTTTATTAATAATATATTATTGATCCGATTTCGATCTTGTAAAAAAATTAAATAAATTAATTAATTTCATCATCATCAGCCTACATCAGTCCACTGGTGGACATAGGCCTCCCCCAATACACGCCATTGAGCCCGGTCTTTGGCTCTCCTCATTCAGTCACTGCCAACTGCTTTGCGTAAATCGTCACTCCACCGGGTCACCGGGCGTCCTACGCTACGTTTTCCAGTTCGTGGCCTCCACTCCAGAACCAGTCTTCCCCACCGATCATCGGTTCTGCGGCAAATATGACCAGCCCACTGCCACTTCAGCTTGCTAATCCGTTGAGCTATGTCAGTAACTTTTGTTCTCTGGCGAATTACTTCGTTTCTTAATCGATCCCTCAGAGAAACGCCGAGCATAGCTCTCTCCATAGCTCGCTGAGCGACCTTAAATTGGTGGACTAGTCGTACTGTAAGTGGCCACGTCTCAGCACCGTACGTCATTACGGGTAGGACACACTGATTAAAGACCTTAGTCTTCAGACATTGCGGTATCGGTGACGAGAAGACCTGATGAAGTTTTCCGAATGCTGACCAGCCCAGCTGTATTCTTCTTTTGATTTCCTTCTCAAAGTTGTCCTTACCTAGTTGGAGCGTCTGTCCTAGGTACACATACTCCTGGACAACTTCAAGAGGTATCACATTTACGGCAACCGGTCCCGGAACAACATGCTTGTTCAGCATTACTTTTGTTTTATCTAAATTCATCCGGAGACCGATGCGATGAGAAGAGTCAGCTAGGCCATTCAGCATTCGTTGCAAGTCTTCCAACTAATTACAAACTAATCAACAATTTAATCATTATTATTTTTATTATAGAATAGAATATTTATTTACTCAAGTATCAGAGACTCATTATAAATAGGTAGGTAAATAAAAAATAAAATATAAACTAAGATTATGACTAATATTAACAATAATATACACACATATTTGCATACGTGAATCACCGCTGCAATATTCCATGAGAAATTTTGCAGCAGTGATTCACATAAGGACAGTCTAGTCTGCTTGCAATTAGCGATAGGATACTGTTGGGGCTGGCCCACACTCTGCGCACCAGGGACGCACATCTTTTTCGCATTGTGGTGTAAAACAATCTACTACTGCTTCTGCGAACATCCCTGATGCGCTACAGAATCGAGGCAGCCGCAACAGCATCCTAAACGCGTTATTGTATTGTATGCGGAGGGCATTGTAAGCTCTTTGAGTGAATCTGGCCCACAGGCTACACGTGTAGAAAGAAGTGCAGTATGCCCTGAACAGGGTAATTTTAACGTTATGTGAGCAACGTGCAAACCTGCGAGCCAGCATGTTCACTCTTATACACATTGCCCTCCGCTCCCTTTCGATGTCATCATCATCCTTGAGGTTGGGGTTTAATATATGACCCAGATATTTCACTTTGTATACCCTCTGTAAGGGCGTCCCACCGATTAAAACAGAAGGTGTAGCTTCAGTACATTTCCCCCCAGTCTCAAAGACCATGACTTCACTTTTGGTGCAGTTATATTGGAGTCCGTGTTTTTTAACAAATAATTGTAAATTATTGTTTTGATAATTATTACTTATCCTCCTCCCTCCTAATCCAGATATATTTTGTTGTGCCCAGCAGGGTCCACAATGGCTCCTCTATATTTATTACCACCTAATTACAAACATGTGAATATGAAAAACAGGGTAAGATTGTAAACTATTTGTTGAAGAGAGGTAAGGAAGGCATAGCGTAAGTGTTATCTAGAAGCAAAGACTGACTGAGCAAAGAATTAACTTCGTTCATTTAATTATTCCCATATTCTCATTATACCGAGCTTCACTTTTGTACTTAGATAGGTATGTACTTAAGTAAGTATATCAATTCATTCAAATGTCTTTTCTTTTTATTCATAGCATTTTATTTCTACTGTCTAACCCTAATTAGCGAGCGCCTTTGTGGAATATTTTTTGTAAATTTATTTTTGCTGCGTTCAGAGTCAATCCCATTATTTATTTCCATTAATAAACTTGAGAAAAGAATTTCTTATTATTGAAATGCATATTAAAACGTACCATTAAAAAATATGTAGGTTTTAACCATTGACATAAAATATAAAATAAAAGGTAATGGGATACATAATAGGTATCTAATAGTCAACCTATATTGTGTTTATAGGTATAATAAATGTTTCAATATAATAATTATGATAATGATGCAAACTTCCAGTATTCATTAAACAACAAATGTTGTTAGTGTGTGAAACTATAGATACTCATGCAGGTATCAATTCAAACATTTATATGTAAAAAGTTCCAAATAGATTGTTGTTGGTGTTAGTTGTTACGACCGCAGCCTCAAACCCTGATAAGGTGCGAAGGGATGATAGTGAATTTCCCGTTTAGTATCCACTTATTTGAAACAGAGCATCCTTTTAAAGAGTTTTAGGTTCTGTTGGCATTCGGTTCACGGTAACGCCTAATCTAAACTAAAAGTTTCCATATTTGCAAAATTAATCAAATACTTTTTTTTTACTAGTTGGTAGGTTCCTTGTGCAAGGAACCGTCCAGGTAGGTACCACCGCAGTGTCAGATATTCTGCCGCCAAGCAGCAGTGTGTAAACATTACTGTGCATGCCAGTGGCACTCTCCTTAAAACAGGTGACAAAATTTTAATGTATGGAAACTAGCACACCTTCAGGCCAGGGAAGGAACTAAATTTTAAGATTCTACTATAATTTGCCTAGATGGCGTTAAAAACGCAGTTTATATATTTTTATTTATTTAGTTTAGTATTGTTTTTGTATATCTTCAATTTATTTGAGTAATGTTATATTTCGAATATTTATATTAAGCTTCCATAATGTAATAATACCTATGCAACTGCCGGCCTCAATGGATTATTGTTGTGTGTGGGCCCCAAGTGGAACGCGCTCCGTACAGTATTGTACTATATCTGTGGTATTGTAAATTGCCTTTGGCGGTTACTATGGCAACTTAGGTTGTTAAGTCATTTTTTTAAAAAGACTTGTTTCATTGAAGATAAAAAGCTATAAACAATTATTGAAACTAAATATTTACAGTTTATTTACAAATATGTTTTTGAAGAATTCTGTTTGTTCTGTGTCTGGGTGTTATTTATCTACTTAAGTAGGTATGTACTTATTTACAAAAACATTTATAAAAGCTAAAACAAGTCATTAAGAACATGGCATAAGTATTTATTTATAATAACATTTATACTACTCGTGAACTATTTCAGGTCCACTACATCATTGTCCTTAACCACAATGGCTTGAATTGGAAATATTTAATGCAAAGCTGTACTGAAACAAGAAACTCAAGTTAAGGGGATTGGACAATATATGTAAATAAAAGAGTACGATTGTGCGTCAGATATGTTTAGATAAAGTTATTGGTTACCAAGTAAACTTTTTACAATAAATATCTCTTTGTTTTGCCTTTAAACATATTCCTTACAAATATCCATTCAACATAAAGCTTCATTTCCCTATACGTAAAATGATAATAAAAAAAGCGCCATCTGTTGGCACATTTTGGATTCCTGTGAAGTTACGCCATCTTTTGGCGAGGGTAAAATTATTTTATTAAAAGTTGAACGTGAGTGACCCATCTATTCTTAAGTATATAGTGTATTATCTATGATTACTGTGTTCCGGCGTGAAGAGCACTGTAGCTGGTGAAATTACCGGACACAAAGACTTAATACCTAATGTCTTAAAGGTCGGCAACGCGCTAGTGATTCTTCTGGTGTTGCTAGCGTCTATAGGCTGCGGTGACTGCTTACCATCAGGCGGGCCGCATGCTTGCTTGCCACCTTAGTAGTATAAAAAAAAAATCTAAAGTAAAACTTAAAATGCGACGCGATCGACCTTTTAATGTCCTCCCAGTATTTAAATCGGAGAAATTTTTCGAATAATTTGTGTTACTTATTTCGTTCTGTTATTTTGCGTTTCATTTTCTTCCAAGTTAATTGGTGATTGTTTTACTACAAACTATTTTAAGTTAAGTTTAATTTGTTTTTTTTACAAAGTCTGTGTTATTTGTTATTCCCTGAGTTTTGCTAACAAGATACAAAACAAGTTGTGTGTATACATTTAATTTTCTTCTTTTCATAGCAACGTACGTGACCTTCATATCGTAGTGGAAATATGGGCAAGGTCTTATGTGGCTGATTGTCCAGAAGAGTATTTGTCCAGGTTATAGAGAATACGACGTTTCACAATTTTAATTACAAAGAAGTCTATATTTTCTTCAAGGTACCATAGCGTCGTGTGATAGCCTTGTAATGTGATCTAGAGGGGTCGTCACAGATAAAGCTTTAAAGTTGTTCACTCAGTGACTTTATACATAGACTGAGTTTGTGCGCTGGAACCAACGATTTCTGATTGTATTGATCGCCTATCGATTTATCATACCTATCGATAACTCCAGTCATCAGATCCAGTCGTCAGTCAGTCAGTGGGAATTAATTCCCAACTAGCAACTACACAAACGATTATAATACCTACCAGTCACTGAACAAATTCCCTGTTCCAATAGTTTACGGTGCTTGTAACGCAATTTGGAACATGAGCCCAACATCCTGTCTTTGTCGGAACGTTTAAAACAATTTCCCCCGGCTGTTAGCGGAGGCAATTTGTCAACGTCGCGTGTCACCGGCCTCAAGCGCAGTTTATGTACTCCAGAGAAAGTCAACCCTCCGAATGGTCAGGGCGGAATGACTGACATCTTGCGAAAGGTACATGTTCATAATTAATTTCTAATTTATAGTAGAGCACCAGCTTAAAATTGTAGCCGCTTGAATGGGTAAATACTTAGGTAAGTACATATTATTGTGGGCTCTAGACAACCGCAGAGTACGGCAGCGACTTCGAGGAGAACAGCGGCAGGGTTTTGACCCCCGTCTCTGTGGACACCAAGACAGGTTCTCGGGGGTTATAATGCGCCTCCCGTTAGCGGGCTTAAATTGAGGCAAGGCACTGAGGGGTACCTGGTCCAGAACCCACCGGTGTGACCAGACCAGGTTCAGGTGACGATGCGATAGTCACGGGGGTTTTAGTAGATAAGGTAAGGTAAGGGTATCCCACATGTCTCGGTTGTCACCCCACAGGGTCTCAGGTGTCTAATTCTTCCGCGAAAAAATAAATTCTGTCTGTCTAGTCTGTCTGTTGGCGATAAACTCAAAGACTACTGAATGGATTTTCATGCGGTTTTCACTAATAGATAGAGTGATTCATGAGAATGATTTAGATATATAATTTATGTATAAAGGTTTGTGTAAAGTGGTTAAAATATAAAGATAATTGTTGGAAGTGTCGGAAAAGCGTGGGCAGAGCTGCGTAGGTCAGCTAGTATTAGTTTAAAATAATATATCGATGATTGCCGAGTTATTGCCTTAATGAGGGAAAAACATATTTTAAGACAGTATAGATTTCCAACATTTGACAGTTCGAAATATACCTACCAATTTAAGATAGCATACTTAAATAAAACTAACTTATCATCGCGCCATGTACAGGCTCTATAACATTAATTAACCCCCTAACATTCATACATTATCATAAATTTTCGCCATTTTCTACATAGGTAGGTACTATTTATTTATATCTTCAGTCACGGCATAATATCGTCTTTATGAATACTTGGCGACTGTGGTTAAAATTATAAGCGATGTTGTATTGTTATTAACCAAAATAGTCGCCATTTTATGTACAAAAGTACAAAGTCACCAGTGGTCCTCGAGACGATAACTTGGAACTTTGCTCAATTGTCTTTAAATTCATTAGAATGCTCCAACTTTTTCGGTTTCAATTTGAAAAGTTCTATAACTTTCTCAATTAAAACTTTATAAAATCTTGACGTTTTTGTAGTTGTTAACGAGGTGGGCACAGTTTTAATTGCTATTGATTCATCCAGTTGGTGCTAATTAGCTTCATTAGCTCTCTCTAGGAAAGCTACGTATCTTTTACAATTTATTTGAGGCGGACCCTTGCCATCTAGGCAACTACTGCATTCTAAAGATAGGAAACTAAGGAGGAAAAGCAATACTAAACTACTTTCTTATGACTGAGCGTATCCCTACTACAAATTTCTTAGGAAAAAGTAGTCTGTTAAAAATCGATGCACTGCGATTAAAATGGAGAACAATGATCTTTTCTTTTTAAACATTTCAAAACGTTTAAGTTTTATAGCATTTTATAAGATAGATACAGAGAAGTCCTTGACCTGAATATTTGACAACAAAAGAAAATAAAGGATGGATTTATTTAGTTGCCATTGGTTCATTGGGAATGAGGTTAGAATTGCTTCATTTCTGTTTGGCTACCGGCCAAAAGTGAATATATCACTAATGGATTCCCGAAGACCCGAATTGATGATTTTACATTGTCGTCTTTCGTAATAGTGACAACATATAATATTTTGTACTTCAATGCCTCTCCTATGACACACTTTTAGAAAAATATCAAAATTGTAGTACCTACCAACTTATTTATATCATGTTAATATCCATATCTAATACGTTTTTACTGTTTTCCAATAGCAACAATCTCCAACAATGGAATTGGCATGATCGATAGGTTCTGAAGGTTTACCAACTTTATAATGAACTAGCTGACCCACGCAGCTCCGCTCGCGCTCTGTTTACGCTAACTAAACTTTCAATAATATACATTCGCATAGAATACAAAACCTCCTTTTTTAAAGTCGGTTAAAAACTTGGACCCGCTTTGTACTTGCCCTCCGAAGCATGGAGACGTTTAGTTCAAATGGCGTTAAACGGTCACCCATCTATTTAATGACCTTACGTAACGTTGCTTAACCTAATCGATTTCCAAGCATTGTTAACAACTGTCTATGAGAGTTCCCTTACAAATATTTATTATAATTATAATGAAAAATTGTTAAAATCGGAGCAAGCGTATAACCAACTACACATTTTGACTTTAGTCCCCTCTCCCAAGGGAACCGTGCCGAATGTCGGGATAAAAAGTATCCTATGTCCTACCTCGGAGTATTAACTCAAATCATGCCAAGTTTCGTTTCAATCCATCCAGTAGTTTCGGCGTGATGCTCAGCCGAGATACAGACAGACAGACAGACAGACAGACAAAAATAAAAAAAAATACATTTTTGGCTTTAGTATCGGTTATAGAATGCCCTCCAAACATAATTTTCAAAATATCTTCAATGTACAGAATTGGACTTGTTACAGTTTTATTATAAGTATAGATTATTAGGTTTGAAACAAAACATACCAATACATAGTGACAGGCATGTTGGTCTACCCAATAGGTAATAGGTTTGAATCCCACTTTGTATCTGTGTGTTATTTATCAATATAAGTAGATATGTATTTAAAAGTATGTAAGTAAGACCCTAAGGTAGAATACCTCTGGCATTAAGTCCGCTTATGTATACTGTTTTTGTGTATAAAGAATAAATAAATAAATATTTGTATCAGACATTGCCTAATTTGGGATCCCGCGCGAGACCTAACCTGTCCCCTATCACTGCCGTGCGCATGGTGAATACATTTTCCGTAATTTTGTGGATAGTTTAATAAATGCAGAAAACACATTGAATAAAAGAATAACCTGTATTGAGTTCAATACCAACGGACACTTAGAAGAAAATAAGGATCGTTTCCTTATTTTCTCATCGCCATATAAACCTATATTTTATTACTCGAGTCAACCTGTCACGAATCCCGACACCCTTATGCCAATTTATTGCGCCGATCAAAAAAGAATTCACACTTCTTGTGTAAGTGTTGTCAGCTACTATGGTTCGTAGCCGGGAAACCTTATAAATTGTAATATAATCAGCGCCAGTCGTTTATGAAATATATTATTTAGGCGAACACAAACCGGTAGACGCAACGTAGGCAGGCCTTCCAATGGGTGGACCGACGACATTGTACGCCGCGCAGGCAACCGGTGGATGCAAATGGCAAATTGGCGTTCATTGTGGTGGGCTAAGGGGGAGGCCTTTGTTCAGCAGTGGACATCTTCCGGCTGATGATGGTGATGATATTATTTAGATGGAAATATTTTTACGCTAACGTAAAAAAGAGTGAAACACTCTTTTTTGTGTCAACAGTATGAAACGGCTTGATTTTTGCAGCAGCTTATTTTTTTTGTCATTTAGAGCAAACTATTTAAATATTTTTTTTTTTACTAAATGTAACAGTGCTAAAAAAATCTTTATTGAAACTAAATATTTACAGTTTATTTACAGACATGTACACTTAAACTAGGTAAAAACTTCCTCAAAGTCCCCGCACCTAGAAGACTGGCGGCATTACCCCTTTGTATGGCCAAGCTTATACGTTGGCAGAAAAAGCTGCCTCCTGAGACTTCGATAAGTTTGGATGAAATTTCTTTCATCAAACCATGCGTCTCATGAGACCAATGCCCCAAGTGCAGACAGTTCTTGATTGCAGTTATACAACACAGTTGCGGTTGTTATTATGAAAATATACCAAATAACTTTATATGAAATAAGACGCACCCGATCAGATGACCGTGTGTGGATTGTCCCAGAATATTATCATTATTAATAATATTGCTATTACAGTTGGTTTTAGCGCCTTGGTGTACTAACTCCTAAAAGGTTAGTAGTATTTTGATTTCAATGTTATTCAGAATAACAAAGAAGTAGTTTAAAGGCTACACAAAGCTCTTAAGTGCACCGCTAAGGGCACTAGACAGCAATCAAGTACGTAGTGAAAGTTTTTCACCGTTTTCAGGCAGTTGGCGAGGCGCCATGTTGGAACTTGACGACGTCTAACGTCATACCTATTTCAATAAAAGTATTCCAGTCTTTTACTCTTTAGTATAGAGAATGTGAGAGCTGTATATGGAAAGATAATTCAATCGAGGTGTAAAAATAGTAGTATAAGCACTGTGGTTATAAGTTGGGCCTGGTGCCCATCCGAACGCACTTCGACCTTATTGGATCCATTGTGCATGCCCTAGCCCTTACTCTATTGCTGGCGTGTCGAAGAGATCCCTGAGGTACGCCACGATATCTATTAATAATAGTAAATTCTGATCTTATTTTTGTATTGTATTCAATTTATAATTTGATTCGTCATTCTATTCTATTCTATTGGTGGCTATAAATTGGGCCCGGTATCCACCGGAACGCACTTCGACCCAGTTGGATCGTGCATGCCCTAGCCCTTACTCTGTTTCTGGCGTGTCGAAGAGTTCCCTCAGGTACGCAACGATTGCGCCAGCTTGGAGCTGTGCATAATCATCTGGTGTAGGATAAGCTACTCCCAGATGACTCAACCTACGTCTCGCAAGAGCGTCGCAGCCACACAAAATGTGTCGCATTGACTCTTTTCCACCTTTACAAAATCTGCAAGTATCAGTAGTACTTAGCCTCATTCTGTGAAGGTGCTCATTGGTGCCAAAATGTCCCGTGAGTGCACCTATTAGGTGCCTTATCTGTGATCTGTTAAGTTTCAATAATTTAACCCCACAGTCTACCCTTGTGCTAGAGAATGTTTTGGAGTAGTTTAGGCCTGACGCTTCCCTCCATTCTTTTAAGTGTTCATTCCTAGCATGCGCAAATGCTTGGTGGTACGTTCCATACGGAATCTCCACAAATGGTTCAGGACCCACCAACTGTCTTTGTGAGCCGGCCCTTGCTAGTCTGTCCGCCTTCTCATTACCTTCGACACCTTCGTGTCCAGGTAGGGCATGTCCATTAGATCATCCAGTTCTTTCACGGGATCCATTAAAGTGTGTTTTGTGCAGGGCTTGTTACGATTCCAAGCTCCTGCTTTTGCAAGTCTGTATAGAGACTTCCTTGCCTCTGGTTGGATATGAGTGTGTAGTGGAATTAGTTCCAGTATCCACTCAAGAGCCTGTGTAGGCGTTGTTTTGAAGGCACCCGTAATTGCCATGCAAACTACTCTTTGCACCTTCCTAAGCAAGATCTGTAAAAGATCTTTAGTTTAGTCCTAGGCCACCATACGGCTTGATTCGTCATAATTTAAAATTATTTTTAACATATTTGATTGTCATTTATATGGTAAATGTGCTGCGCTGTTATTAAATACTGACATCATATTGTACCCACATTTCAGCAAATAAATTGATGTGAATTAAGGTTTTCAGGTCGTCTGGTTTCCCCCTATTCGCCTCCTACGACAAATAACGGAAAGAGATGGGAGGGTACTATCCTTACCCAGATACCCCACGGGGAATCGATTAGGCCATTACTATATATTTCAAATAATATATCGATGTAAACCATAGATTTAGGATTTTTCGTAAACTGCTTATTACGAGATTTTTCTTCAATATTTATTGAAACAATAAACAAAAAACGTGTTTCGCATGCTATTATCGACTACAAAACCCGAGCATCCTTATAAAAACATAACCGTTGTATTGTTTGTCGACACTCCTTTGTATGCCATCAGAAACAATTGGGTGCGATATATTTACGACGTCGCGTCGCTCTGTGGCATGCGTGATCAACGTTATAAAGAATCAATTTGACGTCCCTGGTGGTCTAGTGGTTACACTCCCTGGCCTCTACCCAATAGGTTCTTGGTTCGATTCCCACCAAGTGCCTGGGTGTTTTAGCTATAAAAGTATGTATTGACATAAATAAAATTATATAAGTATTAGTATCAGTTGTCCGTGGGGTGTCCGGGTAAGAATAGCGCCCCCCCATCTCCTCCCGTTGGGTGTCCGCAAGGGAACGTAGGGAAAACAAGAAGTCGGGCAGCAGCGTCTTTCTATTGGATTTCCTACGTACCACCTAAGTATACTGCGATCCCCAAGACGCCTGCTAAGCGTGGGGATTTTGGCAACCCCTCCCTTCTAAGGGGGAGGCCTTTGTTCAGCAGTGGACGTCTTTCGGCTGCTGATGAGTATCAGTTGTCTGGTTTCCAAAGTACAGGCTCTGCCTAGTTTGGGATCAGATGACCGTGTGCGGATTGTCGTAGAATATTATTATTATTATGATTAAGAGCGATTCAGATTTAAGTCAGGCTAGGTTTCCTTTCTGACATTGAGTACGGCGGCGAATCCGAGGAAGGCGGCGGCGGGGTTGCGACCCCCGTGAGCACCGTGACTGGTTCCCGGGGGGCCACAATGCACCGCCCGGCGGCGGGCACAAAGGCAAGGCCCCTGGTGCAGATCCCACCGGAGAGCCCCTCTCATGTGCCGATGCAACAGCCGCGGGGGTTTTAGTGGGTAAGAATCCCACATCTTACCCCGGTCGAGCCCCACAGCATCCGGGGACCTTTTGAAGGTTTCCCCCGCGAAAAATCACCTTTCTGAACAAAAATAAATCAATTCCGCTTAGTAAAGCCTAAACCATTCCGTCTGAAAACGAGTCTATTGTTACAACCCTTCTTATAAATACAAGAGAAGCCGTGTCAAATAACATTTATCGGAGCAAATAATATTTCGTAATAAAACTACTTTTACGGATTGTATCGCGGTTCATTTTAGATTTTACTTTCCGTCGTCCCGTAAGCCGTGACCATGGGTCCTGCCAAGCATTCGAAACGTCGAGAAAGTAAAATCTATTTTTTTTATACTACCAAACAAGGTGGCAAGCAAGCGTTCGGCCTGCCTGATGGTAAGCAGTCACCGCAGCCTATAGACGATAGCAACACCAGAAGAATCACTAGGTGCCCTTCTCGCCAGAACACAGCAATGCTTATTGCTTACACACTGCTGTGTGGCAGCAGTATATCTGACACTGCGGAGGTACCTACCTGGACAAAATAACGAGGTACACTTAATCCGTAAAAATAGTTTTACGTCAATGTGTATTCGCGTATGTAAAATACAACATAATATTTCGTCACGAATGTTTTAGTGTAATTTGCGGTGTAGCATGGTACGTGCGACAGCTGTCATATGAAAATACTAGCGGCAGGCTTAGCATGATGTGCAAATCTTGACCAATGAGTATATAATCACTACGTTTTATCTTGACATACAAGTGTGAGCATCACGTCACTATGACGTAGTATTTCACATTTTTGTATGGAGAATTGACGTTTCGGTGTTGAAAACTACGTCATACTCCACACTGATCTGTCAAGATTGCTAATCCGAAACGTCATTCTCTTTACAAAAATACTTCGTCATAGTGACGTCATACTCACACTTATCTGTCAACATTGGCACATCGTGCAGCGTGCTAAGCCTGAAGCTTTCTATAAACTTATTGACTTTCAAGTTGATTTTATTTGTAGAAAATAACATTTTAAGTTAGCGTAAATTTATTTATTTTCCCCAGTTATTTTATCACTGATGCCGTATTTTACGACTGCTATATTTGGGGTACAACTGAAAATTCATGATTGTAAATTGCGGTCACGTTCAGAAATAAAAAGAACGTTTCGTTTAATGTTACCATTTTACACCGCAAGTAAGTAGTAAAGTAGGGCCAATTTAATAGATCACATTTGACACTTCATCAAAATTTAACAACGTACCTAACAGCAACGGCGTAACGGCGGGTAAAAAATATTATAAATTTTTTCGAAGTTGGAACTGTACAGTTGCTTAACTTTTTTCAATTACGATTTCACATTTATTGTAATAATGACCAAAGAAACAGACAGAACAAAGAAACTGACAGATGTCAAAATTTGACATTTGTCAGTGTAGGGCCAATTTAATAGATCACATTTAATGTGATCTATTAAATTGGCCCTACATTAGTAACTACTACTATTAGGTACTATAGCTTTAACAGCTCATATGTGTCGCTCACAGACATGTACATGTCTGTGAGCGACATAACCTACCACAGAAGCGCTGTAAGATGACGTTTAACGTCAATACTGTGCCAATTAGCCTGATGACCAGCACATCAGTAGCAGCATTTATTTATGACACCATAAGTAGTGCACTTAGGCGTTCAATTTTTACCACATATATCTTCTACCTAAATAAATGTTGTCAAGTTTAAATTCCGTGCCATACAATTTTTTAATTTAATTAAAAATCTGCCTACAACGTTATCTGTAAACAAAACCCTTTTCAATACAGCGTGTGTTTGTTTTCTTTTATAATGGTTTACAAACAATATGTTCTAGGTATATTGGAATATGTTCAACCCTTCGGCCTTGAAAGATAACACAGAATCCAAATGAAATAGCCTGCAGTGTTATTTTGTGTAAAGTTGGTAATCGTATTATAGCGTTGGACGTCCCCAAGCTATTTATGGATGGATTGACGGTATACGTAAATTGGCATGCGAAAATTGTATGAGAAAAGCTGAGGATTGGCAGTGTCCAGTAGTGGACGAGTACAGGCTGGTGATGATGATGATTAATACAAATAAGTATTATTTATACAGTCTTATTACGAAAAGCAGTTTAACGTTAAACCTGGGTTTAGATTCAGGTCTATGGAACAATTTCCTGAGTTTAAACCTGGGTTTATTGTTAAACTGCTTTTCGTAATAAGACTGATAAAGTTTAACGTTGTTTTAAGTCATTATATTTGACGGGCCCGTTGGTCTAGTGGTCAGACACCCTGCCTGCTAACCGATGGGTCGTGGGTTCGATTCCCGCCAAATGTCTGGGTGTTGTTTATCTATTTAAGTATGTATTTACAAAAAAAAAGTATATAAGTATTAGTATCAGTTGTCTGGTTTCCATAGTACAGGCTCTGCCTAGTTTGGGATCGGATGACCGTGTGTGGATTGTCCCAAGATATTATTATTATTATAAAGTTAAACTACTTATAGTGTTAGTAGTGATATCTAGATATCACTACAACATAGGAGCACCTAGGCACAAAATACTGAGAGTACAGAAAGCTCGAGCAACGCAAAAAAAAGAAAAAACTAGATACGAGTGCCACTATCACGATAGTTTTTTCACGTAAGCCAGAGTTGATAAACCTACCGCGACCGCCGAGCGTAGGTATGAAAAGCGAGGTACATACATGAGCTTGCCTTCTGTACTCTCAGTATTTTGTGACCTAGGTGTTCTTTGCTTCAGCTTCTATTTGAATGAAGCTTGAATTAGCTTCTAGATGATTTGTTTAAGGAACAAACAGCCAATAAACAGAATTTATGTATAAATGTATTAATAAGAACGAATAAAATAATTATTCAATCAATCAATCAATAAGCTCTTTAGACTATATCTCTAAGTTCAATGTGCCTCCTGGCAAAGGCCTCCTCTAACAACTTCCACTGCTTTCTATATTTAGCGACAATTAGGACCTGTTTAGTTTTAGCTCATCCTTCCATATTTTCTTTTGTCTTCCCCCTTTTCCTTGTTATATCTTTCGGATACCAATCAGTTACAATTTTGCTCCATTTTTCTCGAGGACTTCGAGACAAATGTCCGGTCCGTCTCCACTTCAGTTGGTCAATCTTGGAAAGCATATCAGTAACTTTTGTTTTGGCTCTGATACGTGTGTTCCGATGGTTCCGATTTCTATCATGTTTCTTTATGCCCAACATGCTTCGTTCCATAGAAAGATAATTATTAAGTGGTAAATGTTTTAGCCCACCATAATAGCTTATCTAACTTATTTATTTATACTGCAGATCTATCTACTAGGTATGTATAAATGGAATTGGTTGTTTTTGTATAAGTACATTTTATTTTTTGAACTACTGTAGATGCTTTAATTTATAGAAACATTGTAAGTATTAGAAACAGAAACTTCTATGTCACAACTATATTCTATGTAAAACAGCGCTGCGCCGGGAATCTGGATTTCCGGTGTAGCATATCGCTGAGTTGTCAGCCTCGTTTGGCGGAAGCGCAACGCACAGTTACCACTTTTTACCCTTAAGTTTTTTATGTTTTAAGTTTAAGTTTTTTGTACTGTTCTTTTTCCCGTTTTGTATATATTTCTGGGTGTTGCTTTCTGCCAAATAAATGTAGTTCTTCTTCTTCTTTTTCTTCTTCTATGAGGATAATTTGTCAAGTATGATTCCGTGGAGTATGTTATTGTTTGCTGTTTCTTGTTGCTAAATTAATAATTTATAGGGAACAGAAGATACTTGGTATTTCACTATACACTATATTATAACTTTACAACTCCGTACCCTTACTATAAAGGTTTCATTACCAAAGTTTAAAACAGCTTTATCCTGAACTTATTTACCACTTTTGCCGCATGTTGTTTCGATTAAAATGTTTGCGTTATTTGAAACAATTTACCAAATTTCCCCCGGGAGTGGAAAGGCTTCATTGTTTATTGAATATTTACAGGGGCATGATAAATACTTCGAAGACGGTAGGCTTTGTTAATGCACAGTACACATATGATACTTTTTATGTGAACTGTGTATTATACCTACTATGTACCTTTCTTAGTAAATACATACCAATCGCTAATCTAGTACTCGCACACACAGCAGTACAGTAATCTAGTAATCCAGTTAAGAAATCGCGGATAGCGATAAGGCCGCCCTTTGTACAAATTTATTCAATTCCTTTGTATTTTTATTTATGTGTGTACAATAAAGAGTATAAAAAATAAATAAATAAAATAATGCAGTCCTCGAAATCTGATTATTTCGACACTAGAAGCCAATTAATACACTATATTCATAGACACACACACACTATATTTATAGATCTAGTGAAGAAGTTTTATTTGGCGGAGTAATTTTGTAATTTTTGTAATTTTCTTGTTATATTAGTACGTACTGATTTATGTATGTTTATAATAGTATTATTTGATGTATGTTTATATATTATACTCATATGAGTATATATTATTATATTTTACAACATATGTGTTTTTATGTGTCTTTGTGTTAATGTTACCTATCCATGTCGAGTGCGCGCACCCTCTGCTCTTTGTAACTTCTTTATTTTCCTCTCCATCCAAAGGTTGCCTGGAAGAGATCGCTTTTAGCGATAAGGCCGCCCATTGTTGCATTTTTTATTAATTTGTGTCTTATTCTTTTTGTATCTGTTTGTTTGTGCGCAATAAAGAATTGTCTATCTATCTATCTATCTATATTCTGAAAGTAACCCGTAAGGTGTCCGGGTAAGGACCACTGTAGCGTTTAGCGCTACAGGTAAGGAAAAGAAACAAAGATTTAAAGTAACAAGGGAGTTATATTGAAAAAAAGACAAGATCTCAGAGGTCGCGGGCTCAAGAGGTCAGATTGTGTGGCACGATGCACCTGGCGGTAGTAGGCCAAGCGAGTCGGTGGTCTCCCGGCAGCAGGCGGGGAGACAGCTGAGAAGGGTGGCAGGCTTGGACGGCTGGTAATGTAGCACGGGGGCCAACCAAGACCCGAGGTGTAGCAGGCTCTCAGGAACGGTAGACGGTACCAATCCTGGTACAAGGATCTTCCCATCTCTTCCCGCTGGGTGTCCGTAAGAGGCGACTAAGGGAATTCAAGAATACGGGCAGCAGCGTCTTTCTATTGGATTACCTACCACCTATACTGCGATCCCCAAAACGACTGACAAGTATGGGGATTATGGCAACCCCTCCCTTCTAAGGGGGAGGCATTGGTTTAGCAGTGGACGTCTTTCGACTGCTGGGGGTCAATTAGGAGTTCTGATAATTTACTAGCTCGATCAAACTGTCAGTTTACATACATTTCACACCAGCGCCCCTAGCGGTAAGTATCAAAAAATACTAAAATGTACGGAAAAAACGGACAGTTTGATCAAGCTAATGAACTATCAGTACTAGTAGGTACTAGAACCCCTGATGATGATAGTGACTGGATAGAGACATCGATCATCTCGAAATCAATAACGGAATATAAGTATAAACGGCTCCGAGAATTGAAATAATCAGATAAAAAATGGCTTATTAAGAGTTTACACTAATTGACGTTTGTGAGTTCAGCAGGAAGCGCACATTTTAGTTAGCATTTTAGATTAAACTATTTTGAGCCTCTATTATATTATGTATCAAAATAATAATATTGAAGTATTTCTATAAACTAATAATAATAATAGTATAGCCCGCAGGGCAGCGAGCTGTTGGTGCGTAACGGCACCACGGACCCGAATGCTCCAGAGAGTCGGTCAGGGCCCTCATCTCGGCGTGTATTCGTCGGCCGAGTGGAAACCCAAGGGGGCCCGCAGGACTCTCAGCTCTGGCTTGCCTTCATTGGCCGGCCAGAGAGGAGTTGTTAGAGCTATATACTCCAGGGGTAGAAGTGTTAGGGGTATAACGCCGCGAGTAACTTCGGAGAAAGCGCAGCACACCTCTCGACACCCCTGAGCCACCCACACCGGTGTTGCTTTCTGTCGTCATCGGTCGATCATTTGGGGAGCTATCTAGTAGGTGGCAAGTCACCACTTGCCACAAAATAATTACCTATGAATGTAATTATGGCAAGTGACCCCGGCCTTAGCAATAGCCTAGCTTCTAGTCCACCAATTGTTCAACATCATAACCTTATAATCTTACCAATGTACTTACACCTGGTGAGGTCAACTGCCATTTTTTTTCACCATTTTAGCAGTTGATCCTGCGAGGTGTTTACACACCATTTATTTATTAAAAATGGCCTCTACGTGTTGGATTCGTCCCCATGCAAGCCTTTAAAATATCCGGGTACCTAACCCGTGAAGATAAATACATAAACGATAATAATATACTTAATAATATCATCCTAAGTCAAAATCCACCAAGTCGTTTAGGATGCAGGCCGACATCCTTACATACACTAGAAAAAACATATACATTCGTCTAGGGCAGTTTTACGCATCCACTGTCCTACTTAAAACATAGTGTAATTTCTGTAAGTCCCATGAAAGTGGCAGATTCTGAACTATCCATTGAATATTAACAACATTATTAATTAAATGGTACTCGGTTCGGAGGACGCTCATTTAGTTGGGACGTAACTTTCATATAGCCCTCTAATGGGGTGAAGGGTCGTCCTATCACACATAGGGAGGGCCGTGGACTGCCGGGTAAATCTTACGACATGTCTGAAATCGGAATTCACTACCAAACTAGATAATATTGAAAGGATACCTACCTCAATAAAAAGTCCCAATTTCGTAGAGTTGTTGTAGTTTATTTGGACTTCGTTTTTCTAATAGATGTTTTTTTCCCGGGACAGATTTTGATGTTATATACCTAAAGAACAAGTCCGATCGTGTGTGGAGTACTGTAGTCACATATGGACTGGTGCTGCGAAGCCATCTTGCAGCTTTGGATTCAGTGGAGAGGAGGTGCGCTAGGAGACTTATTGGTGACTCTGGGTTAGTAGAGACCAATTTACAAAGCTTAGAACACAGGCGCAGAGTAGGCAGCCCATATTGGATGTATTTTGGAGAGTGTGCGCAGGAATTACATGACTTGATTCTATCATCGGATGACGAGACGCACGGCGCGACACACACCCTTATGTGGTAAACGTACCTTCAGTCTCAACTAAGCGTTTTGCTTCGTCATTCATAATATAAACAGCTGAGGACTGGAACAGTTTGCCTGCATCAGTTTTTTCTCCCGATTATAAAGTGGGTGTCTTCAAGGAGAGTGAATAGGCTTCGCACTTGATATAGAGCGTCCAACTGTTTATTTTCTTTTTGACAGCACCAATAGAACGTAACTGCGTCATGTTACGCAAAAGTTCACTGTCAAAAAGAAAATAAACGGTTGGACGCTCTATAGTAACTTAAGATTTAGCTATCGTGGCTGTACTCGATGGCGAGCAGGATGTCGAGCCAGGCTTGAATACAACGTCGAGCTAAACGCTGTTAAAATCCGTATTCACTACTGCTTTCACTACGGTCAAACTATTCGAACTTAAGTCCCACTGTAAAAAACGTAGACAGAATATGATAACTATAAGACATCTAGCTAGCGTGCCGCCGATAAGGACAGGAAATCAAAATTCTTACACGAAACACACGTTAAGGATACTTATTCAAATGCAGCTAATATGTAGTTTAAACAATATTTCTTAATGCAATTAAATTTAAAAACATCAAAGATATATCGTGACAGAAAAAACTTCAAAAGTAAAATGCACCACTGGTACGATTTTCTTTAAGTCCGTGACCGATGCTGAACACGCGCTGAAGGACAAGAATCATGTGCTCTGTTTCTTTCTATCCTCCTTTATGGTAAGAAAAGTTATTGAATAAGAAAACGCAACTCGCCGCAACGCAAGTTGCAGGTTATGTTGCTTAAAGAATAGCACTACTGATCCTCTTCACTTAACTCTTAAAGCCTCACATTATTATCTATAAACAATTTCTTCCAGACCTTCGCAGTACTTACGTGTTTTATATGACAAAGCAAAACCCTTGAACCGGCTTGAAGGGATATCCGTAACGTAAAGATGGATACTCCTCGTGCGTCTAGTCATCAGACAGTAGAAAGGAAGGGGATGGGTTAATTATGCCGTTTCCTGCGCACATTCTCCAAAATGTAACTACCCTGTAAAATACCTAGAGGCTGGGTGCCGTGTGTATGTGTGCTCTAAGTTCTGTAATTCGGGCTCAGCTAAATTAGGGTCATCATAGCCTTTTATTATTCTGTGTAGGTAAACCTATTAGGTGATCATATCTTTCATTTAATGGCCATTCCTAAATTGCTAGCCATTTATTACTCAATGCTTATTCGAACAGGATATTCTACCTAAAGTACGCTCAAACAAGAACTTTTCACTTTTTAATGTCTATTGAAGTCGGCTTAATTTTTTTTTATAAAATGTTTATTTATTGTCACCATCCATTAATTACATGATTCGGAAAGCGTTCTCACGTAAGTGAGAATAAATATTTCTTTATATCGCATTACATTCGGACTGCGACAAATACCTTTCGGGCCGCTGGCTGTCGGTAAATTACCGCACATCAAAGAATTTTGTTGCTTTTCACTCATGGGTACACTTTATTCACTCAATCCCATTACATATTTTATGGGCATCGGACCGGTACACGTATTGACGAAGAAATTAGAGGACACGTGGACATGGAAAGGAGAATGTAACCAAAATATTTTCTAAAAATTACATAAGGTTTTACACTAGCGAATCTAGCTAGGGTTTTGACTTTGGTCCTTAGACTAGAAGCTTTGGTCTTATTCAACTCAACTGAAGGCTGGATTTATCAAGTAAGGATAGTTTAAGTAAGGGTAGCGGAAGTTTTAGGTAGGTTAGGTACTGTAGAAGTTAGATAATATCTAGTTTCAGTTGAGATTATTCATGAAGGTTTGCCCATAAGCCACGCGTCGGTTCTGCTACTAGGGTCATGTATTAAAGGATTTGTAACTTATAAAAGATGGCAGATAATAATTGTTTCCTTATTTTTTTCATCATTCATCACCATCATTAGCAGCCGACAGACGTCCACTGCTGAACAAACGCCTCCCCCTTAGAAGGGAGGGGTTGCCATAATCTCCACGCTTGGCTTGGGGATCGCAGTAGAGGTGGAAGATAAATCCAAAAGAAAGACGCTGCTGCCTGTCTTCCTGTTCTCGCTTAGTCGCCTCTTACGACACCCAACGAGACGAACCATACCTCTGGGATGCAATTCTAACCCGGCACCCCTTGGTTGATTCTCTTAATTCTTTAGTATTCGCGATTATATTAAAGTATTATACATACTAGTTTCATCACTAAACAGGCAAAGTCTGCACTTACGTATATATCGTTAGCCTTTATAGGGCGTTGAATTAATTACGAGTCAGGAGTGTGGTACGAAGTGCTCTCGTTAGTGGTCGCTATCGGCTGGAAAATTTGTTTCTGCACAGATTGAATATCGTCCCTAACAATCAATTAACAGAATAGATTTGAGATTGATGGACGTAACGATTGGACCAGTTTCACATATTCTTGACTAAAATTAAATAATTATATCTTTTTTAAGACGGCAGCGTCTTTCTATTGGATTACCTACCACCTATACCTACTGCAATCCCCAAGCAAGGGGGGGGGGGGTTATAGCTTTGGAAATACGCTGGGCTCGCCGATCGGACCTCGCCAGTCTCTATAGCGCGGGACGCTCACGCTCGTCTGTACAGTCCGGGGATGATAGGTCCCGTTCTTCCCCGAAGGGTAGGGAAGCGCCAAACTCAGAGACCCCTCAGGGTGACACGGCTTTATCGTGGAGTTGTCACTTAGAGAGGATAGGCTCTATCGTCAGATAGCGATGATTCGCCCTCACTCAAAACATCCGGCAAGATATTCAGTAGGGTGTGTTATACGCCGACGTGATGTATATACATTATAATATATATAGATATGTACGAGTAGACTATGCCTAGATAGCTCAAGATCGTAGTAGGTACGAGTGCATGTTAGAATTAAATATTTTCTTCTAGTACATTTTTTTTATTATCCCATATAAAGCGCAATTTGTTATTTGAAATTGTGTGGTTTTTGGGTTCCGTAACAAAAAGGTCAAAAAGAAGCCTTATGGTGCGACTTTGTCTGTCTGTCACACACAGCTGCATATTTATTTCAGCAACTACTAATGCTATCGATTCGAAATTTGAAACTGTTTCACCATATTGCTAGGTTGGATATTTACGCAAATAAAATTTCTTTTCGTTTATTTAATTTTCGATATGGGCGAAATGGGGTGTCAAAATTTCAAAATTAGACTTCTAAGTTAAGTGGCGTAACATATGAAAGGGCATCGCACATTTAAAAACATTATTTTTTGTGTCAATTCAAACGCTACATTTCTTGACTTATATTTCAAAACTAGCTGTAGCCCGCGGCTTCGCCCGCGTTGGTTTTGTAAGTAAAACGCGTTTTAAATTAAGGATGAAGGTTTTTAAAAATATTGTTTACACTTTTATTAAACCTGGACCTATTATGTGTCATTTCATCAAATATACATACTTGATGACATAGCCTGTATTTTTGTAACTCTGTCTGTCTGCTACGCTTTAACGCCTAATCCACTGAACCGATTTCGATTAAATTTGGTACAGAGACAGATAAGACCTTAAGAAAGGACATAGGCTACTTTTTATCCCAAACAAAAAGATTGAAGGGGTTGAAATAGGGAATGAAAGTAAGAATGGAATTTCGTCATTGTTGAAAATAGTACCGTGACTTTGTTTTACAATTGATAAGAAATCCTACTCCCTACTTCCCCCTACTTCTATACTATCTAACTTTATGTATCTAACACTACTAACACTACTATACTAATACTGTAAAGGGTTTAAATTTGTATTTTTGTATGTTTGTGTGTTTGTAAGTATGTGTAATCTAAGGGTAATCTTCGGAATTACTCATCCGATTTTGAAAATTCTTTTGCCTGCTGCCTATTCTGGGTTGAGCTGGATCATCGTACTAAAGCGAGCTGGATCATTTACCTCGGTAAATCCAGGTGGATCGATGTGGATCAAGATGGGCCGAGGTAGACCGAGATAAGTCAAGGTGGGTCGAAGTAGCTCAAAGTGAAATAAACTGGTTCGAGATGAGTCAAGCCGGATTATCAAACTGCATCAAACTTGATTGAACCGAGTAATAACGGATTGAATTGAATAAAAACTGGTTTGAGCTAGATTACACTGGATCATGCAGGATCAATTATGATCATGAATCGAGGTAAATCGAAGTGGATCGATGTGGATCAAGATAGACAGAGGTGGATCGATATGCCAAGGTGGTTTGAAGTAGGTTAAGATGGAATAAAGTGGATTGAGTTAAGCCAATCACGACCATGAAATTGCATTGAACCGGATCATACCGGATTCAGCTAAATAAAACTGGTTTTAGCTGGATCAAACCGGATCAAGCAGGATCAAGGTGAACCGAGCAAAACCGAGCTGAATCAAAGTACATCGAGGTGGGTCGATGTGGATCGAGATGGACCGAGGTGGTGGAGGTGGTGGAAGTCAAGGTGGTTCGAAATGGGTCAAGTTGGACTAAAGTGGATCGATATGATCCAAGCTGGATCATTAAACTGTATCGAACTTAATTGAACCGGATTGAGCTGAATAAAACTGGTTTGAGCTGGATCAAACTGGATTAAGCAGGATTAAGGTGAAACGTGCTAAAGCGAGATGGATCGAAGTTAATCGAGATGGACCGAGATGGATCGATATAAGTCAACGTGGTTTGAAATGGGTCTAGTTGGAATAAAGTGGATCCAAATGAGCCAAGCTAGATCATCAAACTACATCAAACTCGATTAAACGTAAAACTGGTTTGAGCCGGATCAAACTGGATCAAGCAGGATAAAGCTGGTTTCAGTTCAATATAGCTAAAGCGAGCTGGACCGAGGTAAATCGAGGTGGATCAATGTGGATTGTGGATCGAGATAGACCGACGCGGATCAATATAAGTCAAGGTGGGTCGAAGTGGGTCAATATGAAACAAAATAGACCAAAATTAGTCAAGCTAGATTATCAAGCTGTATCGAACTGATTCGAGCTGGATCGAGGTGGATCGATCTGAATCTAGATGAATTGAGGGGATCGAGATAAGTCCAGGTGGTTTGAAGTGGGTCAAGTTGGAATAAAGTGGATTGAGTTGCGTCAAGCCGGATCATCAAACTGCATCAAACTCGATTGGACCGGATAATACCGGATTGAACTGAATAAAACTGGTTTGAGCTGGATCAAACTGGATCAAGTTGGATCGAACTAAAGCGAGGAAAATCGAGGTGGATTGATGTGAATCGAGATGCACCGAGGTGGCTCGATATGGTTAAATCTGGGTGGGTCGATGTGAGTCAAGGTGAAACAAAGTGAATCGAGATGAGTCAAGTCGGACTATCATACTGCATTGAACTGGTTCGAGTTGGATCAAGATTGATTGATATAATAATAATAATAATAATATAAGGATTATATATTTAATAGACATAGCAATACCTAATACGCACAACCTCACAACAACTCATACAGAAAAAATTGCCAAATACACTGATTTATCTATAGAGCTCAAAAATCAATGGAGAGTGCAGACAGTTAAAACGATACCTATAGTTCTATCATCCACAGGAGTTATACCTTACACGTTACACACTAGTCTCGCATCTCTAGACATACACAAGCTCACATATACTCTTCTACAAAAAGCAACAATAATAAATACTTGTAGAATAGTTAGAAAGTTTTTATCTCTTGACCAAACATGAAACCCTTCCCACCATTTCTTGCTTGGCCAAAAGCCCGCAGATATGGCTCTACCCCAATCCTTTTGGGAGAAAAAAAACAAAAAAAAAAAAAATAATAATAATAATAATAATAATACCAGCCCTTGTTTATGTCCCACTGCTGGGCACGGGCCTCCCTTCAAGATGAAGGGGCTTAGGCCATAGTCCACCACGCTGGCCAAGTGCGGGTTGGCGGACTTCACACGTCATTCGAAAGCCAGTTAGGCTTTCTCAGACATGCAGGTTTCCTCACGATGTTTTCCTTCACCGAAAGCTAGTAACAATCGCACAAAGACGATTCGCACATGATTAATTAAAGAAATCAGAGGTGCGAGCCGGGGATCGAACCTGCGCACCTCGTTTCCAAGGCAAGCGTTCGCCCACTGAGCTGTTACAGCTATATAATAATAATATCCCGGGACAATTCACACACGGTCATCTGATCCCAAACTAGGCAGAGCCTGTACTATGGAAACCAGACAACTGATACTAATACATATATACACCCAGACACTTGGTGGGAATCGAACCCACGACCTGTTGGGTAGCAGACAGGGTCACTAACCACTAGACCAACGGGCCAGTCAATATGGATCGAGATAGATCGAGGTGGATCAAGATAGGTTAAGGTGGTTTGAAGTGGGTCAAGTTGGAATGAAGTGGATTGAGTTGAGCCAAGCTGGATAATCAAACTCAATTGAACCGGGTTTTACGGGATTGAGCTGAATAAAACTGGTTTGAGCTGGATCAAACTGGATCAAGCAGGATCAAGTTGGATCGAGCTAAAGCGAGGTAAATCGAGGTGGATCGATGTAGATCGAGATGAACCGAGGTGGATCGAAATCATTGCTTTAGTTTGATAATGTACATATTCACAAAGTTTCATCAATGCAGCATGATATTTTTTTTTCCGCCATTCATACTCAAAAACCATGCTAACACCCCTTTACGGGTCGAATTTGAAAAAGATGTGATACTTGTGTTTTTTAATTTCTTTGGCTTAGTTCATTGACAAAATTTCATATCCGTGTGATGAAAAAAAAATTTACCATATTAATTTTGGGAGCGCATTGGACATTGATTTCAAAAATGCTCAAAATTAGTTTGTTCAATTGTTGTGTTGAGTTTATTTACTGAGTTTCGTTATTCTAGCTGCATCATAGCATGAAATGGAAATCCTTCTTTGTGCAAACTTTGCAACCCCTTGATATGACCTTAGGGTTGTTTTTCAAAAAATGCCTGAAATAGGTTTCTTAGATTCTTGTGTACAATATATAAACTAAGTCTTATGACTGTAGGTCGAAAAACATTTTTTGGACCCCAATTGGACCCATTTCGGACTTGATTTTCAACACATGATTATTTACACATAGGCCCGGTTTCTGAAAGGCTATTCAAATGGATATTCAACTAACATGACTGTTAACTTGACAGCTTGTTCAAATCAATTCGGGTTTCTGAAACGTTAATTAGAGAAAAATTTGCTAATCAATGATCATTTTAATTTGACATGAAGAATATTATTTAAGCATGGCTACATTGCCTATTTAGTTCAATATTTCATTCAATAGCTCATTCAATTCAAAGATATTATAATCTGTAACCATAGATGGAGGATCTACAGGAGGGATGGACACTTTCTTTCTCATTCACACAAGAAAAGAATGCATTTATATAGGTTACATGTGATAGAAAGAAACAGAGTATTTTTTGTCCTTCACCATGTGTCACGATTCGAAGAAAAAGCACCAGTGGTACCCCATAGACAAAATATTTTTGATTGTCAAGCGGCTCCACACTCTTATTTCGTGGGCCTTCATACCGCGCAGATGTGGAGTGCGCATTTCACAATCGTAAATTTCAAAAGTAGCAATTGTTAATACAATCTTGGTATTTTTGTTGCAAAGGACCTTTTATACTAATTACGTAATCTGTCATAAACTAGTAGATTATCCAAAACAAATAGTATAAATTAATACCTACTTAATTTGTCGACCAACACCGATTAGTTGACATTGTATTTGACAAGAGAATAATCTATGATCATGGCTTAATTAGCCTTTCAGAAACCCAAATTGGCTTTGACATGAAGTTTCTGAAGCAAATTTTAACAGCCGTGTCAACTGATAGGATGTTCAAATTAAAATAGTTGACCATGCTTTCTGCAACCCAAAATACACTTGACAGGGGATTTGACATCTAGTTAGTTGATTTTTGCGTTGATCATCCTTTCGGAAACCGGGTGATAGATTGCTATAATTTGATTAATATATTCGCAAACTTTCATCAAAGCAGTAGGTATGTTTTTTTTACATTGTGAACTCAAAAACCATGTTAAAACCCCTTTAAGGGTCAATTTTCAAAAAGTTGTAATATACGTGTTTCTTTATTTCTTTTGTTCGGTACTGTAACAAAGTTTCGTTTCCGTGTGACGAAAAAAATATTTTTTTTCACACTAACTTTGGGAGCCCATTTGACCCACTTAGGGGTTGATTTTACAAAAATGCTCAAAATTAGTTTTTTCTATTGTTATGTTGAGTTTATTTACCGAGTTTCGTTACTCTAGCTGCGTCATATGATGAAATGGGAATCCTTCTTTGTGCAAAATTTGAAACCCCATTAAATGACCTTAGGGGTAGTTTTTCGAAAAATGCCGAATTTAAGTTTCTTAGATTCTTGTGTGCAATATATAAACTAAGTCTTATGACTGTAGGTCGAGAAACATTTTTTGGAACCCAATTGGACCCCTTTAGGAGTTGATTTTCAAAAAAATATTATTTGCACTTGGATCGTTATAATTTGATTAATGTATTCGCAAAGTTTCAGCAATGCAGTATGAAATTTATTTTCCGCGTTGCATACTCAAAAACGATGCTAAAACCCCTGTAAGGGTCGATTTTCAAAAAGTGTGATACACGTGTTTCTTTATTTCTTTTGTTTAGTACACTGACAAAGTTTCATGTCCGTGTGACGAAAAAAATATTTTTTTCCTTACAAACTTTGGGAGCCCATTTGACCCCCTTAAGTATGGAATTTCGAAAAATCCGTTCTTATTGTTCACCTAGACTATTTGAATAATGTTGGTTTCAAATTTCAAGATTGTACGTTATATGGTTTTTGCTGTATCGTGATTCCTAGAAAACACCCTGCTCTTTTATTAATATAGATGAATTCCATATCTCCGAAGTTTGTGGAGATAAGTAAACAGTCTGAAATATTTAAAGATATTAAATGACAGTGCACATATTACATTAAACATTTAAGCTATGTTTGTAAGCAGCACAGTCTTAGAATTTTAGAAATCATCAAATGCCTTTCACATACAAACTTAGTTATGCGGATCTGTATTTTTATTAGCCGACGTGGAAGATGATTCACCAGCAAACTATACGAGCAAATAAGGTACGGAACCCTCAGTACGCAAGTCCGGCTCGCACTGGACCAATTTTTTATTACGTAGAAGATTAAATGGGTCCTCAATGAAAAAAAAACTTTTTATAAAGTAGGTAACCCTCTTTTATAGACGTTGTTTATTTCGCAAGGCCCTCTATCCTAGTGTAATAAAATTGAATGAAGCTGAAGGATTTAATTTCAAGTTCATGGCCTTCATGGGAATGGAATCTTCAAGACGGAAAAAACACGTCGATCAAGTGCTACTTAGGTCATATAATGTTAGCATAATTAGGACAGTGCTTAAATACGGAAGTGGGCTATGACGCAACGCCATGTTCATACCATTCACTTGGCTGAGATGAAGATGCTTCGGTGGATGTGTGGTAGTCTCGGAGTACGCGATATCGCTGATAAGCTTCAGAAAAGTAGGTTGAGATGGTTTGGACACGTGAAGAGGAGTCCTCCCAGTTATATCGGGAATGTCGCAATCGATATTAACCTCCCTGGGTCCAAAAGAATAGGAAGACCAAAGCTCAGATGGACTGATTGTATTGCAAAAGATCTGCAGTTCTGCAATGTTTCGGAAAATGACACGTCGGATAGAGCAAAGTGGAAAGCAAAGACGGGAAAAGCAGACCCCACCATCAGATGGGATTAATAAGTGCTAAGGAGAGAGAGAGAGAGAGAGTGAGAATGTGAACAATCATATATATGTATGGGTACAGTAAAGAGTTATATCACACATACATTTTTGTATAGGTATTAATTTAGATTTTTTATAGTAAAACATCTCAATAGTCACTCTATTGTAATCTATTCAAACATGTCAAGAATTACTTTAATTTCAACATTTTCCAAGAGAATCAGCGCTCTCGCTGATGCTTAGCATTTAAATTATCTCCTTACCGAGCAAGACAGCGTATACTAAAAATAAGTAATAGCATGAAACTCTTCTGCCACTTTGAATGCAGAACCCTCTAGGAATGGTCTATATATAAAGGTGACGGATGAATTTCAATAATTATATGCTATTTGTGTATAGTAAAATTCGATAAGATCATCCTAGTAGTAGGATAATCTTATGTACACGTATTTTTTTTCTATTCGTTAAAATACGTAAATCAATATTTAATACACACTGTTTGTTATTACAGTTATATTTATTATACTTTTATTATTATCATACTATAATTATATATGAAACAAAGTTTATTGAAATATATTTACAGGTAATATAATATATCATTATTACTTCTTCTATTGCGTTTGTCTAGCGCCATTTGTACCAGTATTAACATTATGTTTTCTTTATTTGTTTTTAAGTGTATGTAAAATAAAGATAATTCTATGCTACGCACCTTTGCTGGTATTCAGCAATCTGAAAAAAAAACAAAATGTTATTAAAAATAACTTTATACTTGTCACAGTCTTGTCACTGCTATGATTCTTACCGCCTCATTTAGTAGCCAGCAGGAGCCGCGGCTGACCGATACAAGATTCAGATATCTTTTGAACCTTATAAAATTCACAGTAGAAATATAGGCATGTGACGCCAAAGGTAAATTATCATTTGGTTGCCGCTCCGCGAACGCAACCGACGTTTCATCTCTGTAGTTTAGTATAATGTATAACTACTTAAATTAGAATTAAAAGGCTGAAAAATGTCTACTTATGATTTATTTATACATATCGACGTGCTCTACGTGGGAGCATAACAATACTATGTATTCTCGCGGTCTCAAGCGGTGTATCACCTTTAGGACGATAATCGCTTGCAGGAGCCGGCCTAAACACGTGCAGACGGGGTAAGCGCGAGTAACGTGGTTCAAACGATTTTGATTGAAAACTGGTACACCGTTCGTGCACGCGATAGTACATCTCTACCAATGATACTCTACTCGTTCTTACGAGGATTACGACTGTCAGATATTTGTTTTTATTAATATTACCTTATCTTACTGCCGCATACCCAAAATTCTTTCCAAATCGTCGACTCGTTTTGGACCAAAATCTAAAATATCTGTTCATTCCGGAAGTCTATTGCTGTGTTGTCAACTCGATCATCGCTCACTCATCACTAAGCTTGGACTCATTACAGTTTTTTTTTGCTTTAACACACGTCTCTTTATTAACATCTCAGTTCACAAACACGACAGACGGGCCTCATGGTGTGAGTTCGAAAGTGGATCCTTTTGAGTAATGAGCTGAGTTGACTGTGTGTGTGTGAAACGAACAATTAGAATAGAACAGATTTATAACTGCTGAATAATTACTGTCATTAAATTTAGGGGTTGTGAGATTTTCATTGTAAGCAGAAATATAAAGTGTATTGTGTATAAAGCCCGTCATAGACGTAACTATAATAAATATGAATATATACCGTATTATGACATACATCACAGAAATAATACCTACCTATATATCATAGCTGCGTGCGCCGTCGCTCGAAAATTAGTATAGAAAATATATCACTATAATTTAGGCATAACTAAATTTATATTAATATAATATAGCTAGGTCGGTGGCGGACTCGAGTTTTATTTAGTAGATTTTAGTTGGCCATCGTTTTTATTTTGAAACTGAGAAATTTAATTCAGGCGTTATTGTGTTGGTCTGTATTTTATATATATATTTTTGCTAAAGGGGTAACGTGTGGAAACATCTTACTCTTCCAATACAAGTTTCCAATTGTCGATTTATTATTTATTTATTATTTATTCTTTATGCACAAAACAGTACATAGGCGGACTTAATGCCAGAGGCATTCTCTACCAGTCTACCTTAGGGTGGTGGTGTGTGGTGGTGATGGTGGTGGTGTGGTGGTGGTGGTGGTGGTGGTGATGCGATTTCAAGTGACTAATGATATGTATTTCAATACATAGTTTCCCGTGTCTTAGGAGAGGTCATACGTTATTGTTAAGGTTGGTTCCCATCGCTCGTGGTTACAGCAACGCTTGGAAGGTAGTATATAGCGGGAACCCCATATCGTAATGGAGGATTGTCGCGCACGCTGGGCGTGTCAGTCACAATGCGTGAATATCATATTTAAAGCTCACATGCACGAGCTCCCGTCGCACCTTTGAATCAAACACGGATTCTCGTTGAATCCGGGTCTCAAAGGCGATAAAACAAGTTAGTAGATCTTTCGCAGCGGTGCGCTCGTGTGATAAGAATTATACATATTACGTGGTTGGTACAAGCGCGTGTGTGATGGTAGGTGAGTAAATTCACGCACGCGTGGGAAGCTCGTTTAAGGTACAGTGAATGTGGTATGCAAATAGCTCAGTCGATTGCTTTGGAATCGATATTAAACGAAGAATGTATCTAGTTGAGAGATTTATTGGTTACACTAGCATGCCCAGGATACCGCTGAGAATTGCCATTACAGAGAGTTAATACCGCAGGGTTTAAGAAAGCATTAATTTCTCAAATTTGGACTCAACGCATTGGAATCGTCCTCGCAACCTCATTAAGGTAAAGCTTGTGGCCGCCGAGGTCGTCTTAAGGTCTTCCAAGGAAAAGTCGAGCTTTGTATCTTTGTGATATTTATTGATATACTTAAGGTAATTATGCAGTAAATACAATAGGATGTGCACAGATCGCGTGCCGAACGTCGAGTCCCGAGCCCCGCGCCAATGGTGGGGGCGCAGCCCGGCCGTCGCTGGTCGTGTATGTGTGCGTGAGTGCGATTCTTCACGCACACGCGGGTTATGGAAACTTGCGTTGACATGCCGCCCCTCATTGAAGCGTCACAGCTTCAATCTTCGTTGAGCTGGATGCCGGTAGTGGGCAAATCCTGGAAAACGATCTTCTCAGTGTTCCCGAAGAAGTTCTGATATCGGCTACCCTAGCAACTCCATCTGTGCCAGGGTAGATCTTCATAATCCTTCCCAAAAGCCATCTCATAGGAGGAAGATGCTCGTCTTTGATTAGAACGAGGTCTCCGACGGTTAATGATCCCTGGGAAGACCTCCATTTTGAACGGGCTTGCAATTCTGTGGCATACTCCTTGTGCCACCTGGACCAGAACAGCTGCCGCAGTTGCTCGACACGTTGGTAGCGGTTGAGCCGGTGTGATGGAACATCCGCATAGTCTGGTTCTGGCAGAGACGTCAAAGATTTGCCAATGAGGAAATGACTGGGGGTGAGGGGTAATAGGTCGTGAGGATCTGAAGACAATGGACTGATAGGACGGGAATTTAAAATGGATTCTATTTGAGTCAGTGTTGTATATAATTGTTCAAAAGTTAAATTAGAGTTACCTATTACTCGTTTTAAATGGTATTTTATGGATTTAACACCCGCTTCGTGTAACCCACCGAAGTGAGGCGAGTATGGAGGAAGAAAACTAAATTTTATCGATTGCTGAGCAAGGGTATCACATATATTTTTGCCATCAACTGTAATCATCCTTTTGAGCTCATTGTTAGCCCCAACGAAATTAGAGCCATTGTCACTATAAATATATGAGGGTTTACCTCTACGAGCAATAAACCTCTTCAACGCTGCAATAAACTTAATAGTAGACATATCGCTAACCAACTCAATGTGTATGGCTTTCGTGGTGAAGCACACAAAGACGCAAATGTAAGACTTTAAAAGTCTACAGCCTCGGCCTTCTTTGTTGGCAATCATAACGGGACCTGCGTAGTCTAAGGCAGTGTACTGAAACGCAAAACTAGCATTCAATCTCTCCTTTGGGAGGTTTCCCATTATAGGAGTAATAGTTTTTCCACGGTAACGATTGCACATGGTGCAGTTTCGAGATACAAATCGCGCTAAGTCTCGTCCGCCTATAGTCCAGTAATTTTCCCGTGTTGAATATAATAAATGCTGTGGACCCGCATGTAATAAAATTTTGTGTTCCTGACTAAATAAAAGTTTAGCAAATATATGATTTTTGTGTATTAATATTGGATGTTTTTTATTGAATGTGTAAATATCTGAATTGTGAAGTCTTCCCCCGACTCTTAAAAGTTTTAAATTATTATCGAAAAAAGGAGTAAGTGATAGTAATGAATTGTCACTAGATAATGTTTTATTTGATTCTAAGATTTTATATTCATTAGAGAATGATTCCTGTTGTGACAAGCGAGCCAATGTATGTGTAGCTTTTTGTAGCTCATTGAGCGTCAAATGCCCAATTAATTTACTTTTATTCTTTTGTAAATTGTTAATGAAACGTAATATATACGCCATCGATCTTTGCATACGTGAAAAATTCGAAAATTTGTTAAATGGAAACCACGGTTCAACTAACTGGGTAGCAATACAAGATACTTCTTGTTTTATTTCTGGCAATGTTTGGATATTATTTTTTAAATTAAATGTAGGCCATAAAGCTTCATCATTTTTAAGAAATTGCGGACCCTTCCACCACAGTTCACAGTCTATCAATACACCAGCACTTAAATTACGCGTCAGATGGTCAGACGGATTTAAATTTGTAGGAACGAACCTCCATGAATCGATATTAGTAGCGGACTGTATTTCAGAAACTCGGTTCCGAACAAATGTCTGCAATTTATTTGTAGGTGTATTGAGCCAACCAAGGACAATGGTGGAGTCTGTCCAGTAGTAAATTTCATTAAATTGTAATCGCATAGAACTAACAATTTTATCGCTGAGCCTGGCTCCTATTAAAGCCCCGCAAAGTTCTAAACGTGGGATTGTATGTGGTTTAATAGGTGCCACTTTATTTTTGGAACATAATAGATGAATACTAGGTTCATTATTATCGGAAACAGATCGTATGTAGGCACACGCTCCGTACGCTTCTTCAGAAGCGTCTGTAAATATGTGTAATTGTAACTTTGTATAGCCTTTAATAATAACGTGTCTTGGAATAGTTAGTTTATTTAATTGTAATAATGTATGTATAAATTGTGACCATGCGCGTTGTGTATTTTTTGGTACTTCGTCGTCCCAAGAAATCTTGCACAACCACAACTTCTGTAATGTTATTTTGGCTTGCACAATAGAAGGTGCGACTAAGCCTAATGGGTCAAATAATTGAGATATGGTTGATAGGATATTTCTCTTTGTTATTTTTGTGTGTGATTTTAATTGAATGTCAAAGCTGATACTGTCTGTTTTATAATCCCAATGAATGCCTAAAATCTTTGATACACTACCGGGACATAAATCTAACCGATCATTCGTACCGTTATCTATGTCCTTTACAGTATTTAAAACCTCGGAATTATTAGAACACCACTTTCGCAACGGGAAACAACCACTATTAAGTTGTTTGGTTACGCCGGCGTGTATGTACAGTACTTCATTGACATTACTCGCGCCGGTGATGAGATCATCGACGTAGAAGTCTTCTGAGATTACTTCTCGGATTATTGGATCTGGACATTCATAGGCTAATTGTTTTAAACAGCGTATCGCTAGGAACGGAGCAGAAGCAGTGCCGTAAGTCACGGTGTTCAATTCGTATGATTTCAATGGTTCATTCGGATCGTCACGCCAAAGTATTTGCTGCAGACATCGCTGTGACTCATTTACTTCAACTTGTCGATACATCTTTTCGATGTCTGCAGTTAATACAATATTGTGTTGTCTAAATCGCAATAATATCGCAAACAAGTCGTTTTGTATTTTAGGCCCAACCATTTGCAATTCGTTGAACGAATAACCCGTTGAAGTCTTCGCCGAACAATCAAACACGACTCTGCTCAGACTACCGTTACGTTCGATTCCATGATGTGGAGCGAAATAATTTATTTGATCCGTAGTATGACTCGATTCTCTCATGTGACTTAAATCTTGATATAGATGAATAAAATTAGTATATTGATGTTTAAATTCCGTATTGGTCCGAAATTTCTTTTCTAATTGTGTAAATCGTGATTTGGCTAATTTGTAGGAATCTCCCAAAACGCTTGGTGGAGATTTTAATGGAATTGTCACACAAAATCTGCCATTAGGTAGGCGAGACGTAGTGTCTGTAAAATATTCTTCGCATTGGACTTCCTCTGAAGACCAATCTAGATGTTTGTTTGTAGATAAGGTAAGATTGTCCAATTCCCAGAACTTTGCGAGTTGATCATCTAATGCATGAGAAACTGAGTAATTACATAGGGCTGATGAATTTGAAACAATAGATCCACCAAGAATCCACCCTAACTTCGATTGTTGTAGTGTAATGTTTTGTGATTTTAATTTAATTTGTTTTGGTTCTATCAAGTCCCAAAACACCCCATTTCCTAATAAAATATCTATGCTAGAAGACTTGTAAAAATCAGGATCAGATAGTAATATAGATTTAGGTATGTGTATATCTCGCTTATCAATAGGTACACTTGGCCATGGATTGGTGATTTGGGAAATAATAATACATGTAATTGTTATGCTATAGTTTGAATGTAACGATTTAATGGTCACATCACAACATTTTCTTGCGATTGACACATTATTATTTAAACTATTTATCGTTGTGACGACATTTCTTACCGGTAAGTGTAAAATGTGACATAATTGCTCGGTAATAAAGTTAGACGTGCTACCTGAGTCCAGCATGATGCGCACGCGATGTTCTTGGTCCGCGCCACTCACGCTTACACATGCAGTTGACAGCAGTCCCTGCGGTGACACGGCTGCGCATGATAAGGCCACTTCGTCGCGAGAACTAACATCGTTCTCCGCGCTACGCGTAAAACTCGGGCATATCAATGTGTTATGTTTTTTATGGCATTTTTTACATGATCTCATATTGCAGCTTTTAGTAAGATGCCCTGGCCTAAGACAATTCAAACATAAATTTAATTTAATTGCCTTAGATTCCCTTTCTTTGTTTGATAAATTTAAAAATGATTCACAATAATATATGTAGTGGTCAAAGTGACAGACAGGACATTTGTATTTTTTATCTATAGTGGTAGTAGTAGCTAAGTTATGTGTTATTGGTTTTATATATTTATTTTTACTTTGTTCCATTGTCTCTAATAGTTCAATTCTGTTTCGTGTAAATTTGAGTAAATCATCAAAAGATAAATCTTGTTTATCATGTGTTGCCTTGAATTTTTCCCACTCCCACAAAGAGGTCTGGTCAAACTTACTAGAAAGCATATGAATCAACAAGATATCCCACTTATCTGTCGGTTCACCTAACGTTGCTAATGAATTTAAATCCTTAACAAAACAATCAATTAACCTTTTCAAATTAAAAGAAGTGTCTTTCTGTATAGCATAAATATTAAACAAAGATTTCACGTGATTAGCCTTAAGCATTTTTTTATTGTCAAATCTGTCGCAAATCAGTTGCCAAGCTGTCTTATAATTAGATGCCGAGAATTCTATAGATTTAATGACCAATAATGCACTGCCTTCTAACGAGGATCGTAAATAATGAAACTTGTTTATTTCACATAAGTCAGGATTGTCGTGTATAAGCGACAAATATGTATCTCGAAACTCAAGCCATGAACTATAGTTGCCGCTAAACTTGGCAAGCTGGATCACCGGTAGCCTCACACTCGCTCTTGTCTGCTGCACCACGCTGCCGGAATCGGATTCCACACGTTGAGTTGGCTTGCCGCTCGACATTCCTAACTTCGATTTACCTTGTGCGATCGCCTTAAAGTATATACACTCGAAAGCATCGCGCTCTTTTAGTTGCTCACTCGGATTTGAGGATATAATTTCTATTTCATTTTGAACCTCATTAAAGCTGTCATATACTGATTCTAGTTTTGATACACGTAATTCTAATTCTAACTTATTTTCGTTAGTTAAAGTTTGCGGTAAAGTATTCAAATAATTGTTAAATGAGGTTAATTGACCCTTATAATTACCTCTTCTTTTTATTAATGTTTGTTCTTCAGCCATACTTAACAATTAACTGTAAATAAAATGAAAACAGTTAATATAAAATAAAACTTTTTGCACCCTAAAAGACGCACTATAATTTAGTGAACAGAGTATTGATGCAAGTAGTCGGACTACCTGAAATATTAAATGTGTTGTAACAGAATTGTTATCGTAATAACAATGTTAATTATTATGTATAATAGCACGAAAAATGGGATGGCCTTTGTTTGTTAACTAACGCCCGTTAGTATTTTAGTTATTGTAAATAACCACAAACATTAATTTATGGGATAATGATTGCGTTTTACCTTTGTAAATAGATTGGATTATTGGAATGTTGTTTTGATTTGTATAGATAAGAACTACTTAATAGATTAGTGGAACTTTCGATTGATTAGTTGATGGTAAAAATATATATAACTTGTAATACAAATAAGTATGTATTACTGATTGGTTACGTCGGCGTTCGTAATTAATACAAATAGATATGTATTATTGTATTGTGACTTGTTTTGTAAATAGTTTAGCAATAGGTAGCTAAGTACTGTAAAACTGCTTAAATTGAATAGGTTTATAGAAATTTGATAGAAATTAAAACACTTGTTTATCGGAGCAATAGGTAGCTAACAAGTTTTTTTTTAACTATAGTTTGAATTTAATTATTGAATTGGAAATTGTACAAATGACTCGAATTGGAAATATAGAAAGAAAGGATTATTGGCAGTATCTCCTTGTCACCTGCTTTTTCCAATGCTGTTGTGTCGATTGTGATCGCCCGTAATTCAATGTGACCTTTTTCCAACCTCCGCGTCGCTGCTGGTTCGTCACTCCACTTCTGGCAGAAATCCGGCCGTAGGATCAATGTGGCCGCCGAGGTCGTCTTAAGGTCTTCCAAGGAAAAGTCGAGCTTTGTATCTTTGTGATATTTATTGATATACTTAAGGTAATTATGCAGTAAATACAATAGGATGTGCACAGATCGCGTGCCGAACGTCGAGTCCCGAGCCCCGCGCCAATGGTGGGGGCGCAGCCCGGCCGTCGCTGGTCGTGTATGTGTGCGTGAGTGCGATTCTTCACGCACACGCGGGTTATGGAAACTTGCGTTGACAATACCACCTTATTTATATTTTCTGGTATTATTTTAGAAACGGGCATAAATGTCTATAAAGCATTGTAGTAGGTATATAATATAGTAGTGTAGTGTAGTAATATAGTAATGTAGTGGTGTGTAGTGGGCAGGGCAATGTTGATGCTTTAATCCAAAAATACCTTCAAGCGTTCCGCAAATACTTGCATGATTGAATGAAACCCTTCGCCGCGCGTACTGAGTATTCACTAATATATATATAGCTGAATAGTGAATGTTAGAAGTTTTTATTTTGTAATTAATTCTGTATAATAACATAAGCTCGTTGTATTGTTTTTGGATATAACTTTCTTGGGAGCTGCAATCAAGACGAGTTTATTAGAACTTGCGAGAGCCCAGTGCTATTGCTGTTACCGATTTCGCTAGTCTAGCTTAAGAGGCAGTTAGAACTGCACAAGCCTAGCTATAGAAGTTTTGTAGATGATACTAGATTGCAAGCATGCATATCAAATGTAGCGCAAATCTTTTTACTACAAAGCGCAGATCTTTTTACTACAAAGAGCGTTAAAACAACCCTGTTCTATTACTGAGGGTATAATTTATTCACATTGCGGCACCAAATTATCGTCGGCTTACTGCAAGATCTCATTAAGTGACATTTTCAAAACTTTGAGTTATGCCACTAATAAGGTTTCGTTATAGTGTTTGCCCTATATCATCGTACGTATGAATAAGTTAAAGAAAAATAAAACACCATTATATTGCTGAATACTTCTAGTATTAAAATCAAGTGATTATTTTAAATATTAACGAGTAGTTTTTTTTAAATAAATAAAAATAAACTTAGTGACTTTTTGCCATTGCGGCTTTGATCGAGGTTTGAAATAAGTATTTCTTAAAAGTGATCTGATAACTAATTTTAAATAGAAATAATATATGATTCAGTATCGAAAATTACAAACAAAATAATCTTTATCATTAACAAAACATAATATAAATCCTTAAAACAAAAAACAAGGACAATATTGAGCTAAAAACCACATAAAACATTGGATTAACATTAAATCAGTCAAAAATAATAACCCTGAATAATAAATGAATGGAAAGTTCATGAAATTGATGAAAAGTGTGCTCTTCAAATCGTCATCAGAGTTCTCTTCTTCAGTAAGAAATTCATGAACTTCATTAACTGGTAAAATCCCTGTGCTTTAGGTTCCTATGGTTTCATAGTTCCATTATTTTTCTTTTCTTTTTGTTATAAATAACGTTACGCAGATCGATCATCGTAAAAACTTGCATAAGGCGCATCAGATTTTCTATTTCACTATGGATACTGGCGACCACCATGAGTGTGTCCAGACTCGACATATTTGTGTTCGATAAACTCAAGGTAGTATAAACTTAGGTAGTATAAACTAGAACACCATCAGCCGGAAAACGTCCACTGCTGAACAAAGGCCTCCCCTAATAAGGGTGGTGGATTGTAGACTGAACTGAGGAAAACTCCGAACGTGTATGCACTACCACGGACAAAGCTTTTCGCACAGTAGGTATGTGTGAAGATACAAAAGATAGTAAGTACTAAGACGCCTTCTTATATTTCGTGCGTGAGAATCTGTAAACTGGCTAGTAATAACAGCCTACTGAAACTGGCGAAGCACGGCGCAGTTTGTGCGTGTTCCTAGTGTAATTTATTAGGTGGTAAATTCCCTTAAAAGACCGACAAAATATTTTTATTTTATTTAGTAACGAGATAATAATAATAATATTCTGTGACAATCCACACACGGTCATCTGGTCCCAAACTAGGCAGAGCCTGTACTATGGAACTGATACTGATACTGATATATTATATACTTTTTTTTTGTAAATACATACTTATATAGATAAAACACCCACACTTGGTGGGAATCGAACCCACGACCTATTGGTCAGGGGCTAGGGTGACTAACCACTAGACCAACAAGCCCGTGATCAGATACCTAAGTCATTCGCCTGGTGGAAAGCGATGCAGCTGCCTATAGACAGGTGCACTGCACTGCCATTCAGTCTCTGGACTCCAATAATTTCACCATCTACTGAACCCTTCACATGGAATGTTACACATTGCTGGCTGCTACTTGGCGGCAGAATGTCTGATACTGTGGTAATATCTACATACCCACCACTAAAAGTACCACCGGTTTCAGAATATTCTGCCGGTCTGGTTTATTGTATAAAGGAGCCACCACACAGCAGTTATGCACCGTTATAAAACATTGTGTTCTCAATTCGTCTGTATATATACTTTTTTTTATGTATGTTCGCGCATAACTCTGGCAATTATGAACCGATTTCTTCCATCCATTCCTACAATCCATTGATTGGGTCCCACAAAAAAATAAGTAGTACCTGAAAAAAACAAAGAGGACCATGAACGATGTGGAGGAATTTATCTGGTAAAAACCATAAATATAATGTTCTCCATTACATTACTTTGACAAATATGAACCGATTACGATGATTCTTTTTTTATTCGAGAGAGTAAACTACTATGATGATTCCATGAAAATTTCATTACGATCGATGTAGACGATAATGTGATCATAACCTACCTAGATCATTTTACCGTGTTCGATGGTTCAATCTTTATGTATGAAAATATCACAAAAAAGTAAGTATAATTTTTTTTTTTTAAATATTGAACCGACTTCAATAACACTGAAAAGTATAAAATAATTTAAATATTATTGAAGTTGGTGTTAGCTTACCGGCTGTGTATATTTGGCACCAACTTCAATAATATTTAAATTATTTTATACTTTTCAGTGATATTGAAGTCGGTTCAATTTAAAAAAAAAGATTTTATTTTAAACTTTTTAGTGATATTTTCATATATAAAGATTGAACCATCGAAAACCCTAAAATTATCTAGGTAGGTTATGATCACATTATCGTCTACATAGTTTTACATAATTCATCTTTCTTCAGAAAAAAATATCCGGTCGTAAAGAAATTTGCATGGAATCACCATAGTAGTTTACTCTCTCGAATAAAAAAAGAATCATCGAAATCGGTTCATAATTGTCAGAGCAATGTAATGGAGAACATCAGTTTTATGGTTTTCACCAGATAAATTCCTCCACATCGTTCACGGTCCTCCAGGAAGTTCTTATCCGGTTGTAATAAAATTCATACAGATTCAATACAGTGGTTTCTTCTTTCGAATAAAAAAAGAATCATTGAAATTGGTAAATATTTGCCATTTTTGTCCTTAAAAAGCGACATAAAGTCATCTATATAGGCTTTCCTGCAGTTCTCAGTGCGCAGTCACCATTCTTGTTTTTTCAGGAACTACTTATTACTAAGCAATATTTTTTTTATGGGACCCAATCAATGGATTGAAGAATGGATGGAAGAAAGATTTATTCAAATCGGTTCATAATTGACAGAGTTATGCGCGAACATACATAAAAAAAAATATATATACAGACGAATTGAGAACCTCCTCCTTTTTTGAAGTCGGTTAAAAAGTATAATGTCGCGAAATTGGAGGTTGGCTTGGATAGCCTCGTTATTTCATAATATCAACTTCGTATTATCTAGGCTTGGTTACATTACTGAGTTAATTTGAGTTAAAATATAAGTTTTCGAGAATATCGACCTATTAAATAAGACAGACTGTGAAGTTAAATAGCCTAACTTACTCCATAATACTTATTCCATATCCATGTTAACTTTTGTTTAATTCATTAAAAACTTTTTCATAGCTCTCATTTTCAAATAATATAAAAGCCATATAAAAGCAAAAGATATTAAAACTATGTACAAACAGACGACATAAACATCTGGAGACAAAGAAGGGAATCTTGTTAAAAGTTTTAGAGCGAATAATCGATATTTTCAACTCCAATGCCACCATCTGTTAGAAGTTAGTCGCGTAGTCGAACAACCTCAAAGAGACCAGTGATATTGCGGTTTGGAACTGTCGTAACAGTATTTGTATACGCTTTATTACTCTATTAAACATTAATGATGTAACTTTGAGATTTTTTATCAATCTATTATTTGATAGTTTTGTGGCGACAAAGCTGATGAGATCGCGCTGTAGTTAAGATGACGAGACACATGGTATAGCAATGTAACGAGTACCACATAAACCAGACAGGTGGCGTCACCAAGCCTAAATCGCGCTAGTGAAGTTTGAACATACATGAAGTATATTAGGGCCTCCGCCGACACGATACTTTTTGCATCCGCGATCGGCAACTCAGTTGCTTTTCGGAAGCTTGATACCGCGGCCGATCGCGAACCCCCGCACACTACCTAGCCTCAGGGACCGGCAACTCTGTCGCTTTCCGGTCGCTGGATGCAGCAACCGCGCGCTACACCACTCACACTATAGATGCCATTCGCCACGACTTTGGTAGTTCCGGGGTTCCCAACTTTAAGGATTTCTCCCTAAATGGAGAATAATACATTGAACAATTTGTATTCTGATTACTTAACATTTATTAATGGGCAATATTATTAATCTTGAAACCGACTTGTAGTTAAGATTTTAGTGTTAATTTTGTTCTTTGAAATATTTTTTCGTACCGTGCAAAGCCGCTTGTAGTGTATGAAATTTAAAACAATCTAAATAAGTAGGTAGGGTACTTTTAGATATAAAATCAGTCACTATCCGTGTTTTACATAAAATCGTTCCTGTTTGTTTGTTTCCTTAATCTAAACTATGCATTGAATTTTGACCCAATTTCTACAACCATTTTGAGGGTTTCGGTACGTTTTAATATTATACATATGTATAATTTTAAGGTTTAAAACTCCGGGGAGGGAAGCTGATGTCAGTTAATATGTTATGTAAAGCACAGACTTAAAATATATTTTCGATATATAATGCTTTTTTAGATCATAATAATATCGTGAAAGTCGGATTTTAAAATAACATAAATATTTTATTTAAACTTTTTGTTGACTTTACCTATTATAACGCTCTGAATGCATGAAACTACCACGCAACTAGAACAGCTATGCTAGACTTTACCAGGAACACAAACAGTGCATAATTCTAAACTACCGAACTGATTTTGATGAAGCTATTACAACAAGAATTACCGCAATCGGATTTGTAGCTTCTGAGAAGTATGGGGATAATCATACATACATACACACACACATATGTATGTACATGTATCGCAGCCGGGTCATTAGTATGGGCTGTCAATTAATACTAAATGTCCTGTTAATTCTAAAATGTAGGGTATGAGGTCAATAGTATCAAAGTCAAAGTCAAAATATCATTATTATGTATAGGTCCCACGGAGGCTTACACAAAAATCATTTTTCAAACTACCACCGGGGCGTAACGCGGCCGCTACTGAAAAGATCCTGCAAGACACTCAGTGGATGCCCACTGGGCATGTCTTTTTTTGTCATTTTTTTTAAACAATTGTGTAAACGTTTTTACAAATTATGTATATATAGCCTTAAAATTCTAAGCTTACATGATTTGAGCAGTTCAAGCCCACGCAGTTTTATCCTCCAGGTAATTCGAGATATTATAATAAGCCTTTTTTGACAATCGGCTTTAAAAGGTTTAAATTTCTTCAATGGAAGATCTCGGATATCCTGTGGCAGATTATTATAAAAGTGTATACTTTGGACCATAAACGATTTGCCTGTTCACATGATCAACAAGTGATACAACAAGATCGTGTTTGGGCTGTTAATTGACAAGTAAAGGTCAATGTCTTGTTGTGTCTTAAATGGAAGGTAGAAGTACCGATTTCACAAATTGTAATGGGAAGGGAGACTAACGATAGCCGAAGGGGTTACTCGGATACACATATGCTTAGATGCCCATATAGTCTAACATAATATGTCAATTATTATAATATGTATACGCGTCGAATACAGAACCTCCTTTTTTAAGACGGCTAAAAATATAAAGTATAATTGGGGATAATTTGATTTGAGTTAAGGTTTAAGAGTAGTAGTCGGCTCGGTGTGGAACGAGACTCTAGCAGTATGTTCAGTGTAATAATAAATCTTGACGAAGCTAAACGTTACCATGGACTCTTATAAAGCTGCACTGCTTCATGTAAAGCAAGAAGCAGTGCAGCTGCAGCTGTGTGCTAATAAAGCGAAAATATAAATCGCGGCGAAGGCGGTACTGGCTACATCCAATTACCAGTTTTCAAAAACCTATGTGTACAAGCAAACATCATCATTCATGTTGATTTGTGTTAAAAATCATGTAGACGGTGAAATACATATTTCTGCAATACGTGCTTTCTTTGAAATTAAAAACCAAATCAGAAATATTCCTTTAAAAGTGGTAACTTAAATCGACCCCGAAAATAATCTAGAATACCAGAAAAAGTTGGTAACCCTAAGTCAAAACATGCCACACCAGCGGTACCGTGTGAATCCAATATACTGTAACTTCAGATACAGTGTTTTGAATTAACAACGTTCATTCGATTTCTTTTAACCTGTTTGATGTTATAGCATTCATAGTTTTATTACTTTGTATGAAAAATACTGAGATATTGCAATGCAAATTACACTGTAATTACTAAAAACTACAGCCCTGAAATATTAAAACACGGCAATTGATGATGCAGTGCATTGTCCAAATAATCTTCGCAGATTGCAAGATACAGTGTTTTGTCAAAACAAAGTAGAAGGGCTAGCGCGACGCGGCTGCGCCAATCAGATTGAGGCTGGGCTATCGATTTCAATTATTATTGGTCGATCTGGCCGAGAGCGACGGCGGCGCAATGGCTGGAAAGTATGAGCTGATGAACTAATACGTACTGAAATTTAAAAATAAATATAGTATTATAAATACACTAAATATTAAATTAAATCTATCTGGAGAGGAAATTTTGTTTTTTTAAATATGACTAAATTACAGCTACTACACAAGGAATGTGGAAGAGAATTCCATAGCTGCACTGCTTGCATGGTAAAAAAAAACATTATAGCTACTATAATAATGAGGAGGAACTTCAAAATACACAGATACAGTGGAACGTCAAGGCTTGTCACAAGACACGAGCAAGGAATAACCCTCACAAAGATAAAGAGGAGATTAAGGATTGTTAAGTATACAATTTAGAAAATAAAAAATATGCCAGTTCCGCCGCTGACGGATTGGCAGACATTCTAGTTGAGCCCGAAATTCCGACACGTGATCATATTTCCGTAGACCAAAGATGAAAGGAATACACAAATTTTACAATTGCTCCAGTTTATTAAGAAGCTCCTCAGTTGCATCTAGAAACATACATCGCATGCACATGCATAATCGAAAAGAGGTAATGATTTTTGTCTGGCGCAGAATACATTTTTGGAGACGCTTGTGAGACTGATAAGAGTAAAAGATCTTCTTACTTATACCTTTCTCCAACATGAGATTCCCAAGAAATATTATAATCAAACAGAACTCCAAGAATTTTAACTTTATTTGAGTATGCAATTGGTACGGAATCGAAAACTAAACTAGAGAGTGATTTAATGTCAACCAGATTCATCACGTATCCGCCACCAAATATGATAGCCTGAGAATTAGTAGAGTTCACTAACAAGCCAATTGATTTTGCCCACTGACTTATGCTATCTAAATATTTATTAAGCGTAAATATCACTTACCCAAGATTATCAATATTGGCATGACGTTAAAGCTACGGATGATCTTGCATAGAGATAATAGTTAGAAAACCCTCGCGATAACATTCATGAAAACGGAAAATAGGAGAGATTACGCCACCCAGTGGAACACCCGCCTCAAGCTCACACCACACAGATGATGTCTCCTCAAAGCGGAGAGATTGGGAGCGCTCACGAAGATATGAATATGATCAAAGCAATTGATAGCTGAAGAAGCGACATTGAGAGAGGAAAGAATACCTAGAAGGATGTCAAAATCAACAGAATTGAAGTCACTACCAAGATCCAGTAATACCAGAATAATCAGTTGTTTGCTTTCTATAACTAAGCGTCAAACATCACTTATTTTTACTAAAACTAAGGACTAAAAGGCAATTAGGTGCAAAATAGTTTTTTTTTTTTTGGGAATGATAGACGCTGTTGGCCGCAGATGGCCATTACAGCTTCACCGGACAATAGGAGGCGAGCGCTTGAAGCGCTCTAGCCTTTACGGCAGAAGTAGCGACGAGCTCAAGGGCACCTCAGGGAGGCACGGCCTCGGCTTGGGCTGTCGCTTAATAGAGGGCTGATTTTACCACCGGTTCACAACGCGCCCCCACTGAGAAGAACCGGCAAGAAACTCAGTGGGGTGATGCACGTCGTTGATTTATTTGTAAACAATAAATACCTTCCAGGACTTCCAGAACAGAACAAGGAGTGTAGATGTAGAACTAAAATTTGTAACAGAAGGATTTGGTTGTTTTGGAAAAGGAATGACAATGACAAGCTTTCTTCCATGCAGACGGGAAAGAACAGGATTCAATTGAAAAGTTTAAGAGTGATTATTGGACAAGGATTGGTCAAGGTTACTTCAAGGTTAGGTAACAACAATTTTAACTGAAGACCATAATGATATAATTCCCAACCCCCTCAGTAACCGAACTCAAAGAGAAAGGAGAAGATAAAGGCAAAGATAGCTAAGAGAGACAATTTAAAGTGGACAACTTAACATTATCAAGAGTAACAAGTGACTTCTAAATATGTGCATTAATGAAATCAAGATCTAAATATGGAGCATTCTCAATAGAAAATACCAAAATATCTCAAGAACTGCCACGTCTGTGCAGTATTAAGGTTCTCCTACTTATACCTACCAATACATTTATAGGCCCTGTTTTTCAAGTCAATACACTGTAACTATATGATACAGTATATTGCCTTAACAATATCTTCCTTAGCTTCTGACAACTGTTAGGGCAACACAAGTTATCCACGATAATTCATTATGTATACTCTAAATATATATAAAACATAATAGGCTGGATAACTTATAAAATTATTTTTAAATTGGCACCAAACACTATAAGAACTGAGAGAGAACACAGAAATACTTTCTAAAGAAAATTTTGGAGTAATATTGAAAAAACTGAAAAAATCTATTTTGCTCATTTTCTCATAGTCAGTTTTTCGTAGTTACAGTGTATTGGATTCATACAGTACAGCGCACAGTGGGCGTTAAAACAAGCTTCTCTTTCATAAGATTTTTGATAATGTATTTCTTGTGGTTTTTAAATACAAACAACCGTAGTCATAATCATAACGATATAAGATCATTGCGTTCGATTACCACAATACGTAGGTACTGAAAAGACTTTTTAAATAAAATAAATAAATAAATATTTCACAAGCTTTAAGGGATTTTAAAGATGCTCTAGGGGTTATAGGAAAATTGAGAAAATTTTGTCCCGCAGTTCATTGGTGTCAAGGTTTAATGGACTGACCGTTTTTCATTTATGAAACTTACTTTGTTGCTTCAGAAGCGAAGGGAAACCGCTTGCTTTAGAAACTGAAGAGCCCCGGGCTCTTCTTTACACTATGCTAAATGCGACGAAACGTGAAGCGCGCGAAGTAAGTTATTTATTATTGGTTTGGACAATACAGGCCGATTGAAAATAAGATGAAAATGAAATGACGACGTGTAAAGGATGAAGTTTTCTTGCATGAAATTATTATACAATATGCGTTGTTACTGATTGTTTAAAACCTATAAACAATCTATACCTAAGTACTAACTGATGACGGGCCCGTTGGTCTAGTGGTTAGTGACCATGTCTCCTACCCAACAGGTCGTGGGTTCGATTCCCACCAAGTGTCTGGGTGTTTATCTATATAAATATGTACTTACAAAAAAAAAGTATATATGTATTAGTATCAGTTGTCTGGTTCCATAGTACAGGCTCTGCCTGGTTTGGATCAGATGACCGTGTGTGAATTGTCCCAGGATATTAACTAACTATGTGCATGCGATGCTGCAGGATAAAGCTAGTACATAATATAATCATATATCAATCTATTACCAATCCTAATCCTACACTAATAGTCACTACCTGCTCTCATTGTTGTTATTTTTCACAATACGTGTTGTATCGATTGATAGCTCAGTTGGATACGAATTTAAGTAGATCTAATAAAAAAACTTCTGACCCTTAATTACCCGCTTCCTCCACCAGCTCTGCACCAAAGTGCTGACTGCTTGATGGGTCTCGCCGTGGTGGTTTTCGATTCGGTGAGTTAGGGAGGGAGCTCACGGAACGTTTAGTCTAAACACTTTTCACAAGTATTTCACGGGTTTTTTGTATTTTTCACGGAGCGCGTACCGTTTGCGTTCGGAGATTTTTTTAAAAAGTGCGGTCGCGGTGGCCTAAGATGGAACGTCTTCGGTCAGTAGGCGCGCGTTTTGTTGCTCGGTGATTTGGCGGGAAATTTCAGGGTCAAAATCCTACACGTGTGGATTAAACTAGAGAACACCAATGTGCTATCTGGCGTTGTTGGACTGATTAGGTTTTGGTATCAGAATCAGTCCAGCAATGTCAGGTGGGACAACTCCTTTTCAGAAAAATATAAGCTAACGTGTGGTGTAAGGCAAGGTGGGCTAACTTCTCCCGATCTGTTTATTCTATATATGAATAACTTAATAGAGGAGTTGAGTGGGGTACCGGTGGGGCTAAGGTTGGGTGACAGATATGTCAACAATCTGAGTTATGCCGATGATATGGTTCTGTTCAGCCCCTCGATTAAGGGTCTCAGAAAGCTTATAACAATCTGTGAAAGGTATGCAATAGACCATGATTTAATTAACAATGAAAAAAAGGGGAGCCTTTTTCAGATCGGGGAGGGGTCCCAAAACGTGCCACCAGTGATGGTAGCCAGGTGGATCAAAGTATCACGGTAGTGGAGGGAGTCAGGTACCTTGGTCACATTCTGTCGTCTGATATGAAAGATGATGCCGAAATTGATCGCCAGCGACGGGCACTTTCGGTGGTGGGAAATATGATAGCACGAAGCTTTAAAAAAGCTTCGTGCTTAACTTGTCAACTCTGGACAAATTATAAAAGGAGGTCATTGGATGGGATTCATGTACAATATAATAACATTTTCAGACACCTCATGGGTTTTAAAATCGGTACGGTAGTGCCTCTAGCATGTTGACGGAGGCGCGTCTGAACACGTTCAATGCCATACAGAGAAGAAGAATTGCTTCATATATGGCCAGGGTTGGTCAGTGTAGAAACGGTATTATTAAAGAACTAGCAGACCGATGGTCTATAACGAACATGTGTAAACATTGGCGTGAAATAGCTGCATAAAATTATTTTTTTTACTGGAATGTGTGTTTTTTTTTGTTTAGTTTTGTTATTATTTATTTATTTTGTTTGGTTTCATCCTTTTTTTGTCAATGTGTCTTTGTAATTTTTTAGTATGGATCAAGAGTGAAATAAACGTATATTATTATTATTATTAAATGCTTTGGGTTAATTAAAAGGCTGATGAAGTTCTCTTTTTTATACAAAAAAAACTACGCATTTGTAGTTTTTTTTCTGTCTAAATAAGAACACTTATTGTGATTGTTTATCGTAAAGATTATATAATTAAATAGTACCTGAAAATTGTTTTGGCGTGAAGTATAATATCAGTAATATATATTTTTTTATATTTCATTCAACTTCTTAATTATTTATTTGCGTTTCAAAGTTCTTAAGCGAGTTTACCATTATTCAGAAGGATTAGTCAAATCCTGGTGACTTAGATGCATAGCGAACTTGTTTTTTTATAAAGTACCTACTGGGTATTAGTTTATACTTACTTATATGTATATCAACATAATAACAACGACATCTATAATACCTCAATAGCAGCATGTGATATTTGTAAAAGGGTTAAGGTTGAAACTCAGACGGTTTTGTTACCATAACCGTAACGTGACCAAAAATATTCAGCTTTACAATTGAAACACAAAAAAATGGTGAAACAAATTATATTTTAATACATTTGGAATGTACTTACATTTAATGTTGCTAAGTTAAAAATAAAACTTATGATTACTAAGCAATTAGATGTTATGGTAATTTTAACAAAACCGTGTATTTGAACTACATAAAATATATTTCATTTTTCAAAAAAATTAAGCTAGTGAACCTTATTTTTTGCCCACTGTGCATCGATGACAGCGGTAGCTAAAACGCGATGCAGCATTGATGCGGTTGCTAAAACGCGCGACTCCGATACAGCGACCGAGCGCAAGGAGTCGCCCAATGGTCGCTAATGAGATGCTAAAACGCGATGCAGTCGCAAAATTGCCAGTCGCTGCAGCTAGAAAACGCTAGTGGGCGGAGGCCCTTAGGTATAATATACACCATTCCAACACAACGTCAACGGTTGGGGGCTTTGGCTCTGCAGGCTGGCTACACGGTTATAAACCACAGGCACTAACTTGATAAAGTGGCTATGATACCAGGAAAAATATCGATATGTCGATATTTTATGTTTAGTAGTCTTGTGTACTACAAGAACGGTGAACGGTTAGGAACCGTTGCGCAGTGCTCACCGAATAGATTCGATTCCCTAATCATAATCTTACATCGGACACTTGTTCTTTTAGTTCAGCTTGAACGATGAACAAGCAACCGTACGAAGTACTACGTACGAAAGAGTCCGGTCCTCATCTTGCGGATGTTGTGTGTTGCCAGGGCCAAAGTTCGGTGGGGGTGGTAGCGGGGCATCTGCCGGAGATTCTTAGCACCCCCTGCTCGACCGTTACCCCGCCTGCTATCAAGGCGAAGAATAGAGGAGCCGCCGGGGACTGGGGCCCATTTGCAAGTCGTGTCTGTCATTGTGTGTTTAGGGGGGAGTTGCCATAATCCCCACGCAGGGGCAGGCGTCTTGGGGATCGCAGTATATATGAAGAGATGAATCTCAAACAAAAGACGCTGCTGCCCGTCTTCTTGATTTCCCTTAGTCGCCTCTTACGATACACCCAACGGGAAGAGATGGGGGGATGCAATTCTAACCCGGCACCCCACGGGTATTTTATACTACATATACAAAATTCCTGTGACCAGCCCCAAACCATGTGATGATAATGATGATCGTTGTGTGATGATGATCTTCATCACCAAGATATGAACGAAGTTGATGATGTGTGATAATGATTTATCTTTTAATGTGTACTTATATATTTATTTCAATTTGTAAATAAAATTCGTTTATTAATCGGTTGGTAAAAGTAAACAAGAAGACTAAACTAGTGTAGAGGTTGAAAAAACGACGGATGCATCGTCAACGATTGACAATGACGTCCACAGCTAAAAACATTCTGTTTACGATTTAAACTATTCGAAAATTTTCTGTTTTTTTTTTATTTAATTGTTTTTCGGGGCTTTAATCTGGTGGAGTACACCAGCCCTATTTAGACTGTTTTATAAAACAGTTTATCGTGGACGATATACGGTCTTGTTTTGTCGAATGAAAATGCGTCGACGATAGACTTGTGTAGTACATGAGAGAACTATTCCTTTTCATTTTTAGTACAACACTCTTTTAGTACTTCGTCTTTCAGTATGTATTCGACTATTCGTAGTCTCTAGCTTTGTAATAACTGGTCAGCTATTCCTATTCGTTTTTAGTACATCATTCATTTGGATTCATTTAGTACTTCGTCTTCCGCTCGAGATTTATTCGTAGTCTCTGGTTCTGCACGAACTGGTCCGATCAGTTACTCGTTGACACACTCAGAACGGGACTGAATGAGCGGGAATGATATGTACTAAAAGTACTAAAATAATAAATTATTACATTTAAAAGATTATACTAGTACGTAGCGCTCCATTCAATGTCCGAGCAAAAACAAGCCTAGAAGATATGCATACCTATATGAATGTTAAAGAACATGAGGATTAGGTTATTATTGAATATTAATTATGTAACGTTTGTGATTTTAATAGTTTTTGAAATATTATTGTTGTATGACGCAGTATGTAAACAAATAAAGCTAACAAAAAAAAACAAGATAATTAAATGGCTGAAATGCGTGGGGTGGTGGCGTCTTCAATTCGAACAATGATGATGATATAGATGATGATGGTGATGATTATGATGATAGTTGTGTGATGCACGTGATGAAAATGTGATGAAGATATGAATGGTGATGATGGTGTGAATGATGATGAATGGTGATTATGTGTTATAATGGTGATGAGGATGTGAATGATGATGATGATGAATAGTGAAAATGTGAGATGATGGTGATAAACATATGAATAGTGTTGATGATGATGAATGGCGATGATGGTGTTTGATGATGATGATGAACGGTGATGAATATGTGAATGGTGATGTAGATGTGAATAATGATGATGATGATGTGTGATAATGCTGATGAAGATCCGCCAGCTAGGTCTCTCAGGAAATAAGATAACTTCCTCTTTTAGTTATACAAATCCAAAAAGGGGCATATCCTTAGTCTGGAAGACAAAGGAAAAGCAAATGAGTATATTTTATTGACTAAATGATTACGAGTTGTTTGTTTTGAATCAATACAACTCATCCCCTTTGTGCATAATAGCTACACACATCAAAAGTGTCTAGGGATCAACATATATTTTTGTGCAATAACTTTTCTCCTGATTGATATTAATTAAAATTTTCTTTAAGGATTCATCAAATAAAGTGTTTTCGTTTGTCACAGTAACGATAAACCAAGTCACCTTTGCATTAATAAAGAAATTTGCCATTTTCCTAATAAAGGGATTTTTGACATTTGAACCACTAACACAAAAGTTCGAAAAAAAGACTGAAATAACAGTTTTCTTTAAAATTTTATTGGGTAACTTAAACAATTAATAATCCGTGTTTCTACCGCGAACACTAACAACACAAGAACATCGGTTTGGCATACTCAAAATGAGTTCATCCAAATCACGCTGTGGAATGGCCGCCCATGTTCGTTGCAACAACAAAAAAAGGTCTTCTTGCGACTGGATACCCTCCATATTCGGCAGAGCTCTTCTCTGTAGCATATCCCATGCATGCTCAATCGGGTTCAAGTCTGGCGACTGAGCAGGCCAGGGCAGGACATTGATGTTAGCTGCGGCGAGAGTCTGTCTTACAACTCTTGCGGTGTGCGGTCGTGCATTATCATGCATTAACTGAAATAAGGGACCGATTTGCACTTGTAGAGGAACGATGACGTCTGATACAATCGTCTCAGCATAAATTTGAGCGTTGAGGTTGCCTCTGATCCAAATCAACTCAGTTCTTCCGCCGATCCAAATACCCGCCCATACCATGATGGTTCCACCACTATAAGGATGGACTTCCTGGCAGGATTTTAATCGCTGTTGGCGTCCAGGGGTTCTCCAGTGTCGTATACGTCTTGTATCCGGTCTCATACCAAAACGAGACTCATCAGAAAAGCACACGAAACGCCATTGTTCTTCTGCCCAATTTCTGTGTTCAAGAGCCCATTGATATCGAATCCTACGATTGTGCATTGCTATAGGTGGTACCCGTAGCGGTCTTCGGGAATGAAGGTTCACTTCATGCAAGCGGTTTCTGACTGTTTGGTCGCTAATTAAGTTCCCTGAAGAGTGATGAAGCCTCACGGCTAACATCATGGCAGTTATTGTTGGAGCTCTTCGAGTTAAGATTTGAATATATCGGTCTTGTCTCCGTGTGGTGCAGCGATACCGTCCTCCATGGCGCTCAGCCACGGTACCAGTGCTTCGGTAACGTGTCCAAAGTCGACTGATAACACTCTGACTTGTATTCAGAGCTAAAGCCACAGTACGTTGCCGGGAACCAGCTTCTATCATTCCCACGGCTCTGAGCATTTCTTCCCTGCTTAAATGACGTCGCCGCTCCATAATAACGTTGGTTTTAATCAGTAGTAGGGAAACAGTAGCACTAATAATGTCTTCAATGCGTTGTATGTTTTTATAGGGAAAATATTGACAGCTGATTTTCATCTTTTACTCGAATTTGATTCACAGTTCCTGATTCAAATTATGAAATGCACCAAAAAGGATCCATATAAATTTATAAAATCATAAATTTATTACAAAGCCACATCTCAATCTCAAGAAATCCGCTTAAAAATGCTTGATCCCTAGACACTTTTGATGTGTGTATATATATATAGCTAAATTATTATCTCTCGCAAAATACGACCTCTCGCAAAGTACGTACATACCCACACCGCTTTATATTCTATTAAATAATTTAAAAAACATTACAAAAAGTAACTTCGATTCTAAGAGGATACGAACTCGCGTCTCGCGAATTGTTTCCGAACACCTTACCAAATATTCTACGGTTGCAACAACTGAGCATGTGAAATTAGCATTCATGTCGTAACATAAATATTTATCGGGACTAAACTATATTGAAATGTCACTTTTGGTAGGCAGTGTCTCTCTGTGCCTCTGTCCTTTGTCTGTGTGCGTGATATTTCTTCTATTATACAAGTCACATTATTTATGGGTGCGTGTATCGGTGTGAGTCTGTGTGCAATAAATCTCTTTGAATGTGTGAAAATTCAGGCCCCGCCGTGTCGTGTCTTTGCGTGGCCCGCGCGCGAAATCTATTTATGAGTAGATATAGTACAGTGAATTTATAAGTTCGTCGCGCATAGGTGATTGCATTGATTTCAAACATTTTGTGTGCTTTTGTTTAATTACAATGGTGAAATAATTGAAAAGAAAACGAAATATTACTATGCACACTTTATATTGATATGTCTGATAGGGGAAATCACAGGGTAGGCAAACACTTTTTGCCTATATGGACTGCACGCCACTGAATGTATATTCCTTTTTTAAAGCCAGAAAACAAGATCATGAATCGATATGAATATTAGTGACGAATAGTCCTATAAATTTTTTATCTGTGGTTAAATATTTCTTAAACGGAGTTAATTATTGTTTTATGATTTTGTACCTATGAAGCTATTATAAAATATTTGTAAAACTTAAAAATAAATACTTAAAAAAAGATACTTATTATTTTATTCTTTACCAACAATGTCTATCTCGAGATAAATCTTTGGATTATTGACTCCGTGTGTAGCGTTACCCGCCCCCGCTCCCTTCCTCTGCCTGCGTTAAACGGTCGGCCTATAACTTTAGTATTCAATTACATACTTGTCATTATTCACCTGAAATAAATTGCAATTGCTATACAATTAATAAAGTAGCTTCGACTAAATACCTAGGTGTAATGATTATCATGGCACAGTCATATAGATTTAGTTTCTACCAGAATAAGAAAGTTAATGTGGATTTTTAAAACATTAAGATATGTAGCCTCTGAATCACTTTTGAATAGAATATATTTAGCATTAGCTCAGTCTGTGTTAGGTTACTGTGTCTCTGTCTGGGGTGGGGCATCCAAAATAAAAATTTTGGGAGTGGAACGAGCTCAAAGGGCGCTCATATAAGTGATGTATTTCAAGCCGTACATGTACCCCACAAATGAGCTTTACATGGAAAGTAATTTATTGTATATTTTATTTGTAGTACTGAAAAGGCATAAATCTGTTGTCTTTGATCCCAGTATTTTAACTAAAAGGAGGAATGATATCGTTTTCACTATAGACAATGTCAAAACTGTTTTTGCTCAACGACAGTATATTAAACAATCGGCCCTCTTATATAATAAAGTTAATAAAATCTTAAACATCTATCCTATGGATACTCGTACTTGTAAATTAAGGATAACTAATTGGTTAAAATCTTTAACATATGAAGATACAGAAACATTATTACAATCATCTTCGTAATTTATATTGTAGTAAGTGCCTATAATAAAAATTAAAAATCATGAATTTGAATCATTCGTATGAGACGTTTTTGGATTATATTTATACTTATACATAGTTAAATATCAACACTCTCTCTCTCACACAACTACACAAACAGTCACACACACACACACACACACACCTACACACAAACACACACACGAATAGGCAAACATACATTCAGATACAGAATACAAAAAAAAAACTTAACTTTTCTTTATTTTTTGTCTGTTAATGTTAATATTTACAATAACACACAATTTACTGCTAGGTTTATTGAAATGTATAAATACATATGGCTATGGGAGAGCGGAATCGTCTGGCACAGGTGTTACACTTAAAAGGCGATTCCAACCTTGTTTTGAAGTTTGTAATCATTCTGGTTAATGAATAAAGATTTATTTATTATTTTGCTCGGACATTGAACGGAGCGCTACGTACTAGTATAATCTTTCAAATGTAAAAATTTATTATTTTAGTACTTTTAGTACATATAATTCCCGCTCATTCAGTCCCGTTCTGTGTGTCAACGAGTAACTGATCGGACCAGTTCGTGCAGAACCAGAGACGAATAAATCTCGAGCGAAAGACGAAGTACTAAATTAATCCAAATGAATGATGTACTAAAAACGAATAGGAATAGCTTACCAGTTATTATCTGTAATAACTGGTCAGCTATTCCTATTCGTTCATAGAGCCAGAGACTACGAATACATACCGAAAGACGAAGTACTAAAAGAGTGTTGTACTAAAAATGAAAAGGAATAGTTCTCTCATGTACTACACAAGTCTATCGTCGACGATAAACTAGTAATATCGTCCACGATAAACTAGTTTATAAAACAGTCTAAAGTTTCGACTAGTTTATATCGTAAACAGAATGTTTTTAGCTGTCGACGTCGTTGTCAATCGTTGACGATGCATCCGTCGTTTTTTCAACCTCAAAACTAGTTTAGTCTTTTTGTTTACTTTTACCAACCGATTAATAAACGAATTTTATTTACAAATTGAAATAAATACATCGTGTATTTTTCATGTATACATAAGTACACATGAAAAGATAAATGATCATCACACATCATCAACTTCGTTCATATCTTGTTGATGAAGATCATCATCACACAACGATCATCATTATCATCACATGGTTTGGGGCTGGTCACAGGAATTTTGCATATGTAGTATAAAATACCCGTGGGGTGCCGGGTTAGAATTGCATCCCCCCATCTCTTCCCGTTGGGTGTATCGTAAGAGGCGACTAAGGGAAATCAAGAAGACGGGCAGCAGCGTCATCTCTTCATATATACTGCGATCCCCAAGACGCCTGCCCCTGCGTGGGGATTATGGCAACTCCCCCCTAAACACACAATGACAGACACGACTTGCAAATGGCCCCCAGTCCCCGGTGGCGCCTCTATTCTTCGCCTTGTTGCAGGCGGGGTAACGGTCGAGCAGGGGGTGCTAAGAATCTCCGGCAGATGCCCCGCTACCACCCCCACCGAACTTTGGCCCTGGCAACACACAACATCCGCAAGATGAGGACCGAACTCTTTCGCACGTAGTACTTCGTACGGTTGCTTGTTCATCGTTCAAGCTGAACTAAAAGAACAAGTGTCCGATGTAAGATTATGATTAGGGAATCGAATCTATTCGGTGAGCATTGCGCAACGGTTCCTAACCGTTCACCGTTCTTGTAGTACACAAGACTACTAAACATAAAATATCGACATATCGATATTTTTCCTGGAATCATAGCCACTTTATCAAGTTAGTGCCTGTGGTTTATAACTGTGTAGCCACTCTTTGACCGAGCGAAACACTTCGCTCGGTCGGAGGAGTCTTCCTTTAGCAAGCCGCCACACCATACACACATGCATACATACATTATTCTTATTTTGAATTCTTATTTCATATTGGCTGCAAATATTTGGAAATGCGCTTTCTTTCAATAACGGCTGTAACACAGAGGAATAAACACAAAGTACTGTATGAACTTAGACTTTACCCATCTACTGTACACGGAATCGTAGCTTAATAGCATAGATATAATACTTAATAGACCGTAATTCCAAATTTTTACTTGATTTACGCTTGCTTGCAGATAATACAGACAGATGTGCAGGTCGGTTGATGTAGTCCAATGAACCAAACACAGTGCGGCCGATAGACATAATGTTGGCTAAACACGAAATGTTTGTTGTACATAAGAATTGTCTTTACTGCGAGCATTTGTTTGATTTGTTCACGTTAACGTGATTGTGAAAGTTTTCGACAGCATCTGTTTTCCCCGAAACAAATCGGAATTTTCACACAATTCCATTTGTATTTATGTAAAAACCGCGAATAGTTTGTACAGCAATCACTAAATAAATTGTAAATGTTAAAGATTTAAATCAGAGCGTTACTAACAATTCCGTAGAGTACCTATTTCGTTTTCAAGTGTGGATGGAGTCTGGATCTTTATTTTACCATGTAATAATGTAATTATATGACACCACGCACCCCGCAAAAGTGCCACGAAAAATTTGTTCGGGGAATTGACGCCATACTAGCTCCATTTTAATTACTCTGAGGTACAACGTAATGTAGTAAAATGTAGGATATATCGAAATGGAGAGTAGAGTTGTCGGGAATATACTCGTGGGATTAGATCAGTAGTTTTGCAACTGTGGTACCCCTAGTCCTACCAACAGTGGTAAGTACAACGATTAGTTTGTGTCAACCAAAATACCACCTGTGGTACCACGCGGGTCTACAGGTAAGGGATACGATGAGGGCTTATTAAAGGTGGTGAGGAAGAAGAAGTCAGCTGCCACAAATGCGAAGTTACCAAGCAACTTTTTTATGCAGGTGTAAATGACATGCCTGCCGATGAATTAAATTAATATTTGAAAACACTCCAGATAGTTAGGTACTCTTTACAACGCGTATAGTGAGTCCGTAAGAGTTATGTATGCAGTAACAGCTCAGTGGGCGAGCGCTTGCATTGGAAACAAGGTGCGCAGGTTCGAACTCCGGCTCGCACTTCTGATTTCTTTAATGAATTATGTGCGAATCGCCTTTGTGCGATTGTTACTAGCTTTCGGTGAAGGAAAACATCGTGAGGAAACCGGCATGTATGAAAAAGCCTAACTAGCTCTCGAATGACTTGTGAAGTCCGCCAACACGCACTTGGCCAGCGTGGTGGACTATGGCCTAAGCCCCCTCATCTTGAGGGGAGGGTCGTGCCTAAAAGTGGGACATAAACAAAGGCTGGTATTATAAGAGTTATGTCCCAGAAAATGAACGATGTGTTGGCTTGTTGGTGTCAGAGTTTTTCAAGCTGCTGCTTAGGTCTCTGACTTGGCTTGACCGACTTTTAACCATGCCTCCGAATAAATACCACTAAACGGTCACCCATGTGGACTGGCTTTGCCTGACGTTGCTTAACCCACTGATAGCATACCGAACAGTGATTACAAGTGGCTATATGTACTTGTCTAGGACGCTTGAAAAATGATCATCAGTAAAATAATTTACATACATAATTTACTGGATTTCTTTATGGATTAACGGAATCGTCGTCTTACTGTTGGTTATAAATATTTAAGCGTGAAATTATTCTAAGAGTCCATATTTCATTGTCAACATTTTCAGCGAGGCGCCGAAAAATCCATTTCACCATTTTCACTGTATATTATACGAAATGATCTTTTAAAGTTTGATAAATTTGGAAATGTTTTAACAAGTTAGCGACGCGTCGTGCAGGACGCCTGATGGTAAGCGCCACACCCGCCTATTTACAAATGGAATGTACTGCCGTTGGATATTAGTCCTTAATAATAATAAATAACTAGCTTAATATCACTAAGTAGCTACATCGGACCACAGTAAAGTTTACACATTACACAGAACATCTGATCCTAGGGTGGTAAGTATAACTTAGTCATCAGCAGCAGCCAAAAGACGTCCACTGCTAAACAAAGGCCTCCTCCTTAGAAGGGAGGGGTTGCCATAATCCCAACGCTTGGCAGGCGGCTTCGGATTCGCAGTATAGTTGGCAGGTAATCCAATAGAATGACGCTGCTGCCCGTCTTCTTGTTTTCCCTTAGTCGCCTCTTACGGACGGGTGTCTGTTGGGTAACGGGAGGAGATAGAAGGATGCTATTCTTACTCTGACACCCCGCGGGCTACCAACTAGTACTGTAACAGATTTATAAACTAATTTTACGGATTATATCGCGGTTTATTCTTGATTTTAATTACCCGACGTTTCGAATACTTTACAGCATTCATGGTCACGGGCGGACTGAGGTGGTAGCTGTCCAAATGTCATAGTTGTCTTAGGGTACCCTCAGGTCTTCTAATTATTATTGTTAGTCCGATCTACGCAGAAAGAGCTTACAGTGTCTTGAGGTCTTGCAGTGGAATGCTTGTCTTTGGATTTGACTATGTTTATCACGGGATCCCAAGTTGGTGGTAGCACCCAGCCATCTTCTCTATTGAAATTTGGATGCTTTTTAATTTCAATAGCCTCGCGATTCATCCTTGGTAGGTAGCGCTGTTCTTTTGCGAGGATTTGTGGTTTGTCAAATCTAATATATTAGTTTCATTTCAATGTGTAGTATTCGCGTAAATATTAGAAATCATTATTAGATTTATAATCTATTACTACTCATTACAGATAATGTTTTTAAGTTAGGCAGTGATAAAAAATTGCTCAGAAGAGGATTATGTGTAACCAAACGCGTATCGGTTGGTTTGACTTTCAACGAAAATGTGTATTTCTTTAGAGTTTATCTTACATCCGATAATTATTAATAATAATTATATTAATATTCTCGTTGCCCTGGTTCTACGCGAGACTGGTATGGTAGGCGCACAGATGTGCGGGACCTTACAGTTAATTATTCCTTTCGGTCGATTTTGTAAACTAATTTATATTCGCAAGCCTTTGGAGAAGTACCTAATTTGCTGAACAAGAATACAATTGAGATTAATATCCCACAAGTGAAATTTGTTACGTATAATAACGTTTGTTAACAAATTGGGAACGTAGGAGCTGTTTGGGGGAGGCCTGGATCTTATGGCTGATATGATGATGATGATATTTGAACTAATTTAAAAACTTCTTTCCTAAAAGACTGGCGACGTTCCCTCTTCATATGGCTAAGTAAGACAGAAAAAGTTAACAACCCGCCTGAGACTTCGGTTGGTTGGGATAACATTTCTTTCATCAAATCGTGCGTCTCATGAGGCCAAAGGGCGCATAGTTTCCACTGCAAATAGCGTAAATAGATAGCCGGAATATTGATGGCCGGAACCTAGGCGGTATACTTGAATCACTAGCGGCCTGTCACTGACAACCTGACAAGAGCTCTGCGTATGACATCATTAGGTTCGTACGGTGCGACCTACGTATAGCTAGAACAAGTAAATTTATTATTTTCCGTACTACGAAGGTATACTAATAAAACCAAGTGAACACGGTATGAAATTCAATTAAATCACCACAAGTACTAAATAAAACCAATAAAAAAAATATTTGATGATATTTTTTCAAATAAGCTTTGTAATAATCAAGAGCGGCAATATCACTGAAATTTTTGATCGATGATACTTGAAAACCTGAGGCAACTGCTGGGGTGGCACCTCAGATCGCTTCCCATTAATGGACATAATTAATTATGAAGAAGAAGAAAGATTTTAATTTATATAGATATAATCTTAAATATTGAGAAGGATATTATTTTTATGTCATCTTAAATAGATTAAATTTATTTATTTTTATTTATTTTCTTTATTATTATGTTTGTCTGTTTACCTAAACAGTGTTTACCTAAATATAAAATATACGTAGTGCTTACCTAAACAATTAAAAAAAAATTGGCGATATTATACATAACCCTAGAAGACAAAGTCAAAGTATACCAACTAAGTAAATTTCCTCAAACTCCTAAAGGAGACTACATAAAAGATTGAATTCTGATGTGAACGGATGCGGCCCTCACGGGAGCCTACGTCGGCACAAAATACTGGGAGTACAGAAGGCAAGCTCATGTATGTACCTCGCTTTTCATACCTACGCTCGGCGGTCGCGCTAGGGTTATCAACTCTGGCTTATGCGAGAAAACTATCGTGGTAGTGTCACTCGTATCTAGTTTTTTGATTGATTGTTGAGAATAAAACAGGAAGAACGGAAGACGAGTGTTTGAAGGGGACGGCATTAGCGCTTGCACTAAACCGAGATATACCGAGATATCGTGAACATGAGCGCTGTATGTGTGCGTTGCTGGAGCACCAGTTGTATGAAGCTTGCCTTCTGTACTCTCAGTATTTTGTGACGTCAGCGTGCATGTTTTATGATACTATCAACTGCCCGAGATTGCTACACAATGGCTCTTTACGCAGCTCGTCAACTTGTTTCTTAATTAAATTCGCAGCTCATTAAACTACTAGCCTTTAATTGTTAGTGGTATAGTAAAAATTCAACTAAAGGCAGTGGTATTTAATTTTGTAGCTTTATCGTAAAGGAATTCGTATTCTGCATTCCCAGCAGACCCATATTTGGTGTTAATGCTGCCATACGAATAAAAGTTAAACCGTATCTTACTCATATTATGATTCAACGTGGCCTTTTTAGATCCGTTGATTAATAATACCGAAAATAGTGTCTTTGGAAAACTAAAGTACATATTTTACCTAACCTTACACGATGTAAAGGATTATCCGCGAAGTTTCATGAAAAAACTTGTAACTAATGTTATACTTTTTGGGGAAGGACCTGGTGATCAGTATCACAGGGTTATACCTATTTCAGACACCAGCTTCTTACTGAGTAGACTGTGACTGAATCCAGTATTGGATATAAGTTATAACTGGATTTTCTTAAGGTCTATTTTGTGAGGAGAAATAAATTATATATTATTATTGTTATATATCACCTAGCCTAGTCGCCTAACATGCAACTGCATGTTTATCGGTTTTTTACAGATTGTTCCACGGTGAATGCGCTCAAGCACTTTTTGACCTTGTACCACCATCCCCTTTCTTTTACCGGACTACCAGGCTCCGGCAGGGTCTCCACCGCTTTGTCGTTGACACTCCAACTTGCCGCACTAAGCGTTTCGCTTCTTCTTTTCTCATGCGCACGGCCAAGCTGTGGAATACCCTCCCGGACGACGTTTTCCCTGATAAATATAACTTGGGCATCACTTACCATCATGTGAGATTGTGGTCAAGCGCAAACCTATTTAATATAAAAAAAAAATATATAGATAAGTTAGATTTAGATGTCGCTGAATAAATGTTTTTCTTTCTTTCTTTATAGTAGACTAGCTGACCCACGCAGCTCCGCCTGCGCTATTTTTACGTTAACTAAACTTTGAATAACAGACATTCGCATCGAATACATAACCTCATTTTTTATAGTGGGTTAAAAACTGGGACCCACTTTTTACTTGCTCTCCGAAGCACGGACCCGTTTAGTTCAAATGGCGTTAAACGGTCACCCATCTATTTAATGACCTTACCTAACGTTGCTTAACCCGATCGATTACAAAACCTTGATAAAAACTCTCTATGAGTGTTCCCTTACTAATATTTCCTATATTATAAAGAAAAATTGATAAAATCGGACCAAGCGTATAACCAAGTACCCATTTTGACTTTAATCCCCTCTCCCAAAAGAACCGTGCTAGATTACGGGATAAAAAGTATCCTATGTCCTACCTCGTAGTAAGAGCTCAAATCATGCCAAGTTTCATTTGAATCCATTCAGTAGTTTCGGCGTGATGCTCAGCCGTGATACAGACAGACAGACAGACAAAAATTTAAAAAATTACAGTTTCGGCCTCAGTATCGGTTATAGAATGCCCTCCAAATATAATTTTCAAAATATCTTCAATGTACAGAATTGGACCTGTTACAGTTTTATTATAAGTATAGATAGATACATAAATGTATGTATATTAAAGCTGATACTTTATCGCAGTGCCTGAAAGCGAAAGTTTTTAACCAGTGTGTGTTGCCATTGATGATAATTATATGGTACTGAGACGTGGTCCTTAACTGCAGGCCTTTTAGGGCAGCTCAGAGTAACACAACGAGCTATAGAAAGAGCTATGCTCAAAATCCGGAATGAGAACATTTGCCGATGACTCTTTTCTTTACACATCGACACTATTGTATATAAAGCATATCGTAACTTTGTCACTCGAACATGTACTCCATTCAAAAACACTCATGCGCTTAAAGCTGTATACTATGCCTACGTACGAAGTATTCTGGAGTTTGGAAGTCCGATTTGGTCGCCACAATACTCTGTTTACATTAATAAAATAGAACGTATCTAAAAATTATTTGTAAAACACCTTATCTACAAAACTCACACTCGTCATGGCAACTATGCAGATGACTGCAAACGCCTCTGTTTACTTCCACTAGCAGCCAGAAGGCGAATGCTGGATATGTCCTTTCTTTACGATATCATACGTGGAAACGTTGATTGCCCTAATCTTTTATCTTCCATTACCTTTGCTGCACCCAAAAAGCGTACACGGAATACTCCACTTTTCTCTGTCCCCCACCATCGCACCAGATACGCTAAGAACACTGTTCTAACGCGCCTACATAGTGAATTGTTTGCTCTGGTTGATATTTTTCATTTATCAAAACCGATGTTTAAATCACAAGTACTTAGTAAATTGAATGAACCTTCAGCTGCTTTTCGTACATAATATTTATATTGTAACACATATCTTAAACACATATCTAAATAATAAATCTTAAATATCTCTCAAAGATTTCATAGTATGAAGATAGCTAAAGTAACTATTGTCTTCATTGTTTTCCTTGATCTTCGTTTTACGCTGTATCGATGCACCTACTTACCTTTTATTAACCGACTTCAAAAAAGGAGGAGGTTCTCAATTCGTCTGTATATATATATATATTTTTTTTCTATGTATGTTCGCGCATAACTCTGGCAATTATGAACCGATTTGAAAAAATCTTTCTTCCATCCATTCTTTAATCCGTTAATTGGATCCCATAAAAAAATTATTGCTTAGTAATAAGTAGTTCCTGAAAAACAAGAATGGTGACTGCGCACTGAGAGCTGCAGGAAAGCCTATATAGATGACTTTATGGTGCTTTTTAAGGACAAAAATGGTCATAACTCTGGTAAATATTTACCAATTTCAATGATTCTTTTTTTATTCGAAAGAAGAAACCACTGTAATGAACCTGTATGAATTTTATCACAACCGGATAAGAACTTCCTGGAGGACTATGAATGATATGGAGGAATTTATCTGGTAAAAACCATAAAACTGATGTTCTCCTTTACATTTCTCTGATAAATATGAACCAATTTCGATGATTCTTTTTTTATTCGAGAGAGTAAACTACTATGATGATTCCATGCAAATTTTATTACGATCGGATAAATTGTTTCTGAGTTTCTGAAGAAACATGAATTATGTAAAAGTATGTAGACGATAATGTGAAATCATAATGATGTCATAACCTACCTAGATCATTTTACCGTACTCGATGGTTCAATCTTTATGTATGAAAATATCACTAAAAAGTATAAAATAAAATATTTAAAAAAAAAATTGAACCGACTTCAATAACACTAAAAAGTATAAAATAATTTAAATATTACTGAAGTTGGTGCCAAATATACACAGCAGGTACGCTAACACCAACTTCTTTAATATTTAAATTATTTTATACTTTTTAGTGTTATCGAAGTCGGTTCAATTTTTTAAAAAAATATTTTTTATATAGCTAACTACATGTAACACAGAGCAAAACCACATCTATATCTATATACTTATAATAAAACTGTAACAGGTCCAATTCTGTACATTGAAGATATTTTGAAAATTATATTTGGAGGGCTTTCTATAACCGATACTAAAGCCAAAAATGTATTTTTTTATGTCTGTCTGTATCTCGGCTGAGCATCACGCTGAAACTACTAGATGGATTGAAACGAAACTTGGCATGATTTGAGTTAATACTCCGAGGTAGGACATAGGATACTTTTTATCCCGACATTCGGCACGGTTCCCTTGGGAGAGGGGACTAAAGTCAAAATGTGTAGTTGGTTATACGCTTGCTCCGATTTAACAATTTTTCATTATAATTATAATAAATATTTGTAAGGGAACACCCATAGACAATTGTTATCAATGTTTGGAAATTGATCAGGTTAAGCAACGTTAGGTAAGGTCATTAAATAGATGGGTGACCGTTTAAAGCCATTTGAACTAAACGTCTCCGTGCTTCGGAGGGCAAGTTGAGTCCAAGTTTTTAACCGACTTTAAAAAAGGAGGTTTTGTATTCTATGCGAATGTATATTATTTAAAGTTTAGTTAACGTAAACACAGCGCGGGCGGAGCTGCGTGGGTCAGCTAGTTATTAATATAAGTGAACCTATTACTATTCCATTAATTGTCGTGGAACTCAATTTTGGCTTAGTGTACCGTTAAAGACACCTATAATTGTTTTTATAAAAAAGCTGTAGAGTTTCCTAAATAAAATAAAAATAAAATAAAAATAAAATAAAGACATAGCGCTCAAAATCGGCAAGTTGAAGTGGAAATAGTCAGGCCACATCCTACGAAGAATAGATAACCGATGGGGAAGTAAGGTTCTTGAGTGGCGACCCCGAACCGGAAAACGCAGCGTAGGCAGGCCTCCACTAAGTGGACTGACGGCATTGTGCGAATCGTAGGCAATCGATGCATGCGAATAGCCAAATGCTAATCAGTGTGGCGTTCCACGAAGGAGGACATCAGCCGGCTGACAGTGGCGTGCACAGAGGGTAGGCAAAAAAATGTATTTGGCTTATTTCACCTATTTTAAGTATGTTATTATACCATTTCAAATATCCATATGCAAGCAAATTCTATAGTCATATTAATTTGCATTTGAAAACATTAATAAGTTTATTCAGCGGCTCTATACTGACAAAAATACTTTGCCTACCCTAGGATTTCTCTAAACAGTCTTAATTTAAAAAAAACCTTAGTTTGGACATGAATTAACGTATTTTTTTTTTATGTAAATGGACATGTTTGTAATATTGGTTAATTTAAGGATATTTGTGCTGGAACACGAGCAAATAGCATAAAGCATAAACAACTCGCAGATATTTTTGCCTGCTTTCAGTGCACGCCACTGCCAGCTGATGATGGTGATGTGTATGTGGCATGTAGTAACTTATTAACTTATTATTCTATCCCAAAAGAGGCAAACAATCTTAAAATTTTGTATAGGTAACTATGACAATTAAGCACGCGAGTTACTTAATGGCAAATACAAGTTTTTCCAGTTCATAGACTTTATCACTAACACAATTACATGCGATTTTTTAACTCTATATCAGAGACACCGGTGTACCTATTGACAGACAAGGGTGGTAGTGGGTGGTGCCACAGCACCGTAGAACCCCAGCGATTTCACATAGACATTGACAACCTTATTCATAAAAAACAACATCACAAGAATATGAAATTATCAGGCTGCAGTCTTCTTTTAGGTTCTTGCCATAATACTAGTACCATCGAACTTTCTTGTCGGGAAAAATTAGGCATGATGACTAATTTTGAAAATACACTCACTCTATAATGTAATTACGGGTCTACTATTGCCGAAAATAATCATATTTTTGTATTAAATTTACAATTAATAGCAATATTTTAAATTTTTAAAATAGAGTTCGAATTTCGTTCCAAAACGATGGCCGGTGCATGGCGCCATGTTGTGACGTCACTACGGCGGTGTAAATAAACATCTTGTATGAAAGAAAAAGTCGAGATGACAGTTTGACAGTTGTTTAGTTACACAGGATTGACGTCATTCACTCTGAGCAGCGTTTATTACAAAATGGCGATTAGCTGTATTTATGTAATTTATTTGCTTAAATATCACGAAAATCTCTCTATTATTATGAAAATGAGATGCATTTTTGGAATCAGTGCAATCTGTTCTAATATTTAAAACCACAGATTTATTGGTATTGTGTTACAGTCATCATGCCTATTGATCGGGTATTCGCTTTGACTCTACGAAAAACCGTGAATACATCTGCCCCTTATTAGAGAATACATCTGCCCTTTAATTTATAATGATCCTTTGCTTTTGATTATTTTATTAAAAGTATATGTTTTTAATACAGAATTCGCATCTGTTCTGTCAACATCTGTACTATTTGTACAACTGTACTGTGGACTATTTTGTTAATTGCTTACTTAATTAAGTTTAACGCGGTTTGTGGCAAATTTGTACGCATCATGAATTAAATCGAGTGGTTACTCAGTACGTATTGAGCTTAATTTGAACAGCTATTTCAATTAGAGGCTCACGCACTTAGATTTAGGTACGTATTACGGTTCGAGCTTAAGTGATATTCGGGAGTATTCAGCATTATTTACCACATGTAAATCAAAATTATTCAAATCCTAGTGCGTTACAAAATAACCTCAGCCGCAGGCAGTTATTCTTCATGTGAGAATATGAATAATTAGCAGAATAATGATAATAACTTTAGTATCTAACCTCAGAGTAATTAGAATGGAGCTAGTATCGCGCCGATTCCCCGAACAAATTTTTCGTGGCACTTTTGCGGGGTGCGGGAGGCGAAGTAAACACACACAGATACAATTTCACGCATACCTACACTATAATAAACTCTCAACACATTCAAAAAGATACGCACACAAATAAAGAATTACCTGAACATATGAACAAAAAATTGGCAGAGGTGTTAGCGCATTATGCTCTCTCCAGTGGTATCTCCTCTAAGTATCTAACCGACATAATATATTTTTAACCGACTTCAAAAAAGGAGGAGGTTCTCAATTCGTCTGTATATATATATTTTTTATTTTTTCTATGTATGTTCGCGCATAACTCTGGCAATTATGAACCGATTTGAAAAAATCTTTCTTCCATCCATTCTTTAATCCGTTAATTGGGTCCCATAAAAAAATTATTGCTTAGTAATAAGTAGTTCCTGAAAAAACAAGAATGGTGACTGCGCACTGAGAGCTGCAAGAAAGCCTATATAGATGACGTTTTAGTCGCTCGGACTCGCTCGGTCGGACAAAAATGGTCATAACTCTGGCAAATATTTACCAATTTCAATGATTCTTTTTTTTATTCGAAAGAAGAAACCACTGTATTGGATCTGTATGAATTTTATCACAACCGGATAAGAACTTCCTGGAGGACCATGAACGATGTGGAGGAATTTATCTGGTAAAAACCATAAAACTGATGTTCTCCATTACATTGCTCTGACAATTATGAACCGATTTCGATGATTTTTTTTTATTCGAGAGAGTAAACTACTATGATGTTTCCATGCAAATTTTATTACGACCGGATATTTTTTTCTGAAGAAACATGAATTATGTAAAACTATGTAGACGATAATGTGATCATAACCTACCTAGATAATTTTACGGTTTTCGATGGTTCAATCTTTATATATGAAAATATCACTAAAAAGTTTAAAAAAAAATCTTTTTTAAAAAAAATTGAACCGACTTCAATATCACTGAAAAGTATAAAATAATTAAAATATTATTGAAGTTGGTGCCAAATATACACAGCCGGTAAGCTAACACCAACTTCAATAATATTTAAATTATTTTATACTTTTCAGTGATATTGAAGTCGGTTCAATTTAAAAAAAAAAAGATTTTATTTATTTTATTATTAGGTATATATGCTTAACTGTAACTACTCGTTACCCGTGGGGTGTCCGGGTAAGAATAGCACCCCCCCATCTCCTGCCGTTGGGTGTCCGTAAGAGGCGACTAAGGGAAAACAAGAAGACAGGAAGCAGCGTCTTTCTATTTGACTACCTACCATACCTTCTGCGATCCCTAAGACGCCCGCCAAGCATGGGGATGATGGCAATCCCTCCTTTGTATGGGGGAGGCATTTATTCAGCGGTGGACGTCTTTCAGCCGTAGATGATGCTTAACGAAGCGGAGTGGTACCACATTACTTTATATATTCATATTTTTTTTTTCGTTATATTTTCTTTTAACATAATAGTGAAAACTGCACCGTTATCCGTTTAACTATTTATGTGAAAATACAATAAATTGAAATAAAACAAATCAACTCAACATCAAACAGACAGCAGACCACGAACTGTACAGTTTTATCTTAATACTAGCAATTTCCTGCGGCTTCGCCCGCTAATGTTTTGACAGAATTTACCAACGCCTAACACACCCCCAAAGGTTGTTTTTGAAAATTCGCGAAACACGTATTGATTTATTTTATTTAGAGAATCTTTTCAGTAAATTTCAAGTCAATCGAACCATACAATAAAAATATTCATACAAACGAAAACACCCCATTTAACCCCTTTAGGAGTCGAATTTTCAAAAATCCTTAGTAGATGCATGTCATAAGAAGAGCCTATTGTCCAAATTTCAGCATTCTAGGTCCCAGTGGTTTGGCCTGTGCGTTGATGAATCAGTCAGTCAGGACAAGTAATTTTATATGTATAGATTTACTGATTTACTGCCACACTTACAAACGCCACTTAGCATTGCATTAATTCTCATTTAGTCATCTTTAAAAAACATGCTACTAATTTCGACTCTGATCCGTTTATGCTTACTCAATTGCAGATTAAAAAGTAGGTATAAATTGGCTTCAAGTGTCGAATTAATTTGTTTTAAAGAAACTGGGTTAGTGATAATTAACACTAATTGGTGTTTGTGAGTGCGGCAATTAGTTTCCATTCAATGCTATGTTCCTCAATACGATGTTACTGTTTCCTATAAAGGTCGCCGGGATACACCGACTAGAATAATAGTCTGGCTTTAATTAATTTCCGTTACACAAGCGTTCGGAAATCCAATTAGATCATATTATTAATCCACTAATTATTTCTACATCAATGCGTTGCTAACGTCCTAATGAACACAAGGAATGGTGTTATTAACTCAGATAAGATAGGATTTCACTGAGCATACATTTCTCGTGTAAAAGAATAGATTGTTGTTTGTATTGATGTGTTTATTTATTGTACTTATATGTTTCAAATGTTATTGATATTTGCCCCAGAAGAAGAGCTATGTTTTTCTAGAGTATGTAAGTACATAGTCGTATGTATGTATTTTTCTTTGGCTTAACCCACAGCCAAAACGGTTTGATGAATTTTGCCTTGTATTAGGTATGTCGTTAGATTTGTCTAAGTTGTGGAATTGTCCTATGTTATTGCGCTTTAGGTAATTTTTTTTTTCAAAAAAAATAATATCGTGTCTGTCAGCCGCTATTTTGTATTTTTTTTTTCAAAAACATCACAATATGGTTATCAAATGAAAAGTATAATGAGAATATATAACACACACGTGTATACGTTTTATGTGTGTATAAGCCGATTTTCTTTGTTCGCAGTAGGGCTTTTTCTGCTTTATTACTTGTAAAGGAGTTGTTGCAAAATGGGCTAGGAATATGTACACCACCTCAAAAAATCGAGATAAGTCTATAGAATCCGAGAAAAATATAAATATTTCGTTTAAATTACTATTATTGTTGTAATTTTAATTATAGTTATTATTTATTTTATATCTATATTCAACATGGCGTCTCACTGATATCGAATTAAACTGTCAACCAGCCAGCTGTCAATAGCTGCTGGTTTCATACTTGTCACAGTTGGTTGTGTGCGTGTATTGTATGTAGTGAATTGATTATCATTGATATTTTTATTATTAAAATGATGTATGAGAAAACAGAAACAAAAATACAAAGAGTACTGTAATAAAAATACTTTTAACGCCATTGATAATAAAATGACAAATGATAATAAAATAAAATGACACTTTTCCGCCATGCCAGTTTATTGTTATGTGTTGCAATTTTAAGTAAAAATCCTTAATTTTTACAAGCAAATAAAGCCAAATTAAAGTAAATGGATAGTTAAAAACTGTTTTATGTGTGTTTCCCTATTTTAGAGTATAGTGTACAAGGTCCTAGCCCAGGCTCCATACATTTTGGAACATCTCTTTTATGTATTGTGGTATTGGTTTATGTATTATTGCTTAACATAATGCCCATAACCACATACTAAGGCCCAAGTGCACCGACAAAAAAACGTCCGTTTATTTTAGCAAAGAATCGATTAGTTAAGTAGTTAACTTGAACGTCCGTGGAGTACGGCGGCGACTCCGAGGAGGACGGCGGCGGGGTTGCGACCCCCGTCCCCGTGAGTAACGTGTCTGGTTCCCGGGGGGCTACTATGCGCCCCACGGCGGCGGGCTCAAAGGCAAGGCACTGAGGGGCCCCTGGTGCAGATCCCACCGGAGAGCCCTGGGGTCTCCCCTCTCATGTGCCGATGCGACAGCCGCGGGGGTTTTAGTGGGTAAGAATCCCACATACCCCGGTCGAGCCCCACAGCTCCCGGGGTTGTTTGGATTTTCCCAGCGTCAGATTTCACCAGCGTCAAAAAAAAAAAAATTTAAGAGAATGGACTGTTAAGGGTCCATAACCGGGGTTATGGTGGTGGTGAAAAATAGATAATCGATTCTTTGCTGAAATAAACGAACGTTTTGTTCGTTGGTGCACTTGGGCCTAAGACGCATAGTAATTTTCTTGGATATAAGCGTATTTTTTTGTACGAGAATTACATTAAACTTATTTTGTATTGGGCATAAAAATAGAGTCCTAAATATTCATGAACTTTTAGAAATTGGGCTTGTTTTTGTAATTACAGAGTATGTAGTAATATTCGAATGTACCCCAGGGGTTGACTTCAATTTAACAGCATAGCTTTGGGATTTGCCCTGATAGCAGAGCCCAGATCACAACAACTGGCTGTTCGTTCACAGTCGTAATTGGCTATTGACTTCCAATGGAAGTTAGTATGAATTTTATAGGAATCTACTTTTCCTCCGTATTTTTGTATCAACGACTATTAACACCAAAAAATTGCGGCTATAACTATCAGATTCAGATCGTTTATTTTGTAACCACAGATAATTTATAGTGCACGTGGTATGTGTTGTTCCAATAATGAGCTATGTAGCTCACTATATTGTGGTGGACAAAATATCAGACATAATATATAAGTAAGTACATAAGTACATACCTATCTATATGTATAAAAAAAATCATAATATTAATAAATCGAATATAGGGATTGCAATCCGGTGTTATTTTCAGTCCGGCCGGATCCGGCCGAATCCCCATTGATCCGGCCGGATCCGGTCGGATCGGATTGATCAACCAAGGGTGATTTTCGCTTTTCGGTTCAAAATGAACTGTTAGTAAGCTAATCAATTGTCATTCTATTTAATATAGGTAAGTAGGTTATTAAAAATAAAACATAATTATTTATAAAATCAACGTTATTTCCAATCCAATTTTAAGATTAGACAACGAGCAAACAAATAAAATCTAGTATTGTAGGTGACTAGTAAAATTTTAACGATATAACGATTAGTTCAGTATTTCTAGATTTCACTTTCACAGATAAACCAATTATTTTAGTAATTAACTGAAATGAGATCACAATAATTATTAAAGTATTTGAGGATGTTGTTGAATTACTATAAATAATTATTTTATGTAATAATTGTCTTAGTATTAATTCTAAGTTATATGAAAATCAATTTTGATTTAAAAAAAGGATCGTAGAAAACAAATAGTGTTAATTATGTCATCTGCTAGACGACTTCTAATAGAGCTACAAATATAGCCTGCGGCCAAAAAGGCCCTTTCAGCTTCTATACTTGTCGACTTTATTGTCAGCAAATAATCATGAATAGCAGACAAGTATTCTCCTCGAACTCTGTCACTTTCAAATGTAGTCATTTCCTTTTTTAGAACTGTATATTACTTAGAAATAGATAACTCCTACGTCAAAATGTGCCCCCCAATACCAGCGCCTCCAGTGGTGTGATTTGAAACTCTCTAAATAGATTCGGGCATTTTTAATAAAAAAAATAGCTACAACTTTGTAGTATCCGAAATAAAGCACGCGGCCGTTAATAGTATATGCAAAAGTACTAAAGGAATAAAATAAAATAAAAAACAAAAAATATTTCATACGGGCTGGGATTCGTACACGCGCCCGCAAGAATTCGTATTAATTAGATCCCAACCTATTTACCGATACCGCTATAAGTGTTAGGATGACAGTTGCATAATACTGATCTACTATCTTAGTTTCATTTCTAAAGTAAGCCGAACAGAGAATAGTTGCAAATCACACCGCATGACGGTGCTACTGGTAGCTTTTTCCATTTCTTCTTAGACTAGCACACATGAACACTACGCGCAACGCATTTAAAGCACCTACTCATGCAACAGCTCTATTATTATGCCAAAAATTGCTAAAACCGGATCCGGTATATTGGTACCGGATCCGGTGAACGTTAAATGATGCCGGATCCAGCAAATTACCGGATCCGGTTTTCCGGATTGCAATCCCTAATCGAATATAAATCAACATCCAACAAACAAATATTTATAGGTATACATTACAATAATGTACAGTAATATGATTTCAAGAATAAAAAGAAGGACAGGAAAATCTAGAGGATGGAACACAGACTTTACTGAAAACATGCATTATGCATCTACACACGGACCACCCAAACAATATACAATATTAATTGTGTTCTCAAAGTTAGTTGTTGCGTTACTTACAAACCCGGACGTTGTTGACGTATTGGTAACACAGCTGCAGAGGAAAACCACTTGCTTTGCAAGTAGGAGGTCGCGGGTTCAAAACCTGCCGGGATTATCAAAGTTCCGTTCTTCAATGGTTAGGACAATATGACGAGCAGTTGATTCCCTAAGAAGTAAGATGATGTATACGTTAAATGGGGATGTAAAGAGTCGGTCCTGCACCTGACCTCTGTCCGGTCGTGTCGGTCATCCGCCCATTATGATTGTCAGAGAAAAGGACGACAGAATGCGTTCGCACTTTTGCGCTGCTCAAGCACTTGCGCTCTATAATTCCGCGTAGATGGCTGACTTTGAGAAAGATTGGCCTTTATGAAATTACTAGCAATTCCCTGCGGTTTCGCCCGCTACTATTTTTAGTCCATACAGAGTTTATCAACCCCTAGCGTATCCCTAAAGGTTGTTTTTGAAAATTTTCGAAACGTATTTATTTATTTTATTTAGAAAATCTTGACCGTAAGTTTCAAGTCAATCGAAAAAGAAAATAAAAAGTTTCAAATACCTATATGAAAATTCCGTTTAACCCCTTTAGAAATGGAATTTTCCCAAATCTTTTCGTAGTGGATGCTCACGTCATAAGAAGAACCTACTGTTAAATTTGAGCTTTCTAGGTCCAGCGGTTTGGCCTGTGCGTTGATGAATCAGTCAGTCAGTCAGGACAAGTAAGTTTACATTGTATAGATTTTAAGATAACTAGGCACTGAAGGAAAATTCATATCGTTATGTGACTAGCTAGTTTAAATACTAATCAGTTAGCTTGATGTTTCTTAAACTTAATGTATAGGTATCTATTGTTCTTTACTCACGTCCACACGGTGACATACCTCATGTGACAAATATAGCCGTAGCGCCACCATAATCTTACACAGCATAACCCACTTCGCGTTTCGCGGCTTCACAATCCAAACATTAATATTGTACGGTCGTAAGTCAACATTTCTGTATTCATAAGGCATAACAGCCAAGTAAAAGGAAATCATCTGTCAGCCACACAAACACCCCATCTTTGATATCGATACCAAACACGTCGGTTTGTTCTCGTTTCCATATTATTATTCGAAAGAATAGACGCTACTTCCTGATTATTTTCTTGTGAAATACTTTTGAAAATATTCTCTTGTATTTTTTTACCGTTCAATTCGTTTTTAGGGAAAAGTTGTGATGTTCCGTACCTAAAATGGATCCATTAGCAGTCGAAACAAGTTCACTTCTGAACACAAGACCTTAGAAGGGAAAGGTTATCATAGTCCCCATTCATCCTTCGTTCAGGGTCCGACGTTCGGGGTGTGGGCCGGGGCCCTTAGGACCTCCATTGAGTAGGGACTTTGGTAGGGTGGCGACTCCGAGGACGACAGCGGCGGGGTTGTGACCCCCTTCCCCGCGAGCACCGTGACTGATTCCCGGGGGGCTACAGTGCTCCTTCCGGCGGCGGGCTCAAAGGCAAGGCACTGAGGGGCCCCTGGTGCAGATCCCACCTGAGAGACCTGGGTCTCATGTGCCGATGCGACAGCCGCGGGGGTTTTGGTAGGTTATAATCCCACATACCCCGGTTGAGCCCCACAGCTCCCGGGGTTTCCCACGGTTTCCCCCGCATCAAAAAAAAGTCCCCATGCTTGGCAGTCATCTTGGGGACCGCAGTAGGTATAAGTTCAATAGAAAGACGCTGCTGCCCGTCTTTTTGGTTTTCCCTTTGTCACCTCTCCCCGACACCCAACGGGGGGAGATGGGAGGATGCTATTCTTGTCCGGACACCCCACGGGCGTAAGTACCTACCTTATACCTAAAAGGTAAAAAAGGAACATTTATCGTTCGACTTCGTCTGTCTGGAATGTGTGGGACGTAGAAAGCGTATAGATGTCGCATCCCATATCAATGGCATCATAGAAAATAGGTAAATACAACAAAAATTACATTACCTTACACATCTCAGAAACCGGCAAAGTGCACGTTTGTAGATATGTTAATTAAAACAAACGAAATGAAATATCTCGTTTTCAGTTTCAATGTATCATTTAAGTAGGCTGTGGTAATGATTTCCCTGAGGATGAGGCGCCAGTGAGTGTAACCGTTTTAGGAGCAATCTCTGCGGGCTACGACCACAGACTAATTACCGACATAATTTGGAACTAATGGTGCCTAGCGATTACCCAGCTAGTACAGGCTGCATGCGAGCATTGTATTTATTAGCTAAACTGTTGTTAGTATTGAATTACAAAAATCATGTTATAAATACAGGTTGTGCACCGATGGAAATAAAAGCTGGAATTAAAAAAAAATGGACTTGTAAAATGCATTGAATTTACTTCATTTGGATTTTACTTCGAAGCAAAATCGTTTATTTCGTTATAAACTACTACAATACTAGGTACTAAAGGGCACTTCGTGAAATCCTAATGCACTTAAATTTGCTACTTTGCTGGCGGTCGACGCGTGACCAAGCTATGCCGTTCGCGTGATAACATTGCGCAGATCGGAATCATCGGCCGTTGAGAACTTAAATTAAAAACATTTAGATTCTTTTTTAAATGAGCGTATAAAAAAAATACCTGTTCTTTAAACATAAAGGTCTAGTTTGTAGGTTGATTTCGGTCAGCCGGCAGATGAAGTCTTCATGATGGAATATTGTGTTTATAGAAAATAATATTATTTTATACACATACTAGTGACTCGCCCCGGCATCACATGGGTGTGTATAAGTATAGTTTAAAAGGTAAAAAAAGGAACCCTTATGATCTGACTTCGTCTGTCTGTCTGTCACACGTATATATTTCAGGAACCACTGATGCTATCAATTTGATACTTGTAATCCTAAAAAAAAATCGATAAACAAATTTAGTTTTGCGGTTTGTTTGTCTGAGATGTTACATGAATAGTAAAATTGGCCTATTCCCAGTAGTTCTACATTTAGTTCTACATGTATGACTACTAAGAAAAAAAATTCCTGTTAGTTCTACACTCATGTAGAACTAGTAAGAATGCATTAAATATTATTTTTTCATTCCTAGTAGTTCTACACGATGACGTACTGCAAAAAATATTACATAAACTTTATTAGTGAGTGCCATGTGCTAGTAAACTTATAAAGGACATTTTTTTCTTCAAAAATTTGATATTTTAAGTGTTTGCTTTTTTTCCTCTAATTCATTCTTATCAGATATGAGAAAAATATTATACCAGAAGTACTAGGACAACAGAGGGCACAAAGAGGTTTCATCTCTCTTGTGATATCATGTTACCCTTACCATTTCTTACCTTAGGTTCGTACATACCGGGGTACTGGCCTCACCTCCTCGAGTGCCCGGGCCATTGTAATTCCAGAAAATACGTCCAGAGGAAGGACAATGGGCTTGGGACGTTGTACACTGGGCACCGGGTAATATCTCCACTGTGAGGTGGCCAGCTGTTGCTCGGTGGCGAAGCCTTAGGGGGGGGGGGGGTTCGGAACTGAACTGCTGTTCTGGGTTCTGGGTTGTAGGGCGGGGGCACCGCTACAGCTGTTCCCGATTGGACCCGTCGGTTGAGAGCGGTGGTGGTGCAGGGTGGAGTCGGGGCCGAAAGGCCTTAGGGCGGGGGAACCGTAGCAAGCGCCGGCAGGCGGCTTTACCGGGGTATGGGGGCCGGTAGCTCGATCCAATCTTAGGGCCGAAAGGCTATCGCCTTTCGGCCTGAAACGACCCGCTACGAGTAGTATAGTATATACCAGAAGTACCAGGGTAGCATAGGGCATAAGCAAGCCTCATGAATAATGGCATCTCAGCTGCCGATGCAACAGCCGCAGAAGTTTTAATGGATACTAATCTGAAATACCCTGGTTGACCGCCACCGGGTGAACCTATATATCGAAGGTTTCTCCCACGTGAACAAACAAAAAATATTCTGCTCACTAATAAAGTTCTAATTTTCTAATACGTCATCGTGTAGAACTACTAGGAATGAAAAAATAATATTTAATGCATTCTTACTAGTTCTACATGAGTGTAGAACTAACAGGATTTTTTTTCTTAGTAGTCATACATGTAGAACTAAATGTAGAACTACTGGGAATAGGCCGTAAAATTACTTTAATACGTCCAAAGATGGTATGGAGGCCAACTCGCACTTGACCGGTATTTTTAGGTAAAATATCTATCTGATGGTGGAAATCGCTTAATCCATTGCGTGGTTTAGGACTTAGCGGATAATGTAGAGAGACAGACACGGATATTGACTTTGTTTTATACTCGTACCATAGAAATAAGAAAAATAAGTGTAAGAAGTAGGTATTCGTCAAATCTCTTCAATTTTGAAAAGTTTTGGGTAAATACATATTTTGGATATCGGTTGAATGTATCACAATATTTGTATTAACTTCTATTTTAAAATATGTTTGTACAACATGAAAAATGAGCACTTTTCTGTTCTAAATAAGGTTAACGTTACCCTTCTGTGTAACAAAAAATACAAAATACGGTTATAAAAAGTTCAAAATATCTACTGGATCTGCGAGAAACAATCAGAGTAAAATAAACACGTCCCGCTGTTGCTTCGATAATTTTACTCCGACGTTATTTTAACAACAAAAGAAAAATCCCTGGCTTGTTTTATTGTATTCGTCGAAAAAGGTCCAAATAAATACCACATTTTTAATTCAGCAATGAAAAATATACGGAAACATTAAATATTATTATTTGTTTTTTAAACATAAAAAAAAAGTTTTGAACAGAGAGAGTAAGTATTTTTTTTAATTTAATTTAGTGACTAATACAAGTAAGACGTTCGCCTCGTGGTAAGCGACAAGTAATTTCACTAGATACAGTGTCCTTCACAGCTTAATACAGCAATGTTTACACACTGCGTCAGTTCTTTTTTTGTTCCCGCGGGGGCATCCTGCGACTGTCGCATTGGCACATGAGATGCGAGACTTCAGCTCTCCGGTGGGATCTGCTCTAGGAACCCCTCAGTGTCTTGCCTACCGCCGCGGGCGCAACGGTGCTCATGGCGAAGTGATAACTAACCTAACTAGAAAGAAATTACAAGGAGGTATAAAAAAATAATTACAGTAGGTAGCTCTTTTAAAGTTGTAGAGTCTAATGCTAAGCAACCATTTTGTATTATTTGTTTGTATTAGTATTTCCTATAAATAATTTCCTACCTAATCTATCTTTCTAAATAATCATCGTTTTAAAGCCTTATTACGTCCTCTGTGACTAAAGCTTCCTCGAACTGCAAATTTTAAGATTCGCGAGACGCACCCTTGATGATCAGTCCTAGAAGATCTTATTGATTGACCCATCTTTCCATCACGGTAAGAAAAACTTCGTATTCAAGTCGACACAAAGAAGACGATTAAATAATCATGTAACGAGGGATAGCTGACCGAGAAAACATCTCTCAACACCGAAAAGTTTGCCTAGTTTAGTTCACCCTTTAACTGAATCATTCATTCACAAACCCTTTTCATATATTCAGAGTACTTTACAAAAATGTTCAGTGAAATGTTACCAGTGCCAGCTTTGATGTTACATGAAAACTCGCTCAAAAGGTCTTGCTTTTAATGAGATGAATACGCCTTATCCGGATAAGCCATTCAGACTTGTGCCGCGCTCAACACTTCGTATTTTTCTCAAGCAGGACTAGCTTTTGTTACTCGATGGAGTTTCGAATAAAGTATAAAAAAACTTTATATCATCGTTTGGAATGTGAAATAAAAAGTTATTTTATAAAGCTCTTACTGGCGAAGAGTAGAAGTATCGGGCAAAAAAATATTCTTTGGTAAACCCTTGAACGTAGTGAAAAATCTTAAATCTATACTTATAATAAAACTGTAACAGGTCCAATTCTGTACATTGAAGATATTTTGAAAATTATATTTGGAGGGCATTCTATAACCGATATTTAGGACGAAAATGTAATTTTTTTAATTTTTGTCTGTCTGTCTGTCTGTCGGTATCACGGCTGCGCATCACGCCGAAACTACTGAATGGATTCAAATGAAACTTGGCATGATTTGAGATCTTACTACGAGGTAGGACATAGGATACTTTTTATCCCGTAATCTAGCACGGTTCTTTTGGGAGAGGGGATTAAAGTCAAAATGAGTACTTGGTTATACGCTTGGTCCGATTTTATAAATTTTTCTTTATAATATAAGAAATATTAGTAAGGGAATACTCATAGAGAGTTGTTATCAAGGTTTTGTAATCGATCGGGTTAAGCAACGTTAGGTAAGGTCATGAAATAGATGGGTGACCGTTTAACGCCATTTGAACTAAACGTGTCCGTGCTTCGGAGAGCAAGTAAAAAGTGGGTCCCAGTTTTTAACCGACTATAAAAAAGGAGGTTATGTATTCGATGCGAATGTCTGTTATTAAAAGTTTAGTTAACGTAAAAATAGCGCAGGCGGAGTTGCGTGGGTCAGCTAGTCTACGTATAAACCAGTATCAAACAACTAGACCAAACGTTGTATATCCGGCAATGTCATGTACGTGCTTGTAAAAATGAACAAACTATCTTATACATACGGCTACACATCAAGTTTGACACCCTAATAACAATTACTACGTTACATATAATACAAATAATTATTGGAACAGGGAGGGACCGGGCATGCGGCGACCAGCGGGCAGCCTGCACGCACCAGGTGGGACGAAATAACAACGACATATCGCACCCTCTCGCACGATTCGCAGAGTTTAACTTCTAATAGTTCAAAGTCCAGGCAATCAAGGTTGAGATGTCGCCGTGTGTACATGGTAGGCAACGTTGCTTTTCCGATTTGCGCCGTCACAGTATAAATAAACATTTCTATATACTCTGTCATAGTGTATAACTAGAGCTGTTTGTTCATAGTTTATTATTTTATTTATAGTGTGGTACCATCGATATAATATTATGGTACAGTCACCATTTTGGGTGCCATTATATGGGATTGATATCTTTTGATTGCATAGTAGTCTCCGTCATTTCTATGTCTGATACGTTCATAGCACGGACATGGTATGGTCCAGCGTAGTGGGCAGATACTTTTATGCTAAATGATGTGACTGCCCATTGATTACGAGTATAATATTATGCTATCAATATTTAATATATAATCTTGTATGTTGCATAAATTCTAATATCGCGCGTGCTAATAGTATATTATTTTTACCTACAATACTAGTACTCAATCAATAAGGAAGAGAAGGTTGGTTAATAAATAAAAAAAATCTACTATTAAATACATGGTGACCACTACCAGGTGACCAGTATTAAGGAACTCCGTAACAAAATATTGTTTAATGTAAACTGTGTGTATGTATGCTCGTATGATTCTGTTTTATCCAGTAACAGCGATGTTTACAGAAATTCGCACATTTGTATACTGTTTTGAGCACGAACGCGCAAGACCTTGGAGTGTACACTCCCCGCAATAAAGCGTTGAACGTTCACTACCGAATTATTGCAGATCCTTTGGTAGCCTTTTTTCTTCTTCGGATCAAAAACAGATTCGTTTTTAGGGTTCCATACCTAAAAGGTAAAAAAGGTTTATGGTCTTCCCTTATGGTCTGACTTCGTCTGTCTGCCAGTCTGTCTGTCTGTCTGTCTGTCACACCTATATATTTCAGGAACCACTGATACTATCGATTTGAAACTTGGAATAGTTTTAGATCTTACTTACCCAACCTCATCACAAATAAAAAAAAAATATTTTATCTTTTACTTTTTTTATAATGGGTGTCGAAATAGGTCATTAAAATTAATTTTAAAGTGAGACTACTATATGAAAGGGCTTCATTTGCACATCTCAAAACAGATTTTTATTTTGGCTTATGTGACGTAGTTTTTGGCTGATAACCAAAAATGTCAAAAAAATACCATTCAGACCCCCCCCCCCCCTTATCTCCGAAGTTTGTGGAGGGAAAAATCTGAAATAATTATGGATAATGCATGTCTATCTATATTTTACAGGAAAAATAAAATGATCTATCTAAGGTAGTACAGTTTTTTAGTAACCTAAAAAAACCTCGTCTAACAAACTTAGTTTTGTGGTTTGTTTTTTTGCTATCTGAGGTTTTACATGAATAGTAAAATTACTTTAATACATCCAAAGATGGTATGGAACCCTCGGTGCGCGAGTCCGACTCGCACTTGACCGGTATTTTTTTAAACAGGGTGTAAGTGACGCGTATTGGGAACGCACTTTTAATCAGATACGCACTTTTTATTCCGGTATTATTATTAATGTAACTTAATAGAACACATTTACCGCTCCCCCTTGGACCGCCACAATGAACGACAATTTCATCCACCGGTTACCTGCGACGCCTACGGTGTCGTCTGTCCGCCTGTAGTGGGAGGCCTGCCTACGCTGCGTCTTCCGGTTCGTGGTGACCACGGTAAACCTTTCTTCCCCATCGGTTATCGGTTCTTCGAGCGATGTGGCCTGCCCATTGCGACCTCAACTTGCGCATTCTGAGAGCTATGTCGCTGACTTAGTTCTTCGGCTTTAGTTCTTCCTCATTTCAAATTTTATCGAGGAATAAAACTCCGAGCATAGTTCTCTCCATAGCTCGTTGTGTGGCTCTGACCTAGTTAAGTTCTAATGTAAGTAGAAAAAAATGCTGGTCAAGTGCGAGTCGGATCCGCGCACCGAGGCGAGGGCTCCATACCATCCACAGAAGTTAATACATCCAAGTTATTTTACTATTATACATTAATATACAAATAGCAAAAAAAAAAACAAAACGCTAAACTAAGTATGTTTGTTGAGGTTTTTTTAGCATTACTAAAAAACTGTACTATTTACAAAGATCATTTTATTTTAGCAGCAGTGGTTCCTAAAATATATAGGTGTGACAGACAGACAGACAGATAGAGAGATGAAGTCACACCATAAGGGTTCCTTTTTTACCTTTTAGGTATGGAACCCTAAAAACAATATTTTGCAACCGACTCTTCTAAATTACACCCGTGCGCGGGTCACTAGTTGAATATATAGAAAACAGCTTGGATTGTATTTATCAATACGTTTACACAGATAAACTAAGTAATATTATTTTTTCGCTACATAATCATATCCATTGCAAAACCAATCCAAATTTCTCTGTATAGACTAGAAAACCGTATACCGGTCGATCGATTGAGCTCAAATTTATGGTTTAAGTTCGATACATTATTGGGAAGGTTCAGAAAGCAAAACGACTAATAAGTCACTGATATTACTTACTGACAAGAATGCCTTGCTACGTTCAGCTAGTCATAAATAAAACCTCTAAACAAACTTAGAACCATTTAATATTATGGCCACCACAGAACTCTAAACAACATTCAGATTTCAGTGATGGCTACGAATCGTGTTTATCCGTAAAAGTAGTTTGATTTCAATGTGTTATATTCGCGTAAGTAAAAGACAACATTAGATTGTTTATGTTAATATATTTGTAATATCATCATTAGCCAAAATACGTTCACTGTTGCAAAGGCCTACGTTTAGAAGGGAGGGGTTGCCATAATCTCCTGATCCCCACACCGCTGGCAGGCATCTAGGGGATCGCAGTATAGGTGATAGGTAATCCAATAGAAATACTCTGCTGGCCGTCTTCTTGTTTTTAACCGGCTTCAAAAAGAAGGTTCTCTATTCGACGCGTATGTATGTAATATTAATAAAAATGCGTAATATTAATATATGTTAGTCTATGTGGACTTCTAAACAAATTTACCAAATTTTATGAGTGTATGTATGTATGTATGTATGTATATATGTATGTATATATGTATGTAGGTTTGTCCACGGATTTCTCAGATACAGTCCGATTTAAAAAAATCTTTTTGCAATAGTTAGAGTATTTTTCAACTTAGGGTCGAGTATAAGTTTCATCAAAATCGGTCCGGTAGTTTAAGAGATATACACTTTTTATGTTTTCAGTCAGTTACTGTAACGTAGACGTTCGAGTTGCGTGATAGTGCTGATACCTATCTTGGTAAAATAAGTCACTAAAAAGTGATAAATAAACTATTTAAAAAAAAATAAAAACCGACTTCAAAGTAAATTATCTAAAAAGCATAAAATAACGAAAATATATTGAAGTCGGTGCTAGCACATCATGTTAACTAACACTAGCACCAGCTGACACCGCCTTCAATATATTTTCGTTATTTTATGCTTTTTAGATAATTTACTTTAAAGTCGGTATTTTTTTTTAAATAGTTTATTTAACACTTTTTAGTGACTTATTTTACCAAAATAGGTATCAGCACTATCACGCAACTCGAACGTCTACGTTACAGTAACTTACTGAAAACATAAAAAGTTTATATCTCTTAAACTACTGGACCGATTTTGATGAAACTTGTACTCTACCCTAAGTTGAAAAATATTCTAACTATTGCAAAAATAATTTTCAAAATCGGACTTGTAGTTTCTGAGAAATCCGTGGACAAACCTACATACATACATACATACCTACATACATACATACATACATACATACATACATACATACATACATACATACACTCATAAAATTTGGTAAATTTGTTTAGAAGCCCACATAGACTACCATATATTATATATTACGCATTTTTATCAATATTACATACATACGCGTCGAATAGAGAACCTTCTTTTTGAAGCCGGTTAAAAAGCATAAAATAACAAAAAAATATAGAAGTCGGTGCTAGCACATCATGTTAATAATAAGACTAGCACGAGCTGACACCGACTTCAATATATTTTCGTTATTTTATGCTTTTTAGATAATTTACTTTGAAGTCGTTTTTTTTTTTTAAATAGTTTATTCCTTAGTCGCCTCAAAAGACACCCAACTAGAGCAGATGGGTGAGTGCTATACTTACCCGGACACTCCACGGAGCTAAATAGGTCTTGACATGTCAGCGTGGAGTATAATAGTAGTTTTCAAGGCAGAAACGTCATCATTTTCTATAGAAATATGTTTTATAGGTGGACTAACATTAATCTGTCAAGATCCGTGCTAAGCTTGCAGCATGTAAACGCACTGCACCGAATTTTTTTCTCAAGAACGAGCCGATAGAAAACAAAAATCCAAAAGTCGATAATGAATTGATAGCTATAGTCGTAGTAGATTAATCCTTAATTACGTTAGAGCTAGCAGCAGCCTTCAGTGTAGTGACAAAATGCTATAAATAATTTAGATCGAATTGGTAAGATTGAGTGTTTTATTCGGTACGTATTGGTTTTGGTAGCTTGGAGTGATTGTTTTTAACAAGCTTTTATTGGCTTCGTTTGTATGTTTGTACATATCTATGTATGTATGATGGTAATGGAATTTTAAAAATCAATTTTCCCCCACTTTTAACCGTCCAGGGGCCTTACCATGAATTTTTATAGCAGGGCAGTTTAACACGAAAAGTGACCTGTGTAGGGTAAATTCGTTAGAGATGGCCATAGTTTTTTTAAGGTGTAATTAAATGTTACATAGGGTTGTTACAATCAGCTCTTTATTCTTATCATAATTAACTGTAATTAGTCTTATACAAAATCAACAAAATATAAAGTTTTATCATAAAGATACTTTCATTCAGCAATTTAAAAAAAACGTAATTTGCCATCTCACCCGGCACATAAAGGTAAGATGGCCATAGTTGTACGGGCTAGATGGCCAGTGCTTACTTTTCCCTTTACCATGGGTTTCTGTTTGTTTCGCCTTTCATGTATTCTTTTGGAGCAAATAACTTCAAAATTTGTACAATTATCATGTACCCATCTGTCACAAATAAAGCACAGGAGTCAATTTTCAACAATACTAATTTTAAAATAGTTTTCATCGCATCCAGCGTAATTATCTGCCTCGTCTTCGGTATCGTAATCGTATGATGTATCACATAGTATTGATTCACCAAGATCAGAACTGCTTTTACTAATACGCCTGATTTATTTTCGTTTTCATATCTTATTTTGATGTGGCCATCTCTCCTTTTTGTATGGGTGAGATGGCTACATCAATTTTTAAAGATATGTTAAACATTTTGGGCGCCATTTTGAGATTAGAGTAAATGTAAATGATTGCAAAACACAATAAACTTAATAAAACGAAGTATTTACAACATGACATACTATTTTACGATAGTATATGATCCCAATATAAAATTTTAGCAATACCCTGTAACAATAAAGCGTATTACTATATTTAATTTTTAATTTCATTTTGCGCAGTAATTTTGTCGCAATGTGGTCCCGAGCGCTGCTCGCAGCGCACGAGCTGCATTATAGGGTCATTTAGCACATGCATGGTACAAATAATTCGATTGGCCATCTCTCCCGAATGGCCATCTCTAACGAATTTACCCTACTTACCATGAGCGCACTAATTAGCAGGCCACCCAGCTATTACGTCGTCACCCACACCACAGGTGAGTGGTTATGTGACAATAATTATTGCCACGCTACGTACAAAGTAAGACAGATTACTTTTCATATTAAACTGTCCTGCTATAAGAGTTCATGGTAAGGCCCCCGACCGTTTGAAATTTACCACGTGTGTCAGAGACCCGTGACAATACAATAATATGGTATCATCGAGCAGGGCCCTACCTATGTCTGCTAATTTTAGTAAAATGGCTTGCAATTGCCATTCCAGCTGATACACTATAAAATACACGCTTTTATAAGTACTGATCCCCCTTCCATCATCGGACAACGAGACGCACGGCGCGCACACACCCGTATGTGGTAAACGTGTCTTCAGTCCGAACTAAGCGATTTGCATCGTCATTCATAATAAGGACAGCTAAGGACTGGAACGGTTTGCCTGCGTCAGTTTTTCCGCCCGATTATAACCTGGGTGTCTTCAATGCTAGAGTGTATAGGCTTTTAATAAGCCAGTGTGCTTTACCATCCGTGATTGCGTCGCCGCTTTCCATCAGGTGGGACTGCAGTCAAGCACTGGCTTATAGGGAGTAAAAAAAAAACTGAACTAAGCAATTAATAAATTATAAAAACCCATTGTATCTTTCTACCCCGTGGTTGTCTTATTTACAGAGGATAAGCGCCAAGCATGCGCCAAGTAACTATTATGCTTAATTACAAATACAAGGTAGAAAGAGACAACGGCTTGTATGAGTTATTGATTGGATCTTAGTGCAGTACCTATATAAGCATGTATTTTATTAGTTTTTAAGTCGTTAACTGTTTTTAAAAGTATTCAGCAAGCTGAAAAACAACAAAATCAAACCAAATCTTGATTTTCTCAAATCGGCACTATATGTATAAATCGAATTCTCATTGTGAAAAGCGGATCTTGTATGATAATCGGAATCGTTTGTGGCTTTGGTTAGACCGAGGGGAGATGGTTAGGTTGATTATGCTATATCTTAATCCAAACTCAAATTGAGTAAAAATGCTTGTGGATATACTTGATCAGCCGCACTGGTATTTTCGGAACTTTGATAACTTTTTGCAGGATAAAAATTTTAAGTGCGATGAGTCGGTAAAAAGTCCATTAATAGATCATCGATTTTGTCCCCACCGATTTCTTTAGCAGACAGAGAGAGATCTACCCATAGAATTGACGGGCCCGTTGGTCTAGTGGTTAGGCACCCTGTCCGCTAACCTATGGGTCGTGGGTTCGATTCCCACCAAGTGTCTGGGTGTTATTTATCTATTTAAGTATGTATTTACAAAAAAAAAATGTATATAAGTATTAGTATCAGTTGTCTGGTTTCCATAGTACAGGCTCTGCCTAGTTTGGGATCAGATGACCGTGTGTGGATTGTTCCAAGATATTATATTATTATTATTAATTTCCATTAGAATGGCAAAAGTGCTCCGGAAATAAAGGCCAATACTTTGATTAATTAAATTACTTTTTGTATATAATCATTTTTTTTTTAAATATTTCTCAATAGCAACTTCGGTGGCAAGGACTGAATATAATAAATAACTAGCTGACCCACGCAGCTCCGCCTGCGCTATTTTTACGTTAACTAAACTTTTAATAACAGACATTCGCATCGAATACATAACTTCCTTTTTTATAGTCGGTTAAAAACTGGGACCCACTTTTTACTTGCTCTCCGAAGCACGGACCCGTTTAGTTCAAATGGCGTTAAACGGTCACCCATCTATTTAATGACCTTACCTAACGTTGCTTAACCCGATCGATTACAAAACCTTGATAACAACTCTCTATGAGTGTTCCCTTTTTAATATTTATTATATTGTTACGTGCGGGTGGGTATTAAAATGCCGATTAACGTAAAAGAAGATTTTATTCCACGTACACTCAACTGTATACACTATACACGCAGTATACACACAAGGCACAGTAGTCCGAGTCGCACAGTACTTCACAATAGTCCAAAGTCGTCGCAAGGGTCGCTGGTACAATTCTCTTCGATCGCTTCCTTAAGATGTTTCCGCTGTCGCTTGTAAACACAAACTGTCCGGACGCCACTATGCGTCGGCTTATATACCTAAATTAAAGAGGGGTGGAACTCTCTCGAATGAACTCGTATGTACTTACCTATTCTATCGTTTTCGCGAGATACAATAGCGGCGCGACCTTCGAGAATAAACTAACAATAGGCGGGGGCAGTGACCCGTGAGCGAGCGAGCGGTAGGTACTTACACAAGTACTAGGGAACTACTTTCTATTGAGAAATCGAGATCTTTCGGTACGAATCGATAGGAGACCTATAGACTAACAATGCGTTTTGAGATCATTGCAATTAAGTAATAATTAACCGAGTAATTAACACTTGTATCTCCCGGTCGTAACACTACCCCCCTCTTAGTTATGCTCGTCCCGAGCATCATTATCACCATGATAACGTGCCAATCTATAACACTCCTTTACACCACACTAACGTCCCTTCATCGAAGCCGTTGGTACTGGCGTTCCAATCGTCGCTGGTATTCATCCTTTCCCTGGTCACCAGGCAATTTTCCCGTGCCCTGTTGTGCACTCCATCCGGCACAACATTTTGCGTCTTAGGTTTTCCTTTACTTCCAGTTTGTGATCTTTTTGTGGCACACACCAAACATTTACGGCACCAGTCTTCGACATCTTTACGGCATCGCAGCCAGTAAAACCGCTGTCTCACTTTCACCAGGGTTTTCTTGACTCCAAGATGCTTACCAGATAGACCATCATGAACGTGCCGTAAAAGAGTAGGCACCATAACTCGTGGCATCACCACCTGCATGACTATTTCTTTTCCATTGCTGGACTCCCATTTCCTGTACAGCAAATGGTCTTCTAAGACTAAGCTGTCCCACTGGGCCCAATAACTTTTAGTAGTTGCACTGCAAGCAGATACATCCTTCCATTGGGGCTTGCTCCCACTTTGCTTCCAGCGTAGTATAGGACCAAGGTCATCACTCCATCCATTCCACTTGGCCAGTGTCTCGAACTGGTAGCGGAAGGCTGTCCACGACGAAGTCCCATCAAAGTGCGGAAGGTCGAGTTTTGCTGCTGATGGTGATGATGAGGCCACGGTTAGCGGTTGACGAGTCTCTAGTTTAGTTACCTTATTAGTCAGTACATGAATACGGCTATCATGTTCATCAAAGCGGCCTTCCAGGTTTTCCGTCTTAAGAGTAACCCCTTTGACGTCCACTTCCAGTTGTGTGACTTTCTCGCCGAGTATAGAAATGCCGGCGTCAATCTTGCATAGGACGGTCTCTTGGTTGGCCTGGATAGCTTCTTGGGTAGCCTGGATGTCACGGCGGGTGGCCTCTTGGATAGCTTGGATGTCACGGCGGGTAGCCTCCTGATTTACCTGAATAGCTTCCTGGATCTCGCGGCGAGTAGCCTCCTGGTTCGCCTGGATCTCGCGGCGGGAAGCCTCCTGGTTTGCCTGAATAGCCTGTATAGCAGCCATGAGGGTTGTCAGGTTCAGCTCTGTTGAGTTTCCCCCCGATGCAGTATCAGACGAAGTAGCAGTCTCAGGCTGGGACTCCACCTCAAGACGACGCTGACGTGCAGCATCCATCTCCACTTGTCTCCTTGTTCGCGGAGTACGCACTTCTTCTTCACGCGGCAGAGTCGGCATTCCGCTTCTGACACCAATTGTTACGTGCGGGTGGGTATTAAAATGCCGATTAACGTAAAAGAAGATTTTATTCCACGTACACTCAACTGTATACACTATACACGCAGTATACACACAAGGCACAGTAGTCCGAGTCGCACAGTACTTCACAATAGTCCAAAGTCGTCGCAAGGGTCGCTGGTACAATTCTCTTCGATCGCTTCCTTAAGATGTTTCCGCTGTCGCTTGTAAACACAAACTGTCCGGACGCCACTATGCGTCGGCTTATATACCTAAATTAAAGAGGGGTGGAACTCTCTCGAATGAACTCGTATGTACTTACCTATTCTATCGTTTTCGCGAGATACAATAGCGGCGCGACCTTCGAGAATAAACTAACAATAGGCGGGGGCAGTGACCCGTGAGCGAGCGAGCGGTAGGTACTTACACAAGTACTAGGGAACTACTTTCTATTGAGAAATCGAGATCTTTCGGTACGAATCGATAGGAGACCTATAGACTAACAATGCGTTTTGAGATCATTGCAATTAAGTAATAATTAACCGAGTAATTAACACTTGTATCTCCCGGTCGTAACAATATTATAAAGAAAAAGTGATAAAATCGGACCAAGCGTATAACCAAGTACCCGTTTTGACTTTAATCCCTCTCCCAAAAGAACCGTGCTAGATTACGGGATAAAAAGTATCCTATGTCCTACCTCGTAGTAAGATATCAAATCATGCCAAGTTTCATTTGAATCCATTCAGTAGTTTCGGCGTGATGCTCAGCCGTGATACAGACAGACAGACAGACAGACAGACAAAAATTAAAAAAATTACATTTTCGGCCTCAGTATCGGTTATAGAATGCCCTCCAAATATAATTTTCAAAATATCTTCAATGTACAGAATTGGACCTGTTACAGTTTTATTATAAGTATAGATAATATACTAGTAACATTAACTGCCGCACTCACAAATTCCAATTAACTTTAATTCTAATTAAGTCACTTTTTGATATATATTTTTTTCGACTGTCTAAACCATTTATGATTAATTTAGATTATTGAACACAAGATAAATGATATCTCTACTCACTATCAGCGTATTAAGTATATTAATGGGCTTCGAGTATCGAAATAATCCGACATCAAAAAAAAAATTAATGATCATTAACTTTAAAAGACGTTTGTAGGTTCGGCAGTAAGACTTTTAGTATTAGGTTATGTAAATGTACCAGCCACTGAATGTACTAAGTGGATAAAGGTAGCCTCATACAAGTAATTTCCAGGATTATATCGCGGTTAACAGTTTACAGCATTCGTGGTCACGGAAGGACTCCCAATGACATGAAATGGGATGGAATGGATGAATGGCGAGGGCAAGCAAAATAAACTGCGATAAACCCTGTAACATTAGTTTCATTTCAATGTGTATTAATAGCGTAAATAACAGAAAACATTTTATTAAAAATGTAAATGTAGTAAGTATATTTACATATTGTATACTGTATACAATAAAATTTGTATGTAATGATAGTATTTGTTGTTTAATTATATTTTGTTTTAATTTTGTTAGCAGTAAGGTTATGTTATGGTTATGGTATGCGAATCGGTTAGTAAGTTACGATGAGAAATTATTTTCCACCTCCTTATTACGAAATCTTGAACTTGTACAAACAGCTTTTGATGTAGGCAATCAAGTTTTGTTACTGGGTTTTATGTTCATAGAACCATAATATGAAATGAATACAAAAATAGCTAAAGATAGCATCGATAAGTCAAAAGAAAAAAACCTACAACTAAGGCTACAACAGAATGGAGGAAAAAATGTCATTGACATTGTTTCCTTTGAATTTGATAACTTCCGCTGTTCAGATTTTTCCTCCGATGAAATTTTATTATTTCAATGAATTTCTGTGATGATTCTTCTCGAAAATAAGCCGATACTGTAACACAATTATTCTACTACTACACTACCAATAATTATAAAAAAGGATTTTTTTGTTAGAAAAGCAACGAGTTTTAAAGACTGTTTTTTTGTGTGTCTCGTATGGTTAGAGATGCCTATTTATATGATTTATTACTTGTAGTTACAAATCATAGATTTATTTATTTTGAATAATTGTACAAATCATATATATATTTGTATAAATTAAATAGATGCGGATTCCTCAATTATTTCCAATTAAAAAAAGTATGTTTTCGGAAAAAAATATCTATATCTGTGGTTGAAAAAACTTATTATCAGATCACCCCACTCCTTTCACTCCAGTCCCCAAAGCAGTTCTAGCCTCAAATTTATTCCTCTACGATGCCAAAATAAATCTTACTTACGTGTACATAAAAATAGGCCTTCCATGCATTTATGTCAGCCATGATTATATTTGTGGCGGCAAAAATCATAATGTTTTATAGCGATAATAACTCTATTACCTTTTAGTTTATAAGTTTTAATTTATATATATATATTATTAGACAAACACCAGATTATGGTTGTAATATTTTTAAATAATTTATTTATTTATGAAATGGGATACATGGGATGTGGAAAGTCGAAACAAACCTGTACTTAATAATCTGAAGTGAACCCTGGTTGTGCTTATTCTGATAATTAGTAATATAGCTTCAAGGACCATATACACTACTAGCTGACCCACGCAGCTCCGCCTGCGCTACGTTAACTTTACGTTAACTAAACTTTTAATAACAGACATTCGCATCAAATACATAACCTCCTTTTTTATAGTCGGTTAAAAACTGGGACTCACTTTTTACTTGCTCTCCGAAGCACGGACCCGTTTAGTTCAAATGGCGATAAACGGTCACCCATCTATTTAATGACCTTACCTAACGTTGCTTAACCCGATCGATTACAAAATCTTGATAACAACTCTCTATGAGTGTTCGCTTACTAATATTTATTATATTATAAAGAAAAATTGATAAAATCGGACCAAGCGTATAACCAAGTACCCATTTTGACTTTAATCCCCTCTCCCAAAAGAACCGTGCTAGATTACGGGATAAAAAGTATCCTATGTCCTACCTCGTAGTAAGATCTCAAATCATGCCAAGTTTCATTTGAATCCATTCAGTAGTTTCGGCGTGATGCTCAGCCGTGATACAGACAGACAGACAGACAGACAGACAGACAGACAAAAATTAAAAAAATTACATTTTCGGCCTTAGTATCGGTTATAGAATGCCCTCCAAATATAATTTTCAAAATATCTTCAATGTACAGAATTGGACCTGTTACAGTTTTATTATAAGTATAGATATACGATAGCTGAAACAATACCAGTAACTTAAGTATATAACACCACTAAAATAGATAAGTACCTATATGTATAAATGAATCTCCTAGTTCGGGTACCTTTTGGTGATTTTTTACTTAATTAAGATACACCTACAAAACTGTTTATTTATAAGTGCGCAAATGTGTAATTTCTTTGTGAATTAAATATATATATTATTATAAAATATTAAAAACAAGAAAAAGAAATTTTCCTTCAAAAACTATCCCAGTAACTTAAAATATTGCTTCAAATTGTTTTCTCAAAAGAAAAGTGCCAGTGATTTCAAGATTAACTTAAAAATCTGGAGAAAATCCTTTGATCGAGAACTCAATATCGGTTGTCACGGACAGCAGATGGACTAAGATTGATGAGCATGAAAATAATTCTAAGAGACATTGTTGTAAACAGAATTTCTCATACCAATATGATAGAATACTTAATAGTTTCAATAATAATTATTTTACAATGCGTTTTACAGGGATATCACTAGCAATATTTAACTATCTTCAAACATTTAACAATTGAAATATAATTGAAACATTTCAATTGAAACGTAACTGCGACTTTATTCCCACTGGGGAACCAAAAAAAAAGAATATAAGTAAGTACAAAAAAGTTTAAAGTTTGTATTATCTAAGTTATTATACGAAATAATTGATTTTGTTTAATTATATTAAGTACATGATACATTTAGATAAAATGCAATTCTAGTATCGGTAACACTCAAGATTACTATCTATGCGAACGATGGTAAAGAAATCGGGACGTGGGTTACCTAATCGGAAAATTGCGCACTATGATATCTATCAGTTGAAAGGCTGTCTAATGAAATACTTCAACGTGGATTAATTTTAAGAACCAATCCCATAATTCATTCATAACCAGCCGAGCCGCATAGAGAGCCGAAGATCGGGCTCAGTGGCGTGCCTTTGGGAGGCCTACGTCCAGCAGTGGACTGATTGATGATGATGATTCCTAGCCAGGTATTATTTAATTTACAGTAACAATTTGCAAAAAAAAACTTAATGGTCTTTCTAGTATGTTATAGTTTTAATGATTTATATTCACCTCAACAAATACAGTTCTTTGGTTCTTGTTCAAATGTGAGATTATAGTGCGCTCTTACAACGATCGTATATGTATAATGGGTACGCTATCTTATAAAAAAAAATGGCAAGGATGGTTGTAAATTGAATTGAATGATGTTGTCTTTTACTTACGCGAATATTACACATTGAAATCAAATTACTTTTACGGATTTTCTCGCGGTTTATTTTAGATTTTACTATCCCGACGTTTCGAATGCTTTGCAGCACCCATGGTCACGGGACGACAGAGATGTTAATAATTAAAGAATCTTTCGACTTGCTTCTACGGGGCATACATATTTCGAAGAACTAAAATAGTGCACTTTGTTTTAGTGAGTACTACACAATGCTCAATGGTATTTTGCTGTTTAAACTGCCTGCATTCTTCAGGCATAATGTTTGGTAAGTCTTGTATTTATTTTCAATAAAACTTGTGTGGTATTAGATTTCATTATTCTTCTTAACGTAGGTGCAGGTAAATAGGACTTGTTTGGTTAATTTCTGCGTCTAGTTTATTCTATCTATCAAGCCTGCTAAACACTTCAAAACTTCGATGCCGACGTCCATAAGATACTATTACGTCACTGGGTCGTCGTCGTTAAACGCCGTTTACTTGTGAAGACGACTCATTATTTGCAGGCAGGCATTTAAGGGTTAAACCCGATCGTAACAGTATCGGCTATAAATTACTATACTTACCCATTATTATTGATACCTATTGCAGATTCTCGTTGAAATTAGAACTATTTATCACCCACCCGTGACCAGAGGTCCTGATAAGCACTCGACACGTGGAGAAAGTATCAATAGAAAAAATGCAATACGATCCGAAACATGGACTAAATAATAAAAAGAGCTGATAATCTTTAAATCGCTGAACAGCATTTTCACGGAACATAGCTAAGAACCATCTTGATTAAATTCAATTCAGTCCACCCCTTACAGAGCTAGCAGACATACAGACAGACAGACAGACATAGGACATGGCCAGGGTTAAAAAAATTGTTTAGTTTTAATTTTTTCGCGTAAGCAAAGGAAAACGTTACATTAAAGTTTCTTCTAGAAAAGATATACCACTTGATAAATACCTAAGAAGGACATACAGAAAAAATATATTTTATTTACATAATAACTAAATATATGTATACAGTTTATTTACAAATATATTTACTAACCAACATACATACATATAGTTTAATGTGACCGCACCTTTAACCTTTGTAATCAAAATCATTATAACCCTTATAAATACCTTGGAGTAATTATTGACAATAGATTTAAATGGGATAAACAAATAAATAACGTGTGTGATAAATTAAGAGCCATTTTGGCAAAATTTCACATTATAAAAGATAGAGTACCTTTCAGCACTTTAAAAATGTTGTATTTTTCTCTCGCGGACAGTATCATAGTGTATGGGGCTTAGCAGCTATGGGCGTACATTTAAAACTTTTATAGAAAAGATTTATAACTTACAATTGCGTCTACTTAAAAAAATTGTCCCTCGTAAAATTAAACAACAGTACAAAAACGACATAGACCAACTGTTTCAGTTTTGCAGGGTTTTACCTGTGCATGAACGTACGAAGCTACTTTTACTATATGAAAACTATTTTTATTATGAAATTAATAGTAATTATGTAGCCCACAATAAATTTACGCGGAGTGTAAAATACAAAAAACTGGTAACAACTAAAGCTAATAATTTTTATGGGGAGAGAACGAGTGCCTTCATGGTGCCAAGGTTAATAAATGAAATTCCATACGATGTTAGGCAGAAAATAACAACGAAAAACTATAAATTTATGCTAAAAAAGTATATATTACATTTAAACAACATGTCAATATAACATTATGCTTTTAATCAAACAATAAAAAAAAAAAAAAAAAAAAAACAACAAATAAAAAAATCTTTTATTAAAATAAAAAAATATTAGTAACAGCCTGTATAGGGGTCAAGCTGTGTGGTTGGTACTGATGGAAAAAAATGTAGGTACAATGCGAACGCCGCCGCCGCCGCGCCGCCGGCTGCGGTTGTGCGTTGACATTACGTACAAAAACTACCCTCAATATTGTAATAATGTGCATGATATGTTTTGATTTGTTTTAATTTATTGATTTATTACTCAAATGAGGAATGTGCGACGCTCGGACAAACCCTTGATGGTTTATGAGCGCCAAGATCATGGTTGTGTAAATTAAATATTTAATAAATAAATGAAATGAAATGAAATGAACCAAATAACGTACTACGTTAGTCATATCATTAGTGTAAAAATATACAAATAGCATTCAATGTTTTACATTACATTCATGGCTATATTATTTTCTTAACTAGCCCTTATTTTCTTAACTATATTATTTTAAATACAGTATTAATCGTTTTTAATTTCAATGATGTAAACTACCTACGGTATATTTTCATGAGATTTAATTGTTATACGAGTTGAAGGCCAGTTTGTAACGTATGAACTCTACATCCTGCCATCATCGTCGGGAAGTTTGGCTCATAAATTCTGGGATATATGCGAAAAGAGCGGTACATTCTCCAGCTCTTTTCAGAAACTTTTATAACAGTCTAGATATGCCTACCTTTTTTAATATAAGTTTTATTTCTTACTAGCTGACCCACGCAGCTCCGCATGCGCTATTTTTACGTTAACTAAACTTTTAATAACAGACATTCGCATCGAATACATAACCTCCTTTTTTATAGTCGATTAAAAACTGGGACCCACTTTTTACTTGCTCTCCGAAGCACGGACCCGTTTAGTTCAAATGGCGTTAAACGGTCACCCATCTATTTAATGACCTTACCTAACGTTGCTTAACCCGATCGATTACAAAACCTTTATAACAACTCTCTATGAGTGTTCCCTTACTAATATTTATTATAATTATGAAGAAAACTATTTAAAAAAAAATAAAAACCGACTTCAAAGTAAATTATCTAAAAAGCATAAAATAACGAAAATATATTGAAGTCGGTGCTAGCACATCATGTTAACTAACACTAGCACCAGCTGACACCGACTTCAATATATTTTCGTTATTTTATGCTTTTTAGATAATTTACTTTGAAGTCGGTTTTTTTTTTTTTTTAAATAGTTTATTTAACACTTTTTAGTGACTTATTTTACCAAAATAGGTATCAGCACTATCACGCAACTCAAACGTCTACGTTACAATAACTTACTGAAAACATAAAAAGTTTATATCTCTGAAACTACTGGACCGATTTTGATGAAACTTGTACTCTACCCTAAGTTGAAACATACTCTAACTATTGCAAAAAGAATTTTTATAATCGGACTTGTAGTTTCTGAGAAATCCGTGGACAAACCTACATACATACATACATACCTACATACATACATACATACATGCATACATACACTCATAAAATTTGGTAAATTTGTTTAGAAGCCCACATAGACTAACATATATTAATATTACGCATTTTTATCAATATTACATACATACGCGTCGAATAGAGAACCTTCTTTTTGAAGCCGGTTAAAAAATTGATAAAATCGGACCAAGCGCATAACCAAGTACCCATTTTGACTTTAATCCCCTCTCCCAAAAGAACCGTGCTAGATTACGGGATAAAAAGTATCCTATGTCCTACCTCGTAGTAAGATCTCAAATCATGCCAAGTTTCATTTGAATCCATTCAGTAGTTTCGCCGTGATGCGCAGCCGTGATACAGACAGACAGATAGACAGACAGACAAAAATTAAAAAAATTACATTTTCGGCCTCAGTATCGGTTATAGAATGCCCTCCAAATATAATTTTCAAAATATCTTCAATGTACAGAATATGACCTGTTACAGTTTTATTATAAGTGTAGATATAGATAAATAACCGTTATTTATATTTTCTCGTGGGGTATCCGGGTAAGAATAGCACCCACACATCTCCCTCCCCTTAGGTGTTGTAAGAGTCGACTAAGGGAAAAGTAGATGACTGGCAGCAGCGTTCTGGAGTTATCTACCACTTAAGGATTATGGCAACCCCTCCACCCCTTCTAAGGGGTAGGGCTTTCTTTAGCAGTGGATGTCTTTAAGCTGTTGCTGATGATTTATATTTGAATATTTTATAGAAAAATCTTAACGAGTTTTCTTATTTGCTACGAGAGCCCGACATAATTTAAAACAATGCAACGCAAATATTTTCTCGGAAATGTCTGCTTCAATTTCCGCAAGCTGCAATATCAGCTTTGAAACCGCAAAGAGTAATAAAAAATTAGTTTTAAAGTTTTTTTTTTCCAAGGAAACAGTAACACAAACAATATATTGCGAAATTTTGGAAACTGCCTTTGTAGGTAACTCTCAATAGTTGTAAAAAAACTACAATATGTAAGAGCCTCCATGATGCCCATGCCTAATAAAGAATTTAAATTGGTACCATCCTTGGAAACATGTCCAATACGTTTTCGTTCAGTACTGTGTAACCACCTCTGAGGCTGTATTCAAACTTAACTGAATAGAACCAAATTTGCATTTCATTGGGAAGTGTTCCGTTGTATTTGCCGAAACTTAGGCGTATTGGTGCAGTGCTTAGAGATGTAGTAGGTATCTACTCATAAATTCTCCTAGGTACTTGACAATATGTATGTGTGTGTATATTTTAGACTATTAATGTTACCTAGTATGTACGAGACGAGAGTTTAAGACGTAAATTGATACTTTAAACGTGGAATTCTGCGGTATAGATATTTGTCCAAATTGCGATAAAACCTATTCTATTTTTTTCTAACAGGGTTTGAGCTCTTTGACTTGAACTGTCGAATGAAAACGAGCGCCGTAACTTGTAGTTACATTATTGTACTATCCCATATTCAAGTGTTTGACGGGCCCGTTGGTCTAGTGGTTAGAGACCCTGTCCGCTGACCGAAGGGTCGTGGGTTCGATTCCCACCAAGTGTCTGGGTGTTATTTATCTATTTAAGTATGTATTTACAAAAAAAAATGTATATAAGTATTAGTATCAGTTGTCTGGTTTCCATAGTACAGGCTCTGCCTAGTTTGGGATCAGATGACCGTGTGTGGATTGTACCAAGATATTATTATTATCTTATTATTAAGTAATACACACAGCAGTGCCATCGTTTACATAATGAAGCGTTTATCACTACATAGTATAAAACAAAGTCGCTTCCCGCTGTCTGTCCCTATGTATGCTTAGATCTTTAAAACTACGCAATGGATTTTAGATATAGTGATGTAAGAGGAAGGTTTATATGTATAACTAGCTGACCCACGTAGCTCCGCCCGCGCTGTGTTTATGTTAACTAAACTTTCAATAATATACCTACATTCGCATAGAATACAAAAGCTCCTTTTTTAAAGTCGGTTAAAAACTTGGACCCACTTTGTACTTGCCTTCCGAAGCACGGAGACGTTTAGTTCAAATGGCGTTAAACGGTCACCCATCTATTTAATGACCTTACCTAACGTTGCTAAACCTGATCGATTTCCAAACATTGTTAACAACTGTCTATGAGCGTTCCCTTACAACTATTTATTATAATTATAATGAAAAATTGTTAAAATCGGAGCAAGCGTATAACCAAGTACACATTTTGACTTTAGTCCCCTCTCCCAAGGGTACCGTGCCGAATGTCGGGATAAAAAGTATCCTATGTCCTACCTCGGAGTACTAACTCAAATCATGCCAAGTTTCGTTTCAATCCATCCAGTAGTTTCGGTGTGATGCTGAGCCGAGATACAGACAGACAGACAGACAGACAGAAAGACAGACAAAAAAAAAAAAAAACATTTTTGGCTTTAGTATCGGTTATAGAATGCCCTCCAAACATAATTTTCAAAATATCTTCAATGTATAGAATTGGACCTGTTACAGTTTTATTATAAGTATAGATGCATGCATAATATACTTAGTAGGGAAACACTTATAATTTTAGAGGTTTCTAATGTGATGTCGTAAATAAACCTATTTTTTGAGCTTAGATACATTGCAAACGCTGGCTGAACCCTACGAGATATATCAAAGTAATGTGCTACAGTATTGTAAACCTTATGAAGGTCTACAAAAAAGTCTGCGATGGTATATATTTATCTCTTACGGATAACCCACAATAAACATTTTTTATCCTTTACTTTTTATAAGAAATAATGACTTATTTACGAAGCGATTTTAAGCAATACAGCATTAATCCTTATCCAATTAAGTATAAATACATTTTATACCACCCGTGTGAAGCCGGGGCGGGCTGCTATGCTAGTAACAATAATAAACAAAATATTTGACCAATTCGCAAAGAGCAATTCGAATTTGCATAGCTTTAAAATCCCGTAAAACCAATTATATGTACGAGTAGAAATTGAATCGTTACAAAATGGACTCGTTGATTGCTATTGATTCTCAATATTGACAGCTGCATAATATATGAGATTGATGGAATACGACTTGGTTAGTTTGAAATATATAAAACGTATAATTAATCTAAACTAATGCAGATATCTAATTGGTTTTGAACTTATAAAATAAAACAATGTTAAAGATTTAATTTCAAAATTATTGGTGACACTAGATTACTGGCAGCCAATCTATAAAGCCTAGAGCACAGGAGCAGAGTAGGTAGCCATCCTCTCTGTATTGTACAGGATGAATTTTGGAGTATTGCTTGACTTGATTCCACCATCCCCCTCTATGATCGGACGACGAGACGCACAGCACATACCCACCTTATGTGGTGAACGTGCCTTCACTCCAGACTAAACGATTTGCTTCTTAGTTTATAATGGACTAATGTCTAAGGACTGGAACAACCTGCGTCGGTTTTCCCGCCCGATTATAATGTAGATGTCTTCAAGGCTAGAGTGAATAGGCTTTTAATAAGCTAGTGTGCTTTACCATCTTCGATTGCGTCGCCACTTTCCATCAGGCGGGGCTGCAATCAAGCACCAGCTCGTGCTGAATAAAAAAAAACAATATATAGAAATAAACTTGCATTTCTTCAATACTCCGTTTGTCAGTTTACTAAAATACACACGTTCAAAGCCGCAACAAAATCACGTCGTGTGTAAAGCAAGACAGAAGAATTAGGACGTTTTATGATTTTGACATGATTTATTTGGGTGTTATTTTTTATTCCGTGTGCAATTGATAACCCATCAATCGTATGTCGTATCAATCCGTATGACAAATTGTTTATAAGCTTTTGTACTTGTTGCATAATATGTTAGCAAAAATTTCACTGTGTTAAAGTGATATTTTTAAATACGTAAGTATTTAAAATTTTCCAATGCGTTGCTTTAAAAGCTTCTTGCTAAAAAATATATACAGACGAATTGAGAACCTCCTCCTTTTTTGAAGTCGGTTAATAAAAATTAATCACCCAAATATATGTACCTACGCGCATAACTTCCGGACGACGGCGACGGTACCAAATTAGATAACTCTAATGTGTTTGTAAATGCCAGGAAAAGGTTCTTCCAGAAAAAATAATTAAAAAAGTTGCAGCGGCGGAGCTGCGCGGGACAGCTAGTTTAACATAAAATCTTTTAAAAAAAAATTTAACCTACTTCAATATCACTGAAAAGTATAAAATAATTTAAATATTATTGAAGTTGGTGTTAGCGTATCTGCTGTGTATATTTGGCACCAACTTCAATAATATTTAAATTATTTTATACTTTTCAGTGATATTGAAGTCGGTTCAATTTTTTTAAAAAAAGATTTTATTTTAAACTTTTTAGTGATATTTTCATTTCTAAAGATTGAACCATCGAAGACTGTAAAATGATCTAGGTAGGTTATGATCACATTATCGTCTACATAGTTTTACATAATTCATGTTTCTTCAGAAAAGAATATCCAGTCGTAATGAAATTTGCATGGAATCATCATAGTAGTTTACTCTCTCGAATACAAAAAGAATCATCGAAATCGGTTCATAATTGTCAGAGCAATGTAATGGAGAACATCAGTTTTATGGTTTTTACCAGATAAATTCCTCCACATCGTTCATGGTCCTCCAAGAAGTTCTTATCTGATTGTTATAAAATTTATACAGATTCATTACAGTGGTTTTCTTTCGAATAAAAAAAGAATCATTGAAATTGGTAAATATTTGCCAGAGTTATGATCATTTTTGTCCTTAAAAAGCGGCATAAAGTCATCTATATAGGCTTTCCTGCAGCTTTCCTGCGCAGTCACCATTCTTGTTTTTTCAGGAACTACTTATTATAATAATAATATCGATGTCTCCTACGTTAAATATCGTATGTGCAAAACCCGCACTTTACAGGAGAGCGAATTTAAGATATTTTTCTACGCTTGTTCTTTAAATTTGAAGCTATTTGGCTGAAATTTGTACCAAACATAGAAAATGCCTTATTTTACCGAATAGTATGAAAACAAACGTTTAATAATTATTCGTTTTAGAGATATTGTTGTTACGCTTTTATACGATGGAAATCTGGAGTATACAAATATCGTAAGTATTACTTACGATTACATACGCTGCAATTCAGTAAGCAGAAAATATCGTATATTTTACTTACGATGTTTTACATCGACATTAATTTGGCATTAAGAGACATACTATATTTTACTTTCTCCATATTAAATGAAATAGATGATTAGGTCAACAAAATATTTAAATAATAAATAAAACAACTGAACTGAATCTAAATTACTTTTTTAAATATTTTATTTAGAGGTCTGACAACAAAGTAGGTAACTCACTAGCTCTAACTCTCGCAGAAAAATCAACACAATTAAAACAATAATAAAACTTACAAACGTAATTACGATTGCCTGAAAATAATAATGCTCTTAATATTTCTTTGGTAAAATAAAATTTCTTACAAATACCTAAACAAACACTTTATTAGAGCGTATGATAAGCTTTATTATTGGACATAGAAAAACTTTTAAAATAGCTTTGACTATCATAAAATAATTACTTATAGTTAAAAAAAAAACAGAAATATCAACCTATATTACTGACATTATACCTTTAATAACAGTTAGACAACAAAAGTAAGAAATAAAAATGCCTACCGAAAAAAAAAAAAAAAAAATTAACAGATTTAGTACAAACAAATCAACAGAACGGAACGAATTCTTTTTATAATATATAAATTCTTTTTAAGTAAGTTAAAACCTTATAATATAAATTCTAAAACAAAATCCTTAATCTGAATCATTCCGAGTCAATGTGTGCAGTTTGACTCCACTGGGAGGTTGGCGTAAAAATTGTGATGAATAGCTGGAATTACACCTCTTGTAACTCATTAAATCATCGTTTATTATTGAAATGAGTTGTACTAATTTTACGGATTATATCAACCTCAAGATACTGTAAGCTCTTTCTGCGTAGATCGACTAAGACTAATAATGATAAAACCTGAGGGTACCCTAAGACAGTTATGACGTATAGGCAACTACCACCTCAGTCCACCCGCGACCATGAATGCTGTAAAGTGTTCAAAACGTCGGGATATTAAAATAAAAAATAAACTGGGATATAATACATAAAATTATGTTCTTTTCAACGTTTGTTTCAATTTAGATATATGCAGCTTATTGTAAAGTAGGCCCACAACAACATAGCTTTCATTTCGTTGTCATTCGTCTGGTATTAGCTTTCTGAGATCTGTTAGATCATACTATATTACATGAAGTCTATTTGGATCTACAGAAAGTACGTTAAATTTCTTTATTTTTGTCCTCTGAACAGTGAACACCATCACCATGTTACGAGTATGTTGAATAGTTTGGAAATAACATGCGGAGTTGTATACTCGGACCTTGTAGCGACTATGGAACATTTTCGTGCTTTGAAGCCTTTCCGCCATACTTATTATTGGAAACAAGTTTAATAGTAGAAAGCTTAATATAGATCTCTTCAAATCTCATAACTTTCGTGGTGCCTTACAGGTGGACTAACAAGGGTTCGTGCACCTGTAAGAATCTTTCGTTCTGAGGTTATATCAATCCGTGTGATTGTTATTTGTCTCCCGCTTTGCAAAGGAGGGAAGTAGAATTTATATTTCTTTTACTCCTCCTATATACTTTTATAATTATGTTTGTTGCGGTTTCCAAGACAATTTTGCGTTTCCCCGGGACTCGCCGAGGGTCAAACCTCGGCGTCTTCACTGGTGACCACTGTAGATCCTGGCTGACATTCACAGTGGTGGGAATGAGTGGTGGGAGTAACCCCAAATTAAAATAAGTCTCACAACCGTCCTACATCTGTAGCAACTACTCCCACACTTCGTCTGAGAAACATTACATTATATAATATATAATACAGAAAATTACATTACCAACAAAAACATTCTCACAATCTGTGTCCAAAGGACTAACATTCACAGCCTGGATAAGGGATGAAGTGTTTGTATGATTCCCGGGTTATTTTTCTTAATAGAGTGGTCCTGAAATATATTTTCTGCCCATTGTCATTTCGTTCTGAATGAGGAGTGTTACTGTTTACGGTGGGTGGCGTGATAACTAGTACTATTAAAATCCAAGGTATAGGTCAAACTAGCTTCAAGTGTGGTTTTATTTAAATCTGGCATAAGCTGTGACTAAACTTGCATGGCACTTACTTCATCTTCTTCGAACTTCGATGGTTAAAAACTTCTAAATGTTATCAAATCTTCATCTGAAAAAAAAAAACTTTATAAAGATGTTTATGTAAATCATACAGCAGTCATAGATCCTAGAAACTTAACACAAAGTATTTTAATAAGTAAATGTTTACCTACCAGAATTGTTATTTGGCAGTATTGGTAGTTTTTGAGAAATATCTTCTTCCGGAATCTAAGAAAGTGCTTCAATTTCCATTAAATGAGTCCCAGATGGCAATAGAGACTCTAAAATTTAAAAAAAAAGTAACAAAAGACAGTACTTTTTTGCAATTACCACGTAATTTATTGTATGTTAACCTTACCATATCCAATTCCGCAACGTAAATCAGCGTAAATAACACATACGATAAAAGTCAGATTTAAAAATACCACGTAAATAGTCGTACGTAGTACATACGATAAAATAATTGATTCGATTGCCAGCGTACAAAATCGTAAGTACTACATACGATATAATTTGATGACCAAAAAGCAACGTACTAAATTGTATTTGTTATATACGATATTTTTGACATAGTTTCGTAAAAAAACTTAAACACTTAACAACAACGATACAATACAACCCCAAAAGGAACATCACAGAGTCTTTGAGTTCTTGAATTATGTCTCAAATACGAACATGATTTATTTTTACTCATTATCAATCTTATATAGTGATTTAAATTAAGTAAATGGTAAAACGAATTCGTGCCGTGCGAGCGGAGCGTAATTCCCACGTACAAGCCGGTAAGTGATAGATACGATTCGCCGATCATCCGTACTCCCGTGCACCTTTACCCCGTATAATATAGCTAGAGTAAATACAATTATTTACGGCGCCCACAAAAATAACATACGCCTTTATACGGGAAAAAACTTTTTCATTTTTCACGTTTTGAAAATTCTGTTAATGGGATTAAAAAGTAAATAACACCTTAATTACGAATCAATGAAAACATGAAAATCATGTTTTTAGACATACGATACTTAACGTAGGAGCCATCGATATAATAAGCAATAATTTTTTTATGGGACCTAATCAATGGATTGAAGAATGGATGGAAGAAAGATTTTTTCAAATCGGTCCATAATTGCCAGAGTTATGCGTGAACATACATAAAAAAAAATATATACAGATGAATTGAGAACCTCCTTCTTTTTGAAGTCGGTTAATAAAATTCAACTCTTATATTGTCGTCCTTTTAAATTGTTACACATGTACACATATGTGGTACTATATGTAGCTATATAAGTCAAGCTTACTCCATGAGCTAAAAATATAAGCGATTATGGACGTTCAATTTATTACAATATACTGAGCTCATGGGCTTTGATAGATGACAGGCAATTCCCTTGTTCCCCGGCCTGGATTCCCTGGCCAGCCATCACAGATTGTATTGACTGCAATACTATTATTCTTTACTCAGGTTTACGTCGGTTAGGTGTCGGGAAAACTGTTGGCGAGAAACAGAAGAAAGTGTGCGGGTCTACGAGTAAGGTAGAAGTTAGGACTTTACACCTATATAGAGGATGTACAGATTTAGAATATTGTGATAAACGCAGAATACTAAGCAAGTTAGATATTATTATTATTATGTTACCCTAAATATTAAATTATTTAATTTTTTTAGGGTTCCGTAGGTACCTAAATGTCTAATGTTTTCTCTACATAAAACTTCTTTATATCATCTTTGAAAATTGCAGTGACGACCTACACCTTATGGAATCGGCACAGGCAAACTGCCTGAACCGTGAAGACTTTTTTGTCAGAAAAAAAACTGCTGTGCGAAAGCATCATAAAATAGAAATTTTCCGACCCATTATTTGTACCTACCATCGAATACTCTTAACCATATATTTACCAATATACCTACAGACTTCGCTTGCTCATCTAATTAAGGGATAGAACCGAGAGACCATTAGAAGAATCTTATTTAGCGATTGTGAGTACTGATAACCTTGTACAAAAATGTGCTCTTATCAAAATCTCCATTTTTCTTTAGATGTTACTTATTAACTTTTAGGATTACCTACTGAAAAAAGTCAAATACATAAATATACCACTGCATACCCATTTTCGTGCAGTCGGCAAACAATTTGATCACTTATATCTGCACATAATAGTATTTAAAACTAGGTTAGTATTTCTGCTAAATTCAAATAAAATGTCGTAGCGATCAATAAGAAATCAATAAGAAAATTGTACCGTAACAAACAGTCTTTCAGAAATTACCTTTACACAAAATTTTGTTATTCGAAACTTCTTGTTGGAACATCTGGACACCGGAACGTTGGCTGGCATATAATTCGGCCAAAAAATAAACATTGCCATACAGAAATGCTGCCAGCGTTCTGGCATTGCCGCCCCAAAGTGAGCACGACAAACGTGTAAAATATATTTTCTTTATCTTTTCTAAAAGTTGTAAGGTTTTTTTCGGTAATCTGTATTTTTGTATGTTTAGTGTTGTACTTTAATTCATACATACATTCAATACTTTAGGTTTAGGCTTTTAGGTTAAGGTTTGAACTTAGATCATGATTATTTCAATAATAACATTTATTGAAACTAAATATTTACAGTTTATTTAAAAATATGTACTTATACTTAAACTTGGTAAAAAACTTCCTCCAAGTTGCCGCCGCACCGGGAGGGAAGGGTACCTAAAAGACTGGCGGCATTACCCCTTTGTATAGCCAAACTTACACGTTAGCAGCAAAAGCCACCAGCCCGACGGTCTCCTGAGACTTCGACAAGTTTGGATGAAATTTCTTTCACAAAATCGTATTCATGATTATCATCAAATATATAAAATTACTTGTCCTGACTGACTGATTCATCAACGCACAGGCCAAACCGCTGGACCTAGAAAGCTGAAATTTGGACAATAGGTTCTTCTTACGATGTAAGCATCCACTAAGAAAGGGTTTTTGAAAATTCCACTCCTAAAGGGGTTAAATTAAATGGGGTGGAAAATAAAATAGCGGGCGTAGCCGCAGGGAATTACTAGTGTATCTATAAAATAGGTTTGCTTTTTCTGCTAACTCGCTGGACAAGTATAATGCAGCCCCCACCGATTTAATGCGATGCGATTAATTAACCTTTATTACAAATGTTCAAAATCTTAACTGATCTAGTTATTTAAACACGCGTTAGTGGAGTTAATTATGTATGTAGGTACATGTTCTAAACATTACGTTAATGTGACTGAGTTAATCCCACTCGGACCGGCTATTTATTTATGTAGGTTGTTGATCCCTTAGGTGATTGCGACACAAGCTGTATAATTGAGGATTACAACATATTATAGGGTTTCAGTGGCCAATGAATGTCGTGTTGCTCCGCAAACAATGACCTATTTATTTCCTTCCCTACGTGCCATGTCACCTGCATGCTGCAGTCTTAGCACGATTTGCCAAGACTTCGTAATCTTGACAGTTCGGTGTGGAGTATGACGTAGTTATCGACATAGAAACGTCATTTTCGGTACTAGCTAGGTCGATATTCGGTACTAGATAAGTCGAAGTCTTGGCAAATCGTGCTAAGCCAGCTGGAAGATCTTTGGAATCTTCTTTGTCCATCCCTGTTCCCGTTTTTTGGGGTCGGATTTTATCACTCTTCTGCACCAAGTCAATCTATACTTATAATAAAACTGTAACAGGTCCAATTCTGTACATTGAAGATATTTTGAAAATTATATTTGAAGGGCATTCTATAACCGATACTGAGGCCGAAAATGTAATTTTTTTAATTTTTGTCTGTCTGTCTGTCTGTCTGTCTGTCTGTCTGTCTGTCTGTATCTCGGCTGAGCATCACGCCGAAACTACTGGATGGATTGAAACGAAACTTGGCATGATTTGAGATCTTACTACGAGGTAGGACATAGGATACTTTTTATCCCGTAATCTAGCACGGTTCTTTTGGGAGAGGGGATTAAAGTCAAAATGGGTACTTGGTAATACGCTTGGTCCGATTTTATAATTTTTTCTTTATAATTATAATAAATATTTGTAAGGGAACACTCATAGACAGTTGTTAACAATGTTTGGAAATCGATCAGGTTAAGCAACGTTAGGTAAGGTCATTAAATAGATGGGTGACCGTTTAACGCCATTTGAAGTAAACGTCTCCGTGCTTCGGAGGGCAAGTACAAAGTGGTTCCAAGTTTTTAACCGACTTTAAAAAAGGAGGTTTTGTATTCTATGCGAATGTATATTATTGAAAGTTTAGTAAACGTAAACACAGCGCGAGCGGAGCTGCGTGGGTCAGCTAGTGTACATATATTTGGCTATCATATTTGCAATTTGGCCTTCTTGAGGTCTCTCTTAATATTTAACTACCAGGTAAAAGGCGGGTGTAATCTATCTCGATACCGTTCAGGCAGGTTTGAAGTAGATTGAACCACATGATACTTGCTGCATCTCTTTACATGCCCATAACACCTAGGGTGATTCACAATTTTTTTTCTGGAAGATCCTAGAAATGCATGAAACTAGGTCGCTTACAGGGCTAATATAATCTAGTTTTTTCGCATCGACTCGATAGCGAGAAGTCGACCTATTATATTATTTTACACATAGAACTGTTCAAATTTTTTACTGTTAAGCTAGTGCTTGAACACAACCCTACCTGCAGACCTAGCACGACTTGCAGTCTTGACAGATCGGTGTGGAGTATGACGTAGTTTTTAACACCAAAACGTCATCCTCTATACAAACATGTGAAATGCTACGTCATAGTGATGTCATACTCACACCCATCTGTCATGATTGGTACATCGTGCTAAGCCTAGTGATAAGCGATGATACAATGATAATCAAGATCTGAACGGATTGTTCAGAGTCTCTTCATTGCGTCACACCGGCATACAGCGTCTACGCTGTATGCCGGTGTGGCGTGGCCGGATCTTGAGGTGGTGGTAGACCACCACCGGGGAAATTTTAATCGGTAAAAATCTATGATAACCCGGCCCCGCCCCTACGAATCTACTAATACTATTGAAGGTTTCCTCTCCGACAGCAGAAAAAGGTGATAATACTCTGGCGAAGTACATACGGAGTGCCTAGAGTCATTGATAGCCACCAGGAAGGTTTAAATAGGTCAAAATTAAATAACCCGGCCTCTGCCTCTATGGAGAACGGGTAACATTTGAAAGGTAAAGAAAGTGGCAATGCTTTCGTGAAAGCGAACTAGCTTATTTACTTAACAGTACAAAGATCAAGATCCTGTGTCAAAGGTATTCCTGAGATCCCTGAGCAGTTACTTCTTATATAGATAACTGGCCAACTTACTCAACGTAGCAAAACAATGCCATTGACAAGTGGCGTTGTTGCCAGCGGCGTTATTGCCCGGGGCGTTATTGCCCGCGGCGTTATTGCCGGAGGCGTTGTTTGCGTTGTGGCCGTTGCGACGTGCCCTTTATATCTAAAACATAATGAGCGCTATATATTAATGAAGTTTGTTCTCAGAATTGGCTACTTTATCGATTAACGTCTTATTAATTAAAAAATATCAGTAGAAGAAATGCTTCACTGACCGCGAGCTAAGTTATCGCCCGGTTATCGTGCAAGAGCTGCCCTCGCGAGCAGCCGGGCGGGCGGCTATATTTATAGTTTCACGTACCAGATGGAACTGAACATATCTACAAACAGGTATATTATATATACTTTTATGGGATGTTTTCAGAGTTACAAAAATACTGCCTCGTAAAATGTTTAAGTGTTTCTGGGGGCAGTGAACTTATAGAATTAGATTTACTTTCCTATTAGATTGGATGAGTTCGGAGTATGTTTGTTTACTGGTACATACAGGGTGTAAGGGACCACGTACCGAAAGATTTTTTATAAGACGTCAAGCAATGTCCGTTACAACATTACAGTAACCACTTATAATATGGTAAATGACAAATGACTAACTCATTGATTTTCGAGCATGTAATGAATATGCGGAATAATGTTTATTTTTCAAATTACATTGCTAAGTTTCTAAAATAATAACAGTTAATTGCCTATTCATTAATTGCCTATGCGCTGTTTTTGTGCATAAAGAATAATTAAATAAATAAAAAAAAATCCACAAATAATTAATAACTTAATTGTTTTTAAATTAAAATTAGGCTTTATTATTATACCAATAATGATGTTATAGTAATTTTATTTAAAAAATGGTTTTTTTTTGGAAATTCATTAAAAGGCCGATGAAAAATTTCAACACTAGGATGTTCAGAATCGTGTTCTGGATCCCTGGTATCGGTTTTCGGTACGATGTCCCTTACACCCGTTATAAATTAAACCTACCTTTGCCTTTTAAATCCTCTCGAATTAACAATTTTGAAAAATCTTTTATTCGTGTGAGCAATACACTCTTTTATTAATGTAAATGCCTTTCCAACAAACTTAGAACTAGCGTACCGGTAAGAAAATGCATACCTGTTAGATAGCAAAGACTACATTATGCATATAATCTGATCGGATAATAATGCATCTGTCTGCTGGTGGTAAGCGCTCGGTACTTTCATTACGCTTTCGCTTAACACTAAAAACATTAATTATGAAGTACATATTATAAGCCGGGTAATTTTTTCAGCTTCGCTTTCCCAGTCCAAGCATCACACTCCATTCGGCTGAACATATGGTCTTCTGCATTTATTATTTTCCATATTGCAAAGATATTATGAAAACAAAAAGATAGATCTCGCCGGCGGTTACCGATTGTGAAGAAGACTAAAAACCTTGATGCAGTAGACAGGAACCAGCCCCGCATATTTTTCTACGGGCAGTGAAACCAAATACTTTAGAATACTTTTTTTTGTTCTCGCGGGGGAAACCTTAGTAGGCCCTGTGGATACCAACCGGGGTATATGGGATTTTTACCCAGTAAAATCCCCGCGGCTGTCGCATCGGCACATGAGATGAGAATCCTGGGGTACCGCCCCCCGGGAACCAGACATGGTGCTCACGGGGACGGGTGTCACAACCCCGCCGTCGTCCTCCTCGTAATCGCTGGACTTTTAGATAACCCTGTATGTGCCACTTCGTTCACTCGGTTTTTTAATTTTAAATATTAATTACACACCCCTGTAGACAGATAGACAATAACTCCAAACTACCTCTTTATCTTAGATACAATTAATTTTTCCAGTAATACTGTAACGTGTAAAATGTAAAGAAAATGTAAAGATTTATAAGTACATTAACACAGCAGCATATATATAAAATACAGTCGGTGGCCTTCGTTCGGCATGGACGTGAAATGATTCAATTTCATAATAATTCCCTCGTATCGTGAATTCATAAGACGATGTCTGTTTCATTTTCTTGTTTAACAATAAGTAAAGAGAACGCTGGAAAATACGTAGAACTAAAGGCGCAAGAAGAGTCAAGTAAAATTATATTTATTAATCGCATTAATCTATTTATCTCGTTATTCGTGAGAACGCAATGGTTAATCATAAAATAATTTAATTAACCAAAATGGCGGCGATATATAATTTATTATTATTAAGGTTCGCCACCCATCACGTCTCGTTTCTCACGGGGGCGAAAAGCGGCCCAAGTGCTCTGCCTACCCTTACGACAAAAAGGCGTGAATATGTAAAAAAAAACCATTTTTGGGATAAAGTAACAGAACTACATTATGCGTAGCAATCGCGTAAGGTTTTTTTTTACAACTGTGAAATAAAGTGAAGTAGGGCGGAATTAGGGCAATATGAACTAAATCAAAAGATTGAGGGATTGGAGCTTGGGGAGCGGGCTATAACGATGCAAATAAAACTTGAGAAGTTCGTACTTCGTTCGTACTGCCAAGGACATTTTGCTCTTATTCTTCGATCTCCAGCTCGTGTTTGCGACCGGGTAGATCGTCCTAATAACATGAAGCTTTCTTAAACGTTGTGTATGGTAAACTTATTTATTTATTTATTTATTTATTTAGATAAGAGAAACAAACAGCATAAATAGTTCATAATATGGAACATACAATTAAAACGTCTAGCCAACAAAGTTTCTACTAATGATTGAATTAATGGAGTGAACATATTTATAGTGCTAATAATCAAACAAACATTTGAGAAATTTAGAAAAAAAAAAAATAAGTTAAATAATAATCAAACAAACATTTGAGAAATTTAGGAAAAAAAAATAAGTTAAATGGTATTAATTGGGAATGTGTTATGAAATTAATTAAGAATTGGGTGGGTGAACAGACTTTAACCTTTTCAAGTAGCAATAATAATTATGCGCAAAGAAGTCTAAGTGGTTGAAAGAAATATTATGATTACGGCATGCTCTTACAATAAAACGATTCTTAGAATAATTTGTTTTACATGGATGAGTAAAAAATGTAGGCTTGTACCGGGAACCAGCACGTGGACACTTAAAGAAAATATTACGTAATAAATATGGGGAGTCAGATAAATTATTGATTATTTTATATAAAAAGATCTCGTCTTTGTGTTTTCTACGAGTTTCCAAAGATATCAGATTGACACTAGAGGAACCAAATTTATTAAAGTATTTAAGTGGTTATACATTTTTGTATATATAAATACAATAAATTGGTATCTTATTAAAGTGATATATATTTTTTGTCATAGTTATTCCGTAGCCCATGGGGTGTCCGAGTAAGCACAGTACCCACCCATTTCCTACCGTTGTATGTCGTAAGTGGCGACTAAGAGAAAACCAGAAGACGAGCAGTAGCGTCAGACTATTAGGTTACCACCTATACTGCGATGTCCAAGACGCCTGCCAAGCGTGAGGATTATGGCAAACCCTCTCTTTTAAGGGGAAGTTTTCGTTCAGTAGTGGTCATATATCGGCTGCTGCTGATGATGAAAGAGTTATTTAATAAGCTCAGGCTAGACTGCATTCCTTGGTTACTCTAGGCCCTCTGGTCTCGTAGTTTACTATTTGTAGTAAACAAACCCTAGCCAGGCCTAGACAGGATGTAATCGCTTCATAGCGAATCTATTTCTACTATACGACGGGCCCGTTGGTCTAGTTGGCAGACACCCTGCCTGCTAACCGATGGGTCGTGGGTTCGATTCCCGCCAAGTGTCTGGGTGTTGTTTATCTATTTAAGTATGTATTTACAAAAAAAAAAGTATATAAGTATTAGTATCAGTTGTCTGGTTTCCATAGTACAGGCTCTGCCTAGTTTGGGATTGGATGACCGTGTGTGGATTGTCCCAAGATATTATATTATTATTTCTTCATTCGCTAACAGTGTTAATTCCCTATAAGTTGTCACGTGATTTTTCTATGGCAAATGTCTTTCTCATACATTTTTATACTTTCTATTAGCGATAACGATTGTAGAGTGTTACATTGTCTAGGGGGGCAGTAGCCAAGGAATAATAAAAAAAATCCTTTAATGCAACTGGCTGCGAAACTTAGTTGACATGGCGGCCGAAAGGGAGAATAGTGAATGCATGATAACGAATATTTACATTTTAAAATAATTTACACTAGGTAAAAGCTATTAGCCTGACGGACTCCTGAGACTTCACTCTGATTAATAATATTTATCCATAAAAAGTATGTACAAAATGCTCGTCACTTCTAGTATTAATTGATCATTGTTTGCCTTGAGCTACGGGGAAGCAAGCAAGTCTATTTTATTCGTGAGAAAACAAAGCATAACCCTGGCGTAGCACAAGCTACATCGTTAGGCATGAGCATCAGCTGCCGAGTTTCTTACTAAACTTGGAAGTATTTCTTCCATATCTACACGCTTTTTTATTTATAGATGATGTTCTGAACAAGTGGGGTTAGAACCTTCCCATCTCCTCCCCGTAAGAGGCAACTAAGAGAAAACAAGAAGACGGGCAGCAGCGCGTTTCTATTAGATTACCTACCACCTACACTAGGACATTAGGTTATACCTATCGCTCACAGACATCATCAGACATGTACGTAAAGGTCATAGTAATAGTAGTACAGTATTAGTAGGTACCTGTGGGATGTCTGGGTAAGAATAGCACCCTCCCATCTCCCCCCGTTGGGTGTCTATAAGAGGCGACTAAGGGAAAACATGAAGACGGGCAGCAGCGTCATTCTATTAGATTACCTACCACCTATACTGCGATCCCCAAGCCGCTTGCCAAGTGTGGGGATTATGGCAGGAGGGATTCAGCAGTAGACGACTTTTGACTGCTGATGATGATGATTCTGAACAGGTTATCAAAATCTAGGGGCAAAGCAGTGTCCATTCCAAAATGAGTCTATCTAATAGAGATCTCCAATCGATTACGCACATTTTTAAACCCGCATCAATTCTATCTGCATAATGGTTGAGAGACTCTTGTTAACGACATTGTAAATATTGCCTATAAAACGGAAGAGGAAGCTCGGGAGCGGTCAGTCTGCTGGAATTGTTCCCGTGGCTCCTCAGGATAATATAGAGAGGTTTGCCGTACCAAAGCTGTAAGTCTGAACAATGTTTACCTTAATGTGTTACTGTTGTGGTAAAACACACAATATCCAGCAAATGATGAAGAAACGAGATGAAGCTTACATTAAATCGCGCAAAAGTAAAGATAACTGTCCAAGCCGTATTTACTATAAAGAGATTAAACTTGCCGTAGTGGAGGCTATAGCCCGGGAGAAAAAGGCTTACTTTGATTACTATGTGAATAATAACAATGATAGTCGGGAATTATGGAGACACGTAAAGAAAAATGCTAGAATAAAGGATTGCCCAGAGTTCCCGGTCAACCTTTTTACTGACCCAGACAAAATTAATGATCATTTTTTAGATATTCCGGGCAGTGGCGTAGTCTCCATTTCACAACTGACTTATTATGAATTTCACAGAATGGTGTCTAAGGATAGTTTTAATTTAAAAACAGTTAGTTGCGATGAAATTGCCAACATAATAAAAACATTAAAATCTAGGGCAATAGGATTGGATGGGATCTCTATAGACATGATCATTCTCACATTGGAAAAGTCGTTACCATGCATAACGCACATAGTAAACAGGGCCATTGAAACTAATACTTTTCCTACAGATTGGCAAGCCGCTATTGTTAAGCCATTACCTAAGTGTTCCGCGCCTACTACTCTAAAAGAACTGCGGCCGATCAGTATCCTCTCGACGACCTCGAAGATATTAGAAAAGGTTGTAGGGAATCAACTGAGGTCATTTCTGGAAGAAAATAATATTTTGCCACAAAAACAATCAGGTTTCAGGAAGCTTCACAGTACATCTACTGCCATCGCAGATGTGGTAGATGATATTCTAACTGCATCGAATGAAGGAGAAGCAACAATCTTGGTACTGTTAGATTTTTCTAGAGCGTTTGACTGTATCAGTATTCCGCTACTTCTGGCTAAGTTACATTACTATGGTATGAGTTCATCCGCCATTAAGTTTTTTGATAGTTACTTTGCTAGTCGAACGCAGCAAGTGGAAATAAGAGAATCAGACAATACACCCTATCTGTCGCAACCAAGAAAAGTTTTTAGAGGCACTCCACAGGGATCCATATTGGGGCCTTTGATTTTTACTTTGTATAGTGCAGATGTAATCAATGAAATAAAGAACTGTAAGTTCCACATTTACGCAGACGATATTCAACTGTATATATCCTGTAAACCACGTGACGTAGCTGCAACAGTGCAAATGTTAAATGAGGACCTTCACCGGATCGCCACATGGGCTGATAAAAATTGCCTAATGCTTAATCCCAGTAAATCCAAATTTATGATACTAGGGACCAAACATCAAATAAATACAGTATCTGAAAGGGGTGTGCATGTTCAAATAAAAGGCGAGCCAGTCGAAAGAGTCAGAGAAGCTGTCAATTTGGGCTTACTTTTGGATGAACAGCTAAAATTTGAAAGTCACATAGCTAATGTTGCAAGAAACTGTTTTTATCGACTTAAGGTACTTTACCAAATAAGAAACTCTCTCAGTACCGAAATTAGAATTAAACTAACTGAATCCTTAATTTTATCAAAATTCAACTATATGGATGTTGTATATGGACCACGGCTACTCGTTCGCACACAAAAACTGATCCAGCGGGTACAAAACGCTTGTGCAAGGTTTTGTTTCACAATCCCGCCACGCACACATGTTACACCATATTTAAATAATTCTAATATAATAAAAATGACGGCGCGACAAAAAATACACTTAGCTTGTTTATTATTTAACATTGTTGCTAACCAAGCACCATCATATTTATCAAATAAGCTGATTTGGTCCCGTGATGTTGCAACTTATCCGACGCGATGGTCCAGTTGGTCGATGGTAGTCCCCCGTGCTCGATGCGTTGCCTTTAGAGGGAGTTTTAAATTTGCCGCATCAAAATGCTGGAACGATCTACCACCACCCGTGCGAAGTCTGAAAAATGTTAAATCGTTCAAGCTAAAGCTAAAACAGCATTACATGCAAGTGCAGAAAAATAGGCATTAAAACCTTGACTTACCTCACGCGTTCAGACAATTAATGAAGGTGACGAGCAGTAAGGACGTGTTCGGTTCGTCCCTTTTTATTATTCGTCCCTTTTTATTATTTATTTTGTTTATTATTTATCTTTATTACGTAGTCAGTCTGGATCCACCCAACAATTAATCTTTACTAAAACTTACTCACTATCCTTTTGTACGTCTTGTTCATTGTTATAATCACTTAGTCGTCTGCACGCTTTGGGATCGCGATCCAGAATGCAGTTCCCTGTGTTTATGTATGTTATACGAATAATAGTAGAAACACGCTGTACTTAGTACCTACTGTCGAATTGGCAACGTCGCATCATATAAAAATATAGTTTAAGGTAAAAATGTGCATATATATGTGAAAATCACCTATTAATTAGTAATTAAGTTTATATCGGTATGTGTAGTACTTTTTTATTTATTTTTTTATTTTTATTTATTTCATTATAAGTAATACTAACTAACTGACACTTATGTAAGTTAAAATTACTTTCTTCAATTATTTTATAGTATTAAGTATTTTGTAGTATATTCGTTATTAAGTTTGTGTCAAACTGTAGAGAGGTACGGTATTTGTTACAGCATTATTGGAAGCGTCAACGCGGGCGCACTGAAAACCAGCGTCGTGGTAAAACACGGCTTAAGCTGAGTGCGTCCATTTGTGTGACACCACACTAATTGTAACCTTACATTAAATAAGTACTTACTTAAATATGTTTAGTTTTAGATAGCTATTGTAGTTGTTATGTTATTGTTTTACTTGTACTTACTTGTTTCTGTTCTGTATGTTTGTTTTAGTGGTGTCTCATAATAAATGAATATTATTTATTTATTATTATTTATTTAAAACACTATGAAGTATCCCTTACCTGGATGGAGCAGGCGCTAGGAAGTGGCTCAGGGGCGTTTTGTGAAGTCCACTGTTAGATAGCGATAACCCTAATTATTATGAGCATATTGACCTTATTAGTAGTTCTACATGGTCTCAATTTCAGGCGCTATATTGGTAGTATCACGCTATAAAGACATAATTCAGACTGTGTGCTTATACAGTATAGCCTAGTGATCTTTTTTATTTTTTAGATTAGTTACACAAGTCAGATAATTATTTTAGCTTCATTCCAATGCAAAATTGGTTGATTTCATGATTCGACTCACTGATGGTAATCAAACTGTCGGGTACTCTCCGAAGAAAGTTATTGGAAGTTTAATTAAATTCAATAGACAGACTGTCTCCTCTAACTCCTCAATATAAGGTTAATTAATCTTTTTTGCTAAAATGTGATTTACTAGGCAAATGAAAAAAATATATAAAAAGTCTAAGCTTTTGATATAGGAATCTCTGTATTTTATGAATGTCACTCCACTTTCAGCTTTGTTAGGTAACCCAAAGAAGGCGAGCCTATTGTCGAATTCAGGCACTGGGCCAAACTCTGGTCTACTTGGATTTTTCTAGCAATAGGAACAATAACTTTATCCCCGACCTAGGAACCGAAAAACGAACTCTTTCGTCTCTAGCAACTGCACCACCTCGGATTAACGAGGCAAGTAAAGAAAGTTGGATAGCCATTATTTGGAGTTCTCACTAAACATAGTGCTGATTTCTTACTGACTTCTCACTACTGGGTAATATTAGTGCTGACGTCACATTAAATTACTGGTGTCACTTTATGGGAATGAGTAATGGAATTTACCCTAAAAAATAATTATAATAATAATAATACCAGCCCTTGTTTATGTCCCACTGCTGGGCACGGGCCTCCCCTCAAGATGAGGGGGCTTAGGCCATAGTCCACTACGCTGGCCAAGTGCGGGTTGGCGGACTTCACACGCCATTCGAGAGCTAGTTAGGCTTTCTCAGACATGCAGGTTTCCTCACGATGTTTTCCTTCACCGAAAGCTAGTAACAATCGCACAAAGACGATTCGCACATGATTCATTGAAGAAATCAGAGGTGCGAGCCGGGGTTCGAACCTGCGCACCTTGTTTCCAAGGCAAGCGCTCGCCCACTGAGCTGTTACCGCACAAAAAAATTATTAGGATAAAATAAAAAGATAACATAGATGAAACTTTAAAGTAAGACATGACAATATTTTACAATACAATAACCTAAAGATTCCAGAGAAGCTTATTGATTGATAATGCAACGGGCGTGATGCCGACTCAACATGACTTTGAGGAATTCCCCACATTATTTACTCTTAATGATGATGACTTAACAAAAGCGCATCGTTCTCTATTTTACTCTTCGACAAGTTGTGATGAAATATATCAATCAATTATAATGGTGTATAGCCGATGATATTAAATACTATAGATATGCCATTAGCGCACGCCAGACGTTCAGCGAGTATCCCCCAACTGGGTTTTGTAGCAGTTAGTCGCACGCCGTCCCGCGTAGTCAATGCGACATCTTGACGTCTAGCATTAAAAATTGAAAATGCCGTCCTGCGTATTTAATACGTGCACAAATTACCAGACAAAAGTAAAGAAACAGTCAGATAATATAGCACATGTAACTTTGAAAAAATAATTTGAATTTGTAAATTATTTCAATTTTCTTATTGTAAGAAATAATCCGAAAATTTAATGTGTCAGTTGACAAGATGACACTGACAAGCGTTTAACCAATGCTGACAACGGAACGCACAAAATATAGCCATCTCGTATTCTCTTACTTTTGTTGTTATGCATCTGTCCTTGTCAGACTATAGGTAGGAAAATGTATAGCTAGGTATAGCTAACTACAAGTGACATAAATTGTATCGTGCGTTAGTAGGGATATAACATATCTTTAGTAAAATATCATTGTGTATAGCCAATTTGTGTATAGCACAATCCATTACTAGATTTTACATGTCCAGACACTACCTATACGCAGAAACCGGACCGTGAGCGTGACCATAAAACTACACGACCTTCTTAAGTTTGATATAAATATATGTATGTATGACTTCACATGCTCATCGAAAAGTAATTAATTCATGACATTGAACATATCTGTACCGGCTGACTGGTTAAACATGGGGCATTTATTTTATATGGGGCAGGGCGCTTAGTTCTCGATTATCTTCCTAAATATGTAATAAAAATTTGACCCAATTATCAATAAATAAAATATTAAAAAAAAAAATTGAACCGACTTCAATAACACTGAAAAGTATAAAATAATTTAAATAATTTCCAGTGTTATTGAAGTCAGTTCAATTTTTTTTCAAAAATGTTTTATTTTATACTTTTTAGTGATATCTCTCAAATAAAAAAAGAATCATCGAAATCGGTTCATATTTGTCAGAGTAATGTAATCGAGAACGTCCGTTTTATGGTTTTTACCAGATAAATTCATTCACATAGTTCATGGTCCTCCAGGAAGTTCTTATCCGGTTGTGGTAAAATTCATAAAGATTCATTACAGTGTTACTTCTTTCGAATAAAAGAATCATGAAAATCGGTATATATTTGCCAGACCTATGACCATTTTATCCTTAAAAACCGAAATAAAGTCATCTTATAGGCATTCCTGCAGTTTTCCTGCGCAGTAGTCATTCTTGTTTTTTCAGGAACTACTTATTCGTAAGCGATAATTTTTTTATGGGACCCAATCAACGGATTGAAGAATGGATGGAAGAAAGATTTTTTCAAATCGGTTCATAATTGCTAGAGTTATGCGCGAACATACATAAAAAATAAAAAAAATATATAAGATCAAAAATAAGACTGCAGGACTACCAAATCTTAGTTTTATACAAAATAATCTACAATCAGAGTTTTGTCCTCTTAGAATCGACAACAAAGATTGAGTTTCTGCACTTGAAGACAACTTAACTAGTTAATTTATTAGACCCCAAGTTAGTAGCCCAAGTACATAGTTAGCCTTAGTAGGGTAGTTAGAAAGGCCTCCCTACGCAACTATGTTACCCAACAATAATCGTGCCTACATTGTTTTATGTTTACCAATTTCGAGAATTTCATTTTCCCACAAAAGACTATTAATTTGATCATAAAATGTCAGACTTTGTTAATTGTAAAGTATTCCTTGCTAACTGCGGCCATCCGCGATACAGGCTAGTTCTAGTGCGGAGACCACTAAGTTTATCAACTTTTGTAAACATCTTTATAACAATATTTTTTTTTTACATCCAATGTGGCAAGCAAGCGTGCGGCTGCCTGATGGTAAGCAGTCACCACAGGCTATAGACGCTAGCAACACCAGAAGAATCACTAGCGCGTTGCCGACCCTTAAGACATTGGATATTAAGTCTTTGTGTCCGGTAATTTCACCAGCTACAGTGCCTTTCACGCCGGAACACAGCAATGCTTACACACTGCTGCTTGGCAGCAGAATATCTGTCACTGCTGTCCACCGCAGTGACATTAAGCATTTCCACCAACCTACCTGGACGGTTCCTTGCACAAGGAACCTACCACCTAGTATTTATTTATTTTACGAAAATTAGAGGAATTGTGAAGGATCTGCTGGGAATGCAGAATACGAATTCCTTTTAGATGAAATGCTTAATGTGGTCGTTTTATGCCCCCTGATGTTGAACAATACGCCATACCATGGGCAGTTAGTTGTATTGCTCACGTTAAGCCGCTAGACACAGGGTACATTAGTTTTTAAGTCTCTTGAGCCTTGTTTACACACTCACGCTTCCGGCATGTGGTATCTACCGGAACATCTTGCAGTAGATGCCTGTCATCTGTAATAGTAGAGGTATTTAGTCTTATAGAATAGAATAGAATGCATTTTATTCCACACAGAATACAACAAATTTAATTATAGTACATTATTAAATACACGTCGTCTGTGTGAAACAGAGCTCCCACTCAGCTTAATGCTGTGTTGAGGAACAAGCCACAACACAGCGCTGGTTTTCAGGGGCAAGCCCTAAGTGACCCCACGAACGCAACCCTAGATCACCAAAAACAATAACTTGATAAGAATATTTAGTACGCTAACTTAAAACTAACAAGACAAATGGAAATCAAATACAAAATAAGCACGAATTTTTTTTTTAAAAGATTTTTTTTTTTAAATTTAATTTAAAAAAAAAATACTATCTAAATCAAGCATTCTTATCAAGCATTCTTTCACCCGTGGGGTGTTCGGGTAAGAATAGCAGGTCTATTCCCAGTTGTCACAACTGGCTTTGTCACCACTGGTGACAAATGGGAAAAATATTCCCAGTTGACGCCAGTGGCGACAAATCTATACTATAATAAAATCTTTTTAAAAAAAAATCGAACCGACTTCAATATCACTGAAAAGTATAAAATAATTTAAATATTATTGAAGTTGGTGTTAGCTTACCAGCAGTGTATATTTGGCACCAACTTCAATAATATTTAAATTATTTTATACTTTTCAGTGATATTGAAGTCGGTTCGATTTTTTTTTAAAAGATTTTATTTTAATCTTTTTAGTGATATTTTCATATATAAAGATTGAACCATCGAAAACCGTAAAATTAGCTAGGTAGGTTATGATCACATTATCGTCTACATAGTTTTACATAATTCATGTTTCTTCAGAAAAAAATATCCGGTCGTAATGAAATTTGCATGGAAACATCATAGTAGTTTACTCTCGCGAATAAAAAAAGAATCATCGAAATCGGTTCATAATTCTCAGAGCAATGTAATGGAGAACATCAGTTTTATGGTTTTTACCAGATAAATTCCTCCACATTGTTCATGGCCCTCCAGGAAGTTCTTATCCGGTTGTGATGAAATTCATACAGGTTCATTACAGTAGTTTCTTCTTTCGAATAAAAAAATAATCATTAAAATTGGTAAATATTTACCAGAGTTATGACCATTTTTGTCCTTAAAAAGCACCATAAAGTCATCTATATAGGCTTTCTTGCAACTCTCAGTGCGCAGTCACCATTCTTGTTTTTTCAGGAACTACTTATTACTACGCAATAATTTTTTTATGGGACCCAATCAATGGATTGAAGAATGGATAGAAGAAAGATTTTTTCAAATCGGTTCATAATTGCCGGAGTTATGCGCGAACATACATAAAAAAAAAAAATATATATATATACAGACGAATTGAGAACCTCCTCCTTTTTTGAAGTCGGTTAATAAAACTCAAAGAGCACTTTTTCTGTACATTGAATATTTTTCCAAAATTTCTATGCGGGGGATACTATACTATCGACATAGAGGCCAAAACAATTTTTTTTGGAATTATTTTCTGGCTGTCTGTCGTTCTGTTTGTCCAGGTATCATTTGAAAACCCGTGGATGGATTCTGATAGGACTTTCACTGATGTGTTGTGTAGAAGTAGGGGTATAAATTGGTATATATAAAATCACGCTATATTTCATAGGGGATAAGCAGTGAAACATTACTTGCACATATTACCACGTAATTTCCTTTGTATGTGAATAGGGTAATTATAGACTGACCAGTTAATCATTAAGATATGTATTATTACGCTATATACAATAGGGACTGAGCAGACATTTAGTTTGCATAAGGGGTAAGCCGGTCCGGTACACCCAGGACATTTTCATTAGATTTCTGTTTTGTTCTAAGTACTTTGCTGATAGCAATATGACATTATATCTTTGAAAAGTTAAAATCTGTAAATCTCGAGCGGGTCCAAACTAGATTAGGAAAGAAATAGGCAAGGGAAAAATACCATTTTATTTCATTTAAAAGCCAGCGGTTAGATCCGCTGCACCAACAAGGCTACATTTGTATAGGTAGGTAGAAATTGAGAATACGAAATTGCTAAATTTTTACTTAGGTAAAAGACCTAAAATGACTCGAAATGTTCTAACGCAATAAAATGTACAACTACAATTCACACTACACACAATGAAGAGCGCTCCCAAAAAACGCTTCAAGGTCAGGGCTCAGGGGGTTCATGAAATTTTAATGAAACTCCCCAAGTCCAGGTAGTGTATAGGTATTGTATTACAGTCGCAACAATAAAAGATGCGAAAAACTTAGAACTTTCATTATCGAATATCATTAGACAGTAGTGATTTACATTATGAACAGCGCCATCTGTCGGTAAAATTGAACATACAATCACTATAGAACTTTTATCTATAAATATAAAAGAAAGTCGTGTGTTACACTACATATTTATAACTCAAGAACGGCTGAACCGATTTGGCTGAAAATTGGTGGGGAGGTAGCTTAGAACCAGGAAACGGACATAGGAAGTATCCTATGTCCGTTTCCTGGTTCAAAAGTAAAAAAAAGTAGTAAAGTTATGGATAAAAAGTATTTATCCCGGTAGGTTAAAGTTAAGCAACGTTAGGTAAGGTCATTATATAGATGGGTGAACCGATTTGTATGATTTTTTTTGTGCATATCGGGTAGGTCTGAGAATAGGTCGTAAAGTATATTTCATGCCACTAGGTTAAGGTTAAGCAACATAAGGCAAGGTCTTTAAATAGATGGGTGAACCGATATGTATGAAATTTTGCGGGTAGGTCTGAGAATAGGTTATAAAGTATATTTTATGCCGCTGATACCATGATTGACGAGGATATATAGAACGAGAGGGGGAGAGGGGAGGGTGATGGAGTGAGTTATCGGAGGAATTAGGTGGAGCAAGGGGGGGGGAGTGAGAAGGAATAAGTTGGGAGAAGAAAGAGGAGGGAGAGGGTTCAGAGAGGACAACGGGGAGAGGAAGAGGGGAAGTGTGACGGGGTCAGAAACGGGAGGGGAGAGAAAGAGCATAGATTTTTCTTATAAGAGAGAGAGATGGAGAGAGATAAATCAAGGGAGTAGGGAGAAAAGGGGAGCAAAATGTAATTAAAGCGCGGGTGGAGCTGCGCGGGTCAGCTAGTGATACATAATTTCCCAGTTGTCACCACGGACTTTGTTGCCACTGGTGACAAATGGGAAATAAACGTCCCATTTGTTGCCAGTGAGGACGTATGGGACAAATATGTTTGCAAACGTCACCACTGCTATAAAAATATATTAATATAAAATCGAGTAGGCACGCTCCCATCTCCCCCCGTTGGGTGTCCATACGAGGCGATTAAGGGAAAAGAAGCAGCGTTTTTCTACTTCATTACCTACCACCTATACCGCGATCCCAAGCGTGGGCATTATGGCAACCCCTCCCTTCTAATCTGTTAAGCAGTGGACGTTTTTCAAGTGCTAATGGATGATGATGAGCATTCTTTTCAAATTTAAATTCTAATTTCCTTTATTAAATAATTGGATTTCATTGGGTTTCACGGACCCGTAGGTCCAGTGGTTCGGCACCCTGGCCACTACCCAATAGGTAATGGGATTGATTCCCACATTACATACCTATGTATCTATCTATACTTATAATAAAACTGTAACAGGTCCAATTCTGTACATTGAAGATATTTTGAAAATTATATTTGGAGGGCATTCTATAACCGATACTGAGGCCAAAAATGTAATTTTTTTAATTTTTGTCTGTCTGTCTGTCTGTCTGTATCACGGCTGAGCATCACGCCGAAACTACTGAATGGATTCAAATGAAACTTGGCATGATTTGAGATCTTACTACGTAGGTAGGACATAGGATACTTTTTATCCCGTAATCTAGCACGGTTCTTTTGGGAGAGGGGATTACAGTCAAAATGGGTACTTGGTTATACGCTTGGTCAGATTTTATCAATTTTTCTTTATAATATAATAAATATTAGTAAGGGAACACACATAGAGATTTGTTATCAAGGTTTTGTAATCGATCGGGTTAAGCAACGTTAGGTAAGGTCATTAAATAGATGGGTGACCGTTTAACGCCATTTGAACTAAACGGGTCCGTGCTTCGGAGAGCAAGTAAAAAGTGGGTCCCAGATTTTAACCGACTATAAAAAAAGGAGGTTATGTATTCGATGTGAATGTCTGTTATTAAAAGTTTAGTTAACGTAAAAATAGCGCAGGTGGAGCTGCGTGGGTCAGCTAGTAGAATAATATGTTTGTGTATATCTTATCGTACAATTATAAAAAATATAGTCATGAGCAGACGTAATGCCTATATAACAAATTAGCATGTTAACGATTAGTTTGATAGATTGAAGAGACATTGGATTCCCATTCACAGTTCTCGTGTGAGTCACTCCGCAACTCGGTGATATAATACCGTCGAGTAAACAAGCTCGCCTTGAACTATAATGCTCACAGATTACAAATCGGCAACAATTTTTTGTTAGATGTAGACTTTTTTAAATAAATCCAATACAGTTTTTTACATCCTTCAAGAAATAGTATAAATAATCTATTAATCATAGTTTTCTTTAATGGTAGAGATTTATGTTGTGCCTTTGCATTGTATCGCTAGACTGGTTTAAATTTTATATTACGTATAGAGTTTATTATACATAATTACTACGATTTTCTTGTTATTGAAAATATTTAAGCTATCCTATTTATTTATAAATCATAAAATCTAGCAAAAAAATTACATCAATGAAGGCGATGATTGATGATAATTTGTCTTCTATTTAAGAATATTGTAACACTAAATAGTTAAAACAAACGGATATAGTTTTGATTTATTTTCGGCATTGTTTTTGAAGCTTTTTTTTTAAATTAGGAGATATATTACATAATTGCAATGAAAATAAAACTATACGCTTTAATGAGTACTTACCTACGAACGTATAGCGATCTTATTATAAATGTATGTTCCTAATTTGAAATTTATAACTTCACTGTATACACTTATACACAGTTTCCCAGTTGCCAGTACTATTTTTCAACTGAAACACATTAAAAACATTTGACACATACAGTTATATATAAAACGGCGCGAAAAATAACTCATAGAGCTGGATGTAAAGCGCACAATACGTATTGGCTCTCGCAACGTCGTCGCCGTACTGAGCTACAAATTTCCACAGAACGTAAAAGGTCTCAAACGACACGTAGTCTCTCCTATTGTCGTATTGCACGATGTACATTGCTGTTTAAGGAATCGTTGCTATTAAAATAACCTTATTGTGGCCCGTATTGGTTCAGATGCCATAAAAGCCTGTCCGTAAAGTGCACCCGATTGTAGTTGATATTCCCCTTTCAACGGTAGGGAAATTCGTTGTACGTTGGACGGAACTAGACGGTCTGGCCATTTGGTTCACTAATTTGGAATAATTCTGAAAGGCTCTTTGAAAGCGGCTTCGAGTCGGCAGCTTACAAACTAGAAGGGGGATGAAGCTGGAAGCTTTCATGATAATACCTAGTATCATTTTAACTACATAGGAATAGCCATAGCGAGCAAATTTTTTTCTGCAAATTTGTTACTTTTGGTAATTTATGTCAATTAGCGTGCGTACTATAATAGTCCGATAAAAATGTTTTTGTAGTGTTGTTTGTTGTTGTTTGAGGTATAGCAAACCTCGCTATAATTATTTATTTATGTATATAATTATTATATAATATGTATATATCTATACTTATAATAAAACTGTAACAGGTCCAATTCTGTACATTGAAGATATTTTGAAAATTATATTTGGAGGGCATTCTATAACCGATACTGAGGCCGAAAATGTATTTTTTTTAATTTTTGTCTGTCTGTCTGTCTGTCTGTCTGTCTGTCTGTCTGTCTGTATCACGGCTGAGCATCACGCCGAAACTACTGAATGGATTCAAATGAAACTTGGCATGATTTGAGATCTTACTACGAGGTAGGACATAGGATACTTTTTATCCCGTAATCTAGCACGGTTCTTTTGGGAGAGGGGATTAAAGTCAAAACGGGTACTTGGTTATACGCTTGGTCCGATTTTATCAATTTTTCTATAAAATATAATAAATATTAGTAAGGGAACACTCATAGAGAGTTGTTATCAAGGTTTTGTAATCGATCGGGTTAAGCAACGTTAGGTAAGGTCATTAAATAGATCGGTGACCGTTTAACGCCATTTGAACTAAACGGGTCCGTGCTTCGGAGAGCAAGTAAAAAGTGGGTCCCAGTTTTTAACCGACTATAAAAAATGAGGTTATGTATTCGATGCGAATGTCTATTATTCAAAGTTTAGTTAACGTAAAACTAGCGCAGGCGGAGCTGCGTGGGTCAGCTAGTTATATATATAATTATTTATATATTATGTATATAATTATTTATATCTTTATGTAGTACATAAAGTGTTACACCTTGCTTAGTAGCATCATCAGCCGAAATATTGAAGCCGAAATATTACCGGAAGCTTCAGTTACGATCACCTTCCAGTTTTAGAAAATCAGTTTGAATGAATTAATGCGATTCCTTATATTTTTGTATGTAGATTCAGAGGCCGTTCCTGGTCATATTAAAAATTGATATTCATGGAAGATTTCCCTTTTCATTCATAATCTGGAATTTTCGATAAATGGCGGGCTTTCTAACGAAAATATTTGGGAATTAAGTTAAAGATTTACGGGTTCTGAATGTAAATATACTGTTTACATTGACTCAAACTCAAACCCAAAAATCTTTATTTCAAATAGGCTTAACGCTAGCACTTTTGAATGGTCATTTTTTAAAAGCTACCACCGGATCACAACGCGGCCTCCACTGAGAAGATCCGGCAAGAAACTCAGCGGGCTTGTCATTTTATCACCTTTTTTTAAACATTGTTTTGTTACAAATGATTGATGAATGATGTTGTTTGTTACATTAGCGATAATGTGTCCTGCCGTTCGAAACATAAAGCAAGGGAGAAAAGAAGAAAACAATAAATTACGACAAAAATTACAACAAACTAAAAGGCCAAAGGGATAATATACAAGGGACTATATAAGGGACTATAATGAAGGTTCATATTTTGTTGTGAAAAGTTTTGTAGGTAATAATAAAAATTATTATTTTTTGTCGTATGGTTAGTGGCCAAACTGGTGTAAGAGTTTTCTGCCCTTAGACTTCTGACTTAACTTAACGATTGCTGTCTAGAAGACAATAGCCGGAACCAACTATTAACGTGCCCTGCGAAGCACGGTTCAAATACCACTAAACGGTCACCCATCTAAGGACTAATTGCCTGGCATTGCTTACCCCACTGTTCGGTAAATGAATCGTTTACGTTACAACCGGCTATGAGCGTCTCATAAATAAAAATTACAATAAGATTGAGATATTGACGTGTTACTAGAGAATTGAATAAACATGATTAATTATAGCATATTTTTTTAATCGACTTCAAAAAAGGAGGAGGTTCTCAATTCATCTGTACTTATATATATATATTTTTTAAAGTCCATCTGTTACCAAGGCCTTGGAGATCCAAGCAGGTAATTGATTCTTCTATATTGTAATACGAACTCTTACGGCACACGATATTTCAACGTTTTATGACAAATAAAATGGCTCATTAAATGCGGTGCAGTGGGTGGACTCACTACACAGTAAATATAGAATACATCCAAAAATCTTTGACTGAAATACTAAAATTTGCATAGAAACGTTTTTTATATACTTGGCTGATGTTCTATTTCTAGTGCGGTGCAAAATATACACACGAAAGTTTATTTATAAAAAAACTAATTTTGCATCTTTCTTACGAACATTATTTTTAAATGGAACACGCGCACGTCCTCTGTTTCCTGAAACAAGCTGAAAAACAAATGCTGGTTTACGGGCTGGTTTACGTCGCATAGCAAGTAATTACAATAAGTATTTCTGCAATATTGATTTAGTTTCACTTCCCGTAAGTTTAGGAATACTATATGTACTAGAAATTTTAAGCGCATTAGATAGTTCGGGTTAGTTTTTTATTTTTTCGTTTATATTCAGATTACTCCAAACTCATGAAAGTGAAAAAATGACAAGCCCGCTGAGTTTCTTGCTGGATCTTCTCAGTTGAGGCCGCGTTGTGATACAGTGGTAACTCCTTTTTTTTTTTAAAACATGACCTTTCAAAAGTTACCGTTAAGCCTATTTGAAATAAACTATTTTTGACTTTGACTTCATAGTTGAATGCTATATTACTAAATGTAATTTTAGTTTATAATTATATGCATACATGGAACCATTTGCTTGTTTAAGAATAAAAAAAAATGTTTTATTTATTTATTTATTTATTCTTCATGCACAATTGTACATAGGCGGACTTAATGCCTTAGGCATTTTCTGCCAGTTGTTTCAAGTTCGTGGTGGGTTATAATACTGTATGCATGCGAAGCCGTTTTGTGGGTTTCAATTATAGTTTCTTAACATTATTACACTTTATCTTTTGGTACTGCAACAATCTCCTCGCAAACAATATGTAAAACGGTCAACTTACAGAAGCCTTGGGTGATATAGCTGCAATTAATTACTGCTAAGATGAATAACATACATACATAATGTACCTATATTAAAGATTGAATATTTATGACTCTACATAGGCGCGGTCGTAGCATGAGTTTATTTATAAAAATCATTCTAATTGCAACAGTAAAGATCTCTGCCTATCTAGGCATGGTCATGATCACTCCCAACTATTAAGATTAATCACATCCCAACTATTAAGATCATGACCACTATCCACTAATGGCATCCCCCTAGAGCGCGCTCGGTCCTGCTTTACATAATTATGGTTACCTGGAGCTGGTGCTCGTGGCCTTCAATCTACATGCATTGGGCAATAAAATACCTATGCGTCCGCCTACCTACCTATTCATGATTCCATTTTTAGTTTTCCATACCTAAAAGTAGTGGTGGACTAAGCTTGTTGGAGGCCCACTGTCAGAAAATGACGTATTTTTGCCTGTCTGCCCCAGAAGGAGGGCTATATTTTTCAACAGTATGTATGTCTATTTGTTTGGTACAGCCTAAGGCCTAAACAGCTCAATGGATTACATATGTCTTTGTTGTGGTTGTACATAGGCTACACATGGTAAAAAAGTAAAATGTCAACAGACGATATTTTCGTAAACTTCTTCTGCCTTCTCTTCCCTCCGGTTTTTCAGTCGGTCGATTTTCGATCAGTTCGGTCGGCCATCAATCCTGTGTTCATATATTTTATTATTTCGAATTTGATTTTGTAAAGAAAAACATCTATACCCTGACTACTACTACTAATGCGTTAGTCGTAAACAGCGAAAAAAATGTGATTATTTTAAGGCTTGTTTTTGGTTCACGTTTGTTTGATAGCCACTTCTTACATCACGCAGCCAAAGCTGTACAAATATAGTGGTTTAAATATTCAAGTGTTTATCTGCTTATTAGAATTGGTTTCTTCATCGGTTAAAGCTAGTCTGAATAACATTTTTCCTCAAGTTTGAAATACGGTTAGTTGTGTGTACAATATCGCTGTGAAACGTAAGTATCTTTGATGGTATATTGTTTTTTGCCCAAATGCCTCAATATGATTATGTTTTTCGAGAGTATGTATCTAAACTAAGGCGTAAACAGTTCAATGGATTTTGACTTATAATATGTCGTTAAGTTCGTCGTAGTGGTTGGTGGGAGTGACATAGACTATACATTTTTTTTCAAAAAATTGTTTCAATTTATATTTTTTTTTTACATTCAAAAACCAATATGGGTATCAAATAAAAGGTATTAATGAGACGAGATAAACTATATACACATGTTGAAATCAAACTACTTTTACGGATTTTATCGCGGTTTATTTTAGATTTTACTATCCCGACGTTTCGAATGCTTTGCAACACCCATGGTCACGGGAGGACTGAGATGCTGAACGTCCTTATGTCACAAATATGTACCCTCAGGACTTCTTAGTTATTATTGTTGGTCCGATCTACGCAGTAAGAGCTTACAGTATCTTGAGGCAGTGCAGTGTTTTGCTTGGTATTGGATTTAATTATATTTATCACAGGATCCCAAGCCGGTGGCAATACCCAACCATCTTCTCTATTGAAATTAGGATGTTTTTTTTTATTTCAAAATTCGTTTTTTAATTTACGAATCATCCTAGGTAGGAATCAAAATTCATTTTTTTTTTATTTCTAATAGGCTCAACGCTAGCACTTTTGTACGGTCAATTTTTTAAAAGCTACCACCGGATCACAACGCGGCCTCAACTGAGAAGATCCGGTAAGAAACTCAGCAGGCTTGTCATTTTTTCACATTTTTTTTAAACAAAGTTTGTCTCTTTACAATCGGTGTTCTTTTGCGAGGATTTGAGGTTTATCAAATCTGATATAATGGTGGGTGTGATCCTGAACGTGTTCACAGATTGCAGACTTCGTACAGCGTCGGTGTCAGCTATGTGTTCTTTAACGCGAGTTTTATTACACGCTTTGTTTGTTACGCTTTTTTTGTTTATTATTATATTTTATGCTTGGCATTCCGTGATGCCAGTTTTAGGTACTGCCAGAATACCAGCGCCCCCCCAGCGCGCTATTTACACTATAGTGCAGCAATATGCTGAGGCAGAGCCCTGTTTGTCCACACACAATTACTGAAAATCTGATATTTTGTTATTTTTATATTTGTGTTACATAAGTGTTATGCAAATAAATGCTTTTCTTCTTCTACTTCTTCTTCTTTGTTTGCCCGATGTAGGAGACCTCACAGTCACAATCGAGTTTATAAACTCCTGCATCTTGTAGAGGTATATGGCACTTGACAGGTGGTAAAAACTGACTAATCTTCCTTGGTGGCTTAAATTAAGCTTTGATTGAAGCTCGCTTTAAGATGTAGCCAATCTTGTCTGTAACCCCTCTAACATATGGTAGAACAGCAGGCTGACGCTTGACAGTGGCTGGTTTGACACGTTAACCATGACGGCGGCGCGGGACTCGGAGCTTGTTGTCATGCAGTCTTGCTTGATATGTTGTAACTCAGCGCTCTGATGGTCATCATCACAGATTCCGCCTGCAGAGAGCACGCGGAATCTGTGATGATGACCATCAGACACAAAGATTTACCTACGGTAGCTAACTGTGTCGGAGGATGGTGAGACTTACCATTCAAGTACCTATCTGTATGGGTTGGTTTTCTGTACACAGGTCACACTATGGCCCAAGGTGTTATCAGGATTACTTATATAAGGACGACCTTGCTCCGAGGAGAATAATAGAAGATATCATCACAGAATATAAACCACTTTTATTATAACACACTGTTTCCAAACTAAAAACTAGATAAATTAAATTCACAATAAACAGTTACTTCCAACTCTTAACAGTCTCGTGGTTGACACTCGAATACCCGCATTGTGCTCCCAACCATGGTTTTATCGGTAAAAATCCCTACCATCACAAAACCCCCAAACGTCTCACAACGACCAATCACAGCCCGCATCAGTTCTCTTTAATGCGGCCCCGTGATTGGCCGGCGCTACGAATCAATTGAATAGCTTCTACTTCTGTCAGTACTCTAAAAGTAGTTGCCAGCATATTAAAATATTAAACAATGAAAATAAAGAATTAAATAATTTGCGATAAATCTCTACAAAATTCACAACCCTAACACTTATTACTAATACATCTAAGAAAGTGAGCTAGTGAGTTATTTGATTCTAACTATGTCGTGAATTGAATTTTTGGATTGATGGAGATAAGATGGTCTAGGAATACAGTTACTTTACAGATTGTAGTATTGTGAAAGTGTCATCTACATACTGCTTGTTTGTGTGCGTTGTCTTGTAGTTTGATTTCAATGTGTAATATTCGCGTAAGTAAAATACAACATTATATATTACACATGTGTATATATAATGTTGTCTTTTACTTACGCTATATACATAATATGTATTATGTATGTACGTATAATGTAATATACATCCATTTTGTTTGTTCGCAGTTGGACTTTTTATGCTTTAATAATTATTATTTATACTGGTTGTTTTAATGTTATTTCCCACAGTCAAACCGAATGACGGTTTTGTGGGACAATATGTAATTAGTAGGTATATAAATTTGTTGAAAAGTAATAAATAATAATAAATAATAATAATAATGCACATGAACCTTGATACTAAAATACCTTACACAAATAAATATACATCCATTTTGTTTGTTCGCAGTCGGACTTCTATTAGCAGACGGAATCTATTAAATATATTGAAAAAAATAATATAAGGTAGGTACGTCAATCATCTCCTCAGCCCTGAGCCCAGGGCTCTAAACTACGGGCAACCTTCGGAGTCGCTGGACGTTCGGGGTGTGGGCCCTAGGACGCCCACTGAGTACGGCGACGACTCCGAGGAGGACGGCGGCGGGGTTGCCACCCACGTTCCCCCGTGAGCACCGTGACTGGTGGCCGGGGGGCTACAATGCACCCCCCGGCAGTGGGCTCAAAAGCAAGGCACTGAGAGGCACCTGGTGCAGATCCCACCGGAGAGCCCTGGCCCTTTCATGTGCCGATGCGACAGACCGGGGGTTTAAGTGGGTAATAATCCCACATACCCGAGCCCCACACTTCCCGGGGACCTTTTGAAAGTTTCCCCCGCGAAAAGAAGGTACGTCAATCACACAACTAATGAAAAACTAACTTCAATTGTTACAATATAGTAGAAGCCAATAAATTGTTTGCAGCGCACACCGTCGTTGTCGCACACCAAAGCGTAACAAAATCGACAATAATTAATTTGACTTCTGATTAATTTGAATTTCAGGAAATGAACCGTAAAATTCAGGATCTCTATTATTATCCTATGCCACCTGCATTCGTAGTAAACCAATTATCTCCCGATGAGGTTGCAAATGCTATTATAAACGGCGGAAGGCAAACAGAACCGTTTTATATATTTGATATGGACGAGGCACACCGTCATGTACAGAGATTCCGAGCCCAGATTCCCAGAGTGAAGATGTTCTATGGTATGTACATATAGGTATATAGATAAATAGAGAATTCTTTATTGCGCACAAAGAAACAGGGACTAAAAGAAAAGGTACAAATTAGTAAGATATGCAACAATGGGTGGCCTTATAGCTAAAAGCGATCTCTTCCAGGCAACCTTTGGATGGAGAGGAAAATAAAGAAGTTACAAAGAGCGAGCGAGCGTTATAGGATTCGATAAATAACGGGGATTGGACTACAGTTAATTTTTCTTTTGTCTATACAAATAACAAATTTATCACCGAATTAATACGGCATTTTTTTCTTATTGTGTGCTAAAAAATATGCTGAATGTCTATTTTTTATTAAGATTAATTATTTGAAATGTTTTGTTATACTCGTACTAAAGCGGGTTTCAGACTAGGCTATAATATAATAGCATATAGTATATAGCTCATAGCACAACAATATCGCGCACCATACCTACATTGTTATGGACACGTTCACACTGTACTGTACTATATGTTATTGGCTTACTATAGGTATGCTATAAATTGGTGCGATGTGCTGAGTTCATGCTGTACTATATCACGCGCCGCACTCTTCTTCCTCCCCCGCCGTCCCGCAAGCGAAACGAAATACTATAAATGCTTGCGATAATATCGTGTAATGTGAACGCCATGCTATATAGTATAGCATTAGGTCCTTCTTTGCTATACTATATAGCACAATAGTATAGCGTAGTCTGAAACCAGCTTAATCGTTGTATCAATTTATCACAAGCTCGTATGTTAGATCGTCCGTCATTTGTAAAAGCAACCATTTGTAGTCAAGGTATCAGGCATCACTTTGCTTTCCATACAATTTTTTCCACTAACTAAGTTTAAAGAAACCATTTTAAAAACGAGTAGTTTCATAGATATAAGCCTCCGCGGCGTAGCGGGAAACTTTTTACTTTGCAAATCGGAGGACGTGGGTTGAAATCCGGCTGGGAGTAATAACTTTATGTAGTTGTTCCTTACTGGCGAGGACAATGCAGGCCGATTACCTGATTATCTGAAAAGAAAGATGATCCATGCGTATATAATGTCAGTCCGGCGCCTGACCACTTCCGATCTTGTCAGTCTTCCGTAAAGGAAGAGAGAGTGGCACCTGTGTCTACGCAAACACTCGTGTACTATAATGTCTCCGCAACGCTATACCACAAATAGCTAGAGTTATCAAAAGAAACACGGAAACCTGTTGCATTATTCTGGAAACTTTTATCTCAGTATCTTCAAATAATTTTTTATCTAACTCCAACCAGAGACGTTTCCGTCTTATCTAATTTAGATAAATGACATAAAATATATTGTGCAAAAATTAATTATAATGGTATTCAGAGTAAGCCATTTGATTTTGAGACACATATTTTTGTAATATGCCTGTCTATGGGCCAATGCTAAGTGTCGCTCGTCATCCGAAACATTAGTTATTAAGTCTCTTGGTTACAGTAATTTCACTTGTTACATTAGCCTTCATACCAAAACTACATATGTGACTGTACCTAACTGGTGGTGCACCACCATATTGTAACCTTATTTTCGCGAGAGGAAGAAATGGCGCTATAATGTGCGTATACATGCGTCTCTTTACTTTAATGGTAAGGCCCCTGGATGGTTCCTTGCTCAAGGGATTTCTCACCAGTATTTTAGTGATATTAACTAATAAATATATTTTATCGTAGCAATGAAAGCTAACGATTCGGAGATTATGGTGAGACTAGCTGTTGCGCTGGGACTCGGATTCGACTGCGCATCGCCGGTCGAAATCAGCAGGATTGTAAACCTCAATGTTTGTCCCACGTTAGTATAATATACAAGATTTATTCTAACGAACAAATGAGCACGATTATTTCCGCTCCACAGCAGTTAATATACTCAGTAAAATATAAATAACTAAGTAAAAGTTAAGTGTATTCGCTTATGTATGCTTGTGTGTGTGTTTGTGTTGACGGGCCCGTTGGTCTAGTGGTCAGACACCCTGCCTGCTAACCGATGGGTCGTGGGTTCGATTCCCGCCAAGTGTCTGGGTGTAGTTTATCTATTTAAGTATGTATTTACAAAAAAAAAGTATATAAGTATTAGTATCAGTTGTCTGGTTTCCATAGTACAGGCTCTGCCTAGTTTGGGATCGGATGACCGTGTGTGGATTGTCCCAAGATATTATTATTATTATTTTCATGTTTTATTTACTCACGGGCTTAGCCCGGTCTTTTAGAGGCTTGCGTGGGGACGGATCCAACACGTAGAGGCCCGTTTTAGAAGGAGTAAATGGTGTGTAAAACACCTCCCGGGGTCAACTGCCACAATGATGACCTTACAGCAGTTGACCTCGGTAGGTGGTAGGGACTATTGCAAGCATGTGAAAGTCTAGGTTTATGGGGTTGAGCGTTTGGTGGACTGGCGATTGGGCTATTGCAAAGGCCGGGGTCACTTGCCATAATTACATTCATAACTATTTTGTGGCAAGTGGTGGCTTGCCACCCACTAGATGGGCTCCCCAAATGATCGTCCGATGACGACAGAGAGCAACACCGGTGTGAGTGACTCAGGGGTGTCGAGAGGTGTGCTGCGCTTTCTCCGTGGTTACTCGCGGCGTTATGCCCTTTAACACTTCCACCCCTGGAGCATATAGCTCTAACAGCTCCTCTCTGGACGGCCAATTAAGGCAAGCCAGAGCTGAGAGTCCTTCGGGCCCCCTTCGGTTTCCACTCGACCGACGAAGACACGCCGAGGTGGGGGCCCTGATCGACTCTCTGGAGCACTCGGGTCCGTGGTGTCGTTACGCACCAACAGCTCGCCACAAGCTGCCCTGCGGGCTTATTATTATTATTATTCCAATGCCGTCCAACAGATGAATTAAAATCCAATTCAATATTAAGATGAAGAATTTCATAGGTATCGGTAGTAGCGTTTTTTAGCAATAGTGATCAATCAGCTATTGTTCCAGCCAAGCTATGGTTCACCGCACTACGTGGCTAGACTACGTGGCTAGACTATCGAACGGCTGCAATTCAAAGGTTTCGCGAGTAACTTTTTGAATTGTGTTTAGTCTTATCACTGGAGGAACCACGTATTCATTGCCCGCAATTATTATAAAGAATTTACCTCTCAACACAATATACTTCTAATGATGTTCAATTCTTCACTGGAGGACGGTGACAATTTTAAAGTCTTGCCTGTCAGGTTTTTGCCCGTTCGATGGCTCCTACGTTAAATATCGTATGTGTAAAACCCGCACTTTACAGGAGAGCAAATTAAAGGTATTTTTCTACGCTAATTATTGAACGTTTGTTTTCATACTATTCGGTAAAATTAGGCATTTTCTATGGTTGGTACAAATTTCAGCCAAATAGCTTCAAATTTAAAGAACAAGCGTAGAAAAATACCTTTAATTTGCTCTCCTGTAAAGTACGGGTTTTACACATACGATATTTAACGTAGGAGCCATCGCGTTGTAGTTCCGGCAGTTCGGGCAATCCATTTTCTTTTCTAATTTACTATGATAGTAGAAATAGTAGTAGTTTCAATGCACGCATTGTTTTCTATAGAAGGTCAACCTTACTGTGGAGGCTGATATTTGTGTGACAGATAGATAATATTAACCAGCAAATTTTGTAGGAGCATTATTTACGCTGTACCTACGAAGACTCCAGAACAAATGATATTTGCACGAGAAGCTGGAGTCAGGCATACCACCTTCGATTCTTCCTGTGAACTGAAGAAATTAAAACAGTACTGGCCCGATGCGAAGTGAGTTACCGAAGTAATCTGTAAAATTTAGCTCAAATATTAGTGTGTTTTTTTAATAATAGTTGTTTAAAATGCTAACGTTATAATGTTAAATTCTAGGAATCAAAGGGAGTTAAGTTAAGTCACAGAATATGTTGGTTTTGATAAAAAATAAGTATACGCTTGAATTTGCTGCTGATTTTTCTCCTACATTTTTGAAATTTCTTCTTAGATCACATATTATGTATATTAGTGAGGAACTTTTTTTTTTTGCTTACGGACCTAATACTATGTATATGGTACCTGTTTATTTTTGAGTCATCTCATCAGAGGGTTCCAAGATATTCTATTACATTTGTGCATTTCTATAAACCCTCCTATAATCTTCACGTGCCTCTTATTTCTCTATCCTTTTATATTTGGCAAAGTTTCTGCCCGTTAATATCACCCGCACTTTGCTCGCTCCCTGAGCTCGGCGCACACGCCAGAAGTGGTGAAATAGTTATCTACGGGTTATGTATGTGAATCTTTGCATGTTTTTGTACAGGCTATTAATTCGGCTGCGAGTAGACAGTGAGAGTGTGTACAAGTTAGCGCTCAAATTTGGCTGTGATTTTAATACTGAGGCTGTGGACTTGCTCGAAGAAGCCGCCAGCCTCGGGCTCCATGTATGTATACTACCTCTACATTTAGTTCATTTTACTACAGGACTTCCCAGTTGGGGGGACCGCCCCCTGGAGTGGGCCATCCATGACCGTGAGGGATGATTGATGATTTCAGAAGAAATATCCACAGTTATAAATGCCACTTACTAAACGCAAAAATTCGTATGTTGCGTACAAAGTGTAAGGGGGGCGTGAAAATTTTATTTATGGTCCTGGGGGCGAGATTTAATAAAAGTTTGGGAACTCCTGACTTCTATGTACCTATATTTAGTATTAAAAACCAAGTCACACATTTTGGTCGGCTGTGAATAGATCGAGACGATTCACGACAAAGCCCTAGAGCAGGGGTGGCGAACCTTTATATATCAACGTGCCATTCTTTAAAAAGAAATGCTTAATGAGGCCACAGACGTGCCCTCAAATAATTTTGATTACGTTATTATTAACAAAAAAATTTACTACATACTCCCTGTAATGTAATATTAAAGAAATCCGTTAAAATTATTTGTCTTATTAGTGTCGCCGCACACGGGCGACCGGAACGGGTGGCGGCGATTGTGGATGTGGCTAGTGGCCCGTGTGCGGCGACACTTATTGTTAACTAGCTGACCCACGCAGCTCCGCCCGCGCTGTGTTTACGTTAGCTAAACTTTCAATAATATACATTCGCATAGAATACAAAACATCCTTTTTGAAAGTCGGTTAAAAACTTGGATCCACTTTGTACTTGCCCTCCGAAGCACGGAGACCTTTAGTTCAAATGGCGTTAAACGGTCACCCATCTATTTAATGACCTTACCTAACGTTGCTTAACCTGATCGATTTCCAAACATTGTTAACAACTGTCTATGAGTGTTCCCTTACAAATATTTATTATAATTATACTGAAAAATTGTTAAAATCGGAGCAAGCGTATAACCAAGTACACATTTTGACTTTAGTCCCCTCTCCCAAGGGAACCGTGCCGAATGTCGGGATAAAAAGTATCCTATGTCCTAACCAGGAGTATTAACTCAAATCATGCCAAGTTTCGTTTCAATCCATCCAGTAGTTCCGGCGTGATGCTCAGCCGAGATACAGACAGACAGACAGACAGACAGACAGACAAAAATTAAAAAAAATACATTTTGGGCTTTAGTAGTTATAGAATCCCCTCCAAACATAATTTTCAAAATATCTTCAATGTACAGAATTGGACCTGTTACAGTTTTATTATAAGTATAGAAGATAGATAGATTATTTAGTCAAAAATATATTTACTTCTTAATCATAATGTTGTCTTTTACTTACGCGAATATTACACATTCTTCTTAATCAATTTAAAATATTGTGCCATTGGTTCGCCATCCCTGCCCTAGAGCAACGCTAAATTGTCTTTGCAATAAATCCTTAAAATGTTGTAAAGTACGAGTGTTGTAAAGTATTTCTGTTAATTTTGTGACTAGTAGCTATTAAAGCTAGGTGCCTACGTAAAATGAATTAACATATTTAAGATGTTACTTTAAAAAAATGTCCGATTTGATAGGTGAATTTGAAATTAACACGAAGTACAAGATTAATTTTGGCTTTTGATTAATATTTAAAAGCAAATGGTGAATGTTCGAGTTATTTTAAAAGATACTTTATTTTCAGGTAGTTGGAGTAGCTTTTCACGTGGGCAGTGCATGTTTCACCAAGGAGAGCTACATTGAGGGGATCCGTTATGCGAGGGCATTATTCGACCACGAGGCGAAAGCGGGCAGGGAAATGAAGATACTTGATATTGGCGGCGGGTTCTTTTGCGATAGTACAGACAGATTTGATCAGGTCATTGTAATTACTTATTAAAACCTATTGCTAATTTTTGTGGAATATTTAATGACTTAGTTTTCATGTCATTCTCATAGGGGGTGGCTTGTAATATGGCAAAATTTGTTATCTTAAACATTGTCCCACCCACAGCGTAGGCTGACAGGCTAATGAGTGCCTGAGGCTAATAGCAACCCTGATATCGTTGCCTCTATCGTATGTAGCATTGTAGGTATCAACTATTATATGTATTATATAAACATCTGTAGTTACGGCAAGCATTCTATTTACAAGCACAAAAAATTTGGCTATCCAATTCTCAGGCGACTTACCGCGGCGTTTTCGTGTTACTTATGCATAAAATATCGCTTTGCATATTTTTATACAAATCAGACTGCGTAAAAGTGGCCCAGCCCACATTTTCGTAAAGATATCATGGTGTACTTTGCCTACAATTTGACATTTAACATTACCTACAGTTATTAAATTAAATAAATCCCCATCTTTTCTCGTTGGGAGTCGTAAGAGGCGACTAAGCGAGAACAGGAAGATGGGCAGCAGCCTCTTTCTTTTGGATTTATCTTCTACCTTTACTGCGATCCCAAGCCGCCTGCCAAGCGTGGGAATTAAGGCAACCCCTCCCTTCTAAGGGGGACGCCTTTGTTCAGCTGTGGACGTCTTTCGACAGCTGATATGATGATGATGATTATGACTACCTATAGTTTCCGTATGAAAATACAAAATATACAATTGATTAATATACATTCAAAAGTGTCAGTGTGAGACTTTAATATTCATGACTAATAAATCAAATTGTTCATAATCTCTACTAAAGAGATCTAGGCTACTTTGCGCTGACGGTCTCAACTAATCCTATTTGAACTCTGTTTCAGGTATCTATAGTAATAAATTCAGCTTTGGAAGAAATGTTCCCGGATCCTTCAGCAGTGCAAGTGATTGCCGAGCCGGGACGGTACCTGTGCGAGTCGGCTTTTACCTTATATTGTAATATCAACAATGTTCGAACGGTAACTCCCAACTCATTTAATACTTAAGTATTTATTTATGTACTAGCTGACCCACGCAGCTCCGCCTGCGCTATTTTTACGTTAACAAAACTTTTAATAACAGACATTCGCATCGAATACATAACCTCCTTTTTTATAGTCGGTTAAAAACTGGGACCCACTTTATACTTGCATCCGAAGCACGGACCTGTTTAGTTCAAATGGCGTTAAACGGTCACCCATCTATTTAACGACATTACCTAACGTTGCTTAACCCGATCGATTACAAAACCTTGATAACAACTCTCTATGAGTGTTCCTTACTAATATTTATTATATTATAAAGAAAAAAATATAAAATCGGACCAAGCGTACCTATAACCACAGTCTATAATTATTGTGCTATAACCAAGTACCCATTTAGACTTTACCTCTCCCAAAAGAACCGTGCTAGATTACGGGATAAAAAGTATCCTATGTCCTACCTCGTAGTAAGAACTCAAATCATGCCAAGTTTCATTTGAATCCATTCAGTAGTTTCGGCGTGATGCGCAGCCGTGATACAGACAGACAGAGAGACAGACAGACAGACAGACAAAAATTAAAAAAATTACATTTTCGGCCTCAGTATCGGTTATAGAATGCCCTCCAAATATAATTTTCAAAATATCTTCAATTTACAGAATTGGACCTGTTACAGTTTTATTATAAGTATAGATTTATATTAGACAGGCGGCAGTGTCTTTCTATTAGATTACTTATCACCTATACTGGGATACCCAAGACAAGACTGCCAAGCGTGGGTATTATAGCAACGCTTCTCCTCCCCCAAGTTAAAGCCTTTTTTTGGGTCCAATGCTGAACAAAAACACTCACCTTGGGGGCTTCCGGCTGATGACAATGATGTTAGCTGAAACTTTGTATAAACTATCGATGGTATAAACGTCCATTATCAGAAGCCGAAAGATCCACTGAAGTCCACTGTTGAACAAAGAAGGGAGGGGTTGCCATAAAATCCACGCCTGGCAGGCGGCTTGGGGATCGCAGTATAGGTGGTAGGTAATCCAATAGAAATACACTGCTGCCCGTCTTCTTGTTCTCCCTTAGTCGCCTCGTATAACCCAACGAGAGGAGATTGCCAATTGATTGATTGATTGATTTGAGGGTGCTATTCTTACCCGGACACCCTACGGGTTTCAATTCATATATCTATACTTATAATAAAACTGTAACAGGTCCAATTCTGTACATTGAAGATATTTTGAAAATTATGTTTGGAGGGTTTCTATAACCGATAGCCAAAAATGTATTTATTTTTTATTTTTGTCTGTCTGTCTGTCTGTATCTCAGCTGAGCATCACACCGAAACTACTGGATGGATTGAAATGAAACTTTGCATGATTTGAGTTAATATTGTTAATACATAGGATACTTTTTATCCCGACAATCGGCACGGTTCTCTTGGGACTAAAGTCAAAATGTGTACTTGGTTATACGCTTGCTCCGATTTTAACAATTTTTCATTATTAACCGACTTCAAAAAAAAAGGAGGAGGTTATCAATTCGGTTGTATGTTTTTTTTTTTTATTTTTTTTTTTTTTATGTTTGTTACCTCAGAACTCTGTCGTTTACGAACCGATTTGGAAAATTATTTTTTTAATTGAAAGTATATGCTTCCAGATTGGTCCCATTTTTTTCAAAATCAAGTTCTGATGATGGGAACCATGAGTAACTGAGGGAACTCCTTAAATATTATAGGCATACATATAACGTTTTTGGTATTTTTAGAAACTAGTCAAGCATTTTCATTCAGAAAGTATCATTTGGTGAAGTGGATCTGATGAAGAAGGCCATAGATGGCCACCGGAACTCTGTAATAAAATTAACAATCCATTCTATCCTAGCCGTGCCTACTAAACGTAGAACTATCGAATTTGGACTCGATGGATAGTTCTCGACGAGTAGTTGCTAGAAAAATGGAGATCAGGGTCTGATGGTGGAGCAGGAAGGTTGACACGGGATCTCTGCATCAATAAACGTAGATCCACCGAGTTTGGGTTCGTTGGGTAGCTCTCGACGAGTAGTTGCTAGAACAATGGTGATCAAGGTCTGATAATGGAACAGGAAGGTCATCACGGTATCTCGGCACCAACAAACGTAGACCTACCAAATTTGGACTCGTTTGATAGGTCTCGACGAGTAGTTGCTAGAAAAATGGAGATCAGGGTCTGATGATGGAGCAGGAAGGTCGTCACGGGATCTCGGCACCAATAAACATAGAACCACCGAGTTTGGGTTCGTTGGGTAGCTCTCGACGACTAGTTGCTAGAACAATGGTGATCAAGGTCTGATAATGGAGTAGGAAGGTCGTCACGGTATCTCGGCACCAACAAACGTAGACCTACCGAATTTGGACTCGTTGGATAGGTCTCGACGAGTAGTTGCTAGAAAAATGGAGATCAGGGTCTGATGATGGAGCAGGAAGATCGTCACGGGATCACTACACCAATAAACGTAGATCTGCCGAGTTTGGGCTCGTTGTGTAGCTCTCGATGAGTAGTTGCTAGAAAAATGGTGATCAGGGTCTGACGATGGAGCAAGAAGGTAGACACGGGTTCTCGGCACAAATAAATGTAGACCCACCGAGCTTGCAGTCCATGGTTCTCGAGAACTACGAGTATAACACCTAGATATCTTCGGTTTATGGCAATTGGTTAGTTTTATTAAGATATTGTCACATATACATTTTTTAAATTTTTTCCTTAAGCTTATATTTTAGTGATGGTCCATAGTTGTGTTATGTAGTGGGTGTTTTTAAAATAAATATTAAACTGGCTGTTTGTCAGAATAAAATATAAGTTGTTAAAACTTAACCTAATAATACACCAATGGAACCACTAAAAAGAATAAAATAAAAATAATTTTTACAAAAAAAAGAACCGCCTTCAAAATGCAACTAAAAAGCCTGAAATAATTTCTAAGAATTAGTGGTTTTTACATCTACATAGTTGGACTTGGACTACAACATATTAGAAATACATATTACTATCGAAGTCGGCGCCTAACGTTTAGCAAATACTTACAAGGGCAGTAGGTACCTAACTGTTTTCCAGTTTGGCGCCGTCTTTGATAGTAATATGTATTTATAATATGTTGTAGTCCAAGTCCAACTATGTAGATGTAAAAACCACTAATTCTTAGAAATTATTTCAGGCTTTTTAGTTGCATTTTGAAGGCGGTTCTTTTTTTTGTAAAAATTATTTTTATAATTATAATAAAATATTTGTAAGGGAACACTCATAGACAGTTGTTAACAATGTTTGGAAATAGATCAGGTTAAGCAACGTTAGGTAAGGTCATTAAATAGATGGGTGACCGTTTAACGCCATTTGAACTAAACGTCTCCGTGCTTTGGAGGGCAAGTACAAAGTGGGTCCAAGTTTTTAACCGACTTTAAAAAAGGAGTTTTGTATTCTATGCGAATGTATATTATTGAAAGTTTAGTTAACGTAAACACAGCGCGGGCGGAGCTGCGTGGGTCAGCTTTTAATATAATAATAAGCCTTTAATTCTGAATTTTCTGTTTTGTGATTGTTGTTCTATAGTAAGTCTCTCAATTCAGCATGCCTCATGGCAAAGGCCTCCTCTAGCAATTTCCATTCATCTCTTTCACGGGCCACTCTATTCATATATTAGTTGAATACAATTATTTATTTGAGTAATCTCCTAGCATTTTTTTATTGATTTCATTAATTATGTAGTCTTAAATATCGGTTTCCGTAAGGTGTCCGGGTAAGAATAGCACACACCTATCTTCTTCCGTTGGGTCTGGTAAGAGGCGACAGGTGTCGTTAGAAAAAAAAATAAGACGGGCAGCAATTATATTATATACAACTAGCTGACCCACGCAGCTCCGCCTGCGCTATTTTTACGTTAACTAAACTTTTAATAACAGACATTCGCATCGAATACATAACCTCCTTTTTTATAGTCGGTTAAAAACTGGGACCCACTTTTTACTTGCTCTCCGAAGCACGGACCCGTTTAGTTCAAATGGCGTTAAACGGTCACCCATCTATTTAATGACATTACCTAACGTTGCTTAACCCGATCGATTACAAAACCTGATAACAACTCTCTATGAGTGTTCCCATACTAATATTTATTATATTATAAAGAAAAATTGATAAAATCTGACCAAGCGTATAATCAATTACCCATTTTGACTTTAATCCCCTCTCCCAAAAGAACCGTGCTAGATTACGGGATAAAAAGTATCCTATGTCCTACCTCGTAGTAAGATCTCAAATCATGCCAAGTTTCATTTGAATCCATTCAGTAGTTTCGGCGTGATGCTCAGCCGTGATACAGACAGACAGACAGACAGACAAAAATTTAAAAAAATACATTTTCGGCCTCAGTATCGGTTATAGAATGCCCTCCAAAAATAATTTTCAAAATATCTTCAATGTACAGAATTGGACCTGTTACAGTTTTATTATAAGTATAGATAGATATGCCATTAGCGCTCGCCAGACGTTCAGCGAGTATGAACTGGGTTTTGTAGCAGTTAGTCGCACGCCGCCGCGCCGTCCCGCGTAGTTAATGCAACATCGTGACGTCTATCATTAAAAATTGACCGGGCTACAGCGTCTTATAGATTACTTACCCTACACTGGGATCTCCAAAATGCCGCCGAAGCTTGGGGATTATGGCAAACCCTTGGGGTTGGCCATCAATGGAGTAAGGCCTATTTTAGCGTCCACTGCTGATGATATAAATGATGTTAACTGAAACTGTTTGTATAAACTATCATTGGTATAAAGGTACTTAACGTAAATCTTGTGAAAGCTTAGTGACGCTTCGTTAGTAGTTACTTGATTATGAACGGTTGCAAAGCCAAATGTGCCAAATGACGGATCGTTGAAAGAATCCTGGTTCTTTTGTTTTTTATAATTTTTTAATTTTATTTTAGGTCATGAAAAACAATAAACGAATCAACATGGTGTATGTGAGCGATGGTATTCATGGTACATTAAGATTTTTTGAGAAATGGCATACTGTTCGAAAGCTGAACGTAAGTGCCAAATTACTCTTATTTACTTGCATAACTTAAGATATTAGTAAAGTAACTATGAAAAACCCGTGGGGTGTACAGATAAGAATTGTACCCTCCCATCTCCTCCCGTTGGGTGTCCGTAAGAGACGACTAAGGGAAATCAAGAAGCCGGGCAGCAGCGGCTTTCTATTGCATTACTTACCACCTATACTGCGATCCCAAGACGCCTGCCAAGCGTGGGAATCATGGCAATCAAGGGAGGTCTTTTTTCAGCAGTGGCTATGTTCCGGCTGATGATGTGGCTAATCTTCCTCTCTCTTTTTTTTCTCTTTCCTGGTCTGATCATATCTCTGAAACTAGTCGTAAAATTTTTGCAGCTTATGCGTCGCTTTAAAGGTGGAAAAATCTGCTCCCCGTGAGGACAAAGGTTGAACTTGCGCAATCCTTGCTTCTTCCTATTTTAGATTATGGTGATGTTTGTCTCATTGACCTTAACGAGGACTTATTGAACAAACTCCAGCGACTTCAGAACCTGTGTATTAGATTTATTTATGGGCTGCGCAAGTTTGACCACGTATCTGAGTACAGGAGTTAATTGAAATGGTTGCCCATTCGTTTGCGGCGTGATGAACATGTTCTGATCCTATTGTATAATGTTCTGTATAACCCGCTTTCCCCTTCCTACCTTAAGGAACGTTTCCAATTTCTCGGAGCTAGTCATAATGTTAATTTGCGTTCCAAAACGGATAATGTGCTAAAGGCTCCTTTTACTCAATCTGGCTATTACGGGGACTCTTTTACTATTAGAGCTACGCATTTGTGGAATGATCTTCCTCCTTATGTCCGGCATTCCAAGTCTCTGCCTATCTTTCGAAACAACCTGCATAAGCATCTTCTTGCTAAATCCCTAGTGAGCAACTAACATCTTACCTGTACATTGTGAACCATTAGGTACATGTTTATTTATATATTTATATATATTATATGTATATATAGCATAAATAATACCAGTCCTTGTTGTATATAATGTAAATAAAGGTATTTTTTTGTGAAATAGGTATTTTATAAGTATAGTATCTTATATAATATATATATTCATTTAAATATGTATTAGTATATAATAATATTTTTATATATGCATAATGTGTTGTTAATATATTATTTATTGTTTGTCTACTTTGTATTATTACTGTGCACTATACTGCAGTTTTATTTTAGTATAGCTCCTTCTACAAAGGTTGTCTGGAAGAGATCGCTTTGAGCGATAAGACCGCCTTTGCTCACATTAAGTTATGTAACTATTTCATGTATTGTTCAACAAAATGTGTGCAATAAAGTATTAATCTATCTATCTATCTATCTAATCTTGTGTTAGATTGGCCGCTGTGGTCGTACCGGTCGTTTTTATTATAATTTAGCAGAATTCAGAGCTGGATACATTGGAAGCCACGGTGCTGTGTGGGCCAACGCCCGATCCGCGGGACCAAATGCCGCTGATGCAGCTGCCGCGATGCACGACACAAGACTGGCTGGTCTTCACCATGCAAGGCGCTTACACGTTCTCATTCTCAGGAAGATACTCCGGCTTTGAAGTTGCTCTCATCCGACCGATCATCTCTACAAGTCTTTGGTAATTAGTTTTTACAAAGTAAGAGTAGGTGATGGTCCTTCGAGCAACAGACCTTCAAGAGAGAGAATTAGGTCAGTTTTAGATATTCTTCCGCCAATCATCAAACAAACTCAGCAAACTCTAGCTGATGAAATTGCAAGACACAAGAGACTTAACAACAGACTTAAAGAGTGCATTGCAGCTGTCTATATGCAAGCGTGACTTACTATCAGGCAAACAACTTGCTGGTTTTGTCGTTAGATTGAATAAAAAAAAAATACGAATGCAAGAGATTGCTTTTTAGCGATAAGGCCGCCTTTGTACATTGATATCATCAACGTATTGTTCAATATACATCTAACTTTTGGTGTACAATAAAGTTTATAAATACCGTTGACCGGCGTTGAATATATCATATCTATATCTATACTTATAATAAAACTGTAACAGGTCCAATTCTGTACATTGAAGATATTTTGAAAATTATGTTTGGAGGGCATTCTATAACCGATACTAAAGCCAAAAATGTATTTTTTATTATTTTTGTCTGTCTGTCTGTCTGCCCGTCTGTCTGTATCTCGGCTGCGCATCACGCCGAAACTACTGGATGGATTGTAACGAAACTTGGCATGATTTGAGTTAATACTCCGAGGTAGGACATAGGATACTTTTTATCCCGACATTCGGCACGGTTCCCTTGGGAGAGGGGACTAAAGTCAAAATGTGTACTTGGTTATACGCTTGCTCCGATTTTAACAATTTTTCATTATAATTATAATAAATATTTGTAAGGGAACACTCATAGACAGTTGTTAACAATGTTTGGAAATCGATCAGGTTAAGCAACGTTAGGTAAGGTCATTAAATAGATGGGTGACCGTTTAACGCTATTTGAACTAAACGTCTCCGTGCTTCGGAGGGCAATTACAAAGTGGGTCCAAGTTTTTAACCGACTTTAAAAAAGGAGGTTTTGTATTCTATGCGAATGTATATTATTGAAAGTTTAGTTAACGTAAACACAGCGCGGGCGGGGCTGCGTGGGTCAGCTAGTATATACATACTCGTACGCTTTTAGCTTATTATCTAGGAAAATCGACGCGGGCTAACTGTGGAACCGTTCTATTTTCCCGTCCGAATATGCTCTACTATCTCTGATTAGCCGCTTTCTGTCAGGTATTGTAAACAATCACATATTGGGCCAAACCAATTTTCTTTGGCTTCCCATCAGTCTGCCATCACTCCTCTATTCATTTTTTATTTAGTTCTTGTAAAGAAAAACAGAGTAGGAATAATAATGTAATTACGTGCGAAAATATAACTGATGATGTTCTCCAGCCGGTTTCAACTACGGAGACCACTTTGACGCCGTTGTTAGTAACGCTCGTGCGCTTTCATGTGGCTAAAATAGCCGATCTTTTTTGTAAAGGTGCGTGCACACGTAGGACACGTGAGTGCGCCATTGATGTAGTGATATACTACGGTCACTGGTGGTCGGAGTCTTAGTTCATCGCGTTTAGCGTCAAGCTCTGAGCGACGATAACGTTCAAACGTTCAAATTTTTTTTCTACTGAATGCAAGCCAGTGCTGACTTTACCGCCTGATAGAAAGTGGCGACACAATCAAGGATGGTAGAGCATAATCGGACGGGAAAATTGAACTGTTCTACAGTTAGCCTGAGTCGATTTTCCTACACAAAAGGTTTTTAATAAGCTAGTTTGCTTTACCATTGCTAATTCATTTTTTAAATTTTCTATGTTTCCTTGTTTCAGGACATTAGTTCGTGACAATCCTGTGTTCAGCATAAGGGACTTTATAGCGTCTCCAGATATATCGACACCTCTACCCTCGACGATGCCACCGCTACTGCTCGACGATAATGTTAATCAATCATCAAACTACAACTTACCAAGTTTAATTGATTAAGAACATTTCATAATATATTTAAGTTCTCAAAATATTAACTATAAGAAATTGAAGTACATAATATTTAGGTATAAATATATTTATTAGTAATTTTAGCTCAGTGGGCGAGCGCTTGCCTTGGAAACTAGGTGCGCAAGTTCGAACCCCGGCTCGCACCTCTGATTTCTTTAATTAATCATGTGCAAATTGTCTTTGTGCGATTGTTACTAGCTTTCGGTGAAGAAAACATGCATAGTCCGCCAACCCGCACTTGGCCAGCATGGTTGACTATGGCCTAAGCCCGTTCATCTTGAGAAGAGACCCATGTCCAACAGTGGAACAAAAACGAGGGTTGGTATTATTACATGCATTGCTTAACCACCCGTGGGGTGTCCGGGTAAGAATAGCGCCCTCCCATCTCCTCCCGTTGGATGTTCGTAAGAGGCGAATAAGGGAAAGCAGGAAGACGGGCAGCAGCGTATTTCTTAGGTGCGTACAAATATATTATTTTTGTCTAGAACGGGCATGCAGTAGACCACTAGTGTTGAGACACCTTGGCCCAATAGGTCGTGGGTTCTGAGCTTTTTATCTATACAAGGTGTAAGGGACTATTGTCCGTTACAACAATACAGTAACCATTTATATGGAAAATGACTAACTTGTTAATTTTTGAGCATGTAATGTATATATATGCTAATTTAAATCAAGCCGCCTGCCAAGCGTGGAGATTATGGCAACCCCTCCCTTCTAAGGGAGGGGTTGCCATAATCTCCACGCTTTCCATATGCCATAATCTCCCTTTGTTCAGCAGTGGACTTTTTGGCTGCTGATGATTGCTAATTTTGCACAAATAAGTAAATTATTGTTTTTAAATTGAAATTAGGCTTTATTATTATACTAATAATGATGTCCTAATTTTATTAAAAAAAGTGGCATTTTTTTTTTGGAAATTCATGAAAAAAGCGATGAAAAATTTCAACACTAAAATGTTCAGAATCATATTATACTGGATCCCTGGTATCGTTTTTCGGTACGATGTCTATGCAATAAAAATATATAAGTATTAGTATCAGTTGTCTGGTTTCCGTAGTACAGCCTCTGCCTAGTTGGGGATCAGATGACCGTGTGTATATTGTCCTAGAATATTATTATTTTAACTTCTTTATAATGACTTAGTTAGTTAGCTATACGTAAAATTTATTCAGACGCTCAGAGTCACGCAACGAGCTATGGACAGAGTTATTCTCGGAATTTCTTTGCGCGACAGAATCCGGAATGAGGAGATTCGCCGAAGATACAAGGTCACCGACATAGCTCCCAGAATATGCAAGTTGAAGTGGCAGTGGGCAGGCCACATCGCTCGAAGAACTGATAACCATTGGGGAAGAAAGGTTTTAGAGTGGCGACCACGAACCGAAGACGCAGCGTAGGCAGGCCTCCCACTAGGTGGACCGACATTGTTCACGTCGCAGGCAACCGGTGGATGCAAATGGCAAATTGTCATTCATTGTGGCGGTCTAAGGGGGAGGCCTTTATTCAGCAGTGGCATCTTTCGGCTGATGATGATGATGAAAATTTATTCGAAAAATAAAGTACCTAGTAGAAAAAAATTAAAAAAAAAAGTGTGCGTGCGTGGAGTCCCTCCGCGCGGAAGAAGTGAAACTTCATTCTCGCTCAGTCGATCGGTCGTTCGGTCGGTCCCTCACTCACTCACTCACTCACTCACTCACACACACACACACATACACACACACACTCCGCCGCAACTCACCCCAACTCGCCCCAACTCGCCCCAACTCGCCCCAACTCGCCCCAACTTGCCCCAACTCGCCCCAACTCACCCACTCCACCCACTCCACCCACTCCACCCACTCACCCACTCACCCACTCCACCCACTCACCCCTCACCCACCCATCCACTCACCCACTCACCCACTCACTCAGTGACGGCGTCACATGAGCGCTTTCATAACCTTAACAAATTTACGCCTATCGCCTATCGTTTAACACCTATCACCTATCATTTAACGCTTAACGCGTTATTTGATAACATTTTTGGAAGTCGCATAAGAAGTTTCACTTCAAAAAACGAACCGATTTCAATAACACTGAAAAGGTGGTGTTGGCGTACCTGCTGTGTATATTTTGCACCAACTTCAATAATATTTAAATTATTTTATACTTTTCAGTGTTATTGAAGTCGGTTCGATTTTTATTTTTTTTTCTTTATTTAGGCACAAACAGTCATTTAACAAAAAGTAAGTAACAAATTAATTATACAGCATAAGTAAACTTATGACGAAGACCTAAGAGTGCCCTAGAAATCTATACTATATTATAAAGAGGTAGGCCTTTTTTGCGTGACTGACTCAACACCGCAGAGCCGAAACTACCAAAGCTAAGACTACAAAATTTGAACAGGAGGTTCATTTTATGGCTTAACCAATCAATAAGAAAGGATTTTTGGAAATTCGAACTCTAAGGGTGTGAAATAGGGGTTAAAAGTTTGTATGGGAAGGGTGTAAAAACATTGTTTTTTAACTTGAAATTTTGCACTTAGACTCTTTAACGAAAATAATAAAACACGTATATCAGCATTTTTCGTAATTCGTCAGTTAAGGGTGTAATGTGAACTAAAAGAGGTACGCCTTTTTCGCGTGACTGACTCATCAACGCAGAGCCGAAACTACCTAAGCTAAGACTACAAAATCTGAACAGGAGGTTCATTTTATAGCCTAGAGAACCAATAAGAAAGCATTTTTGGAAAATTGAACTCTAAGTGTGTAAAATAAGGGTTAAAAGCTTGTATGGGGTGGGTGTAAAACATTGTATTTTGACTTTAATTTTTGTACTTAGACTCTTTACTAAAAATAATCAAACACGTGTATCAGCATTTATCATAATTCGTTAGTTATGGGTGTAAATAAAGTTATGTTATAAAGAGGTGGGCCTGTTTCGCGTGGGTGACTCAACACCGCAGAGACGAAACTGCCAAAGCTAGGACTACAAAATTTGGACAGGAGGTTCATTTTATGGATTAACCAATCAATAAGAAAGGATTTTTGGAAATTCGAACTCTAAGGGTTGAAATAGGGGTTGAGAGTTTTTATGGGATGGGTTCAAAAACAATGTCTTTTGACTTGAAGTTTAGTAATTAGACTCTTTATCAAAAATAATAAGACACGTGTATCAGCGTTGTAAAATAGAGGATGAAAGTTTGTATAGGATGGGTGTAAAAACATTGTCATTTGACTTCAAATTTTGTAATTAGACTCTTTAATAAAAATAAAAAGATACCTGTATCAGCGTTTTTTAGATTTCCTCAGTTTATGGTGTAAAATAGGGAATGAAAGTTTGTGTGTTAAAAAACATATTGTATCTATCTATTGACCACCACCACCTCTATGAGCAGCATTATTATCATCTTACATGACATTAGGTAGAGACGTCAATATACCTAGTCTATACATCTGTCACTTTCTATCGAGAACGTAAGGTGAAAATAATGTTGTTATTACAGGGGCTGCAATTTAGCAAGCATACTATTTTAAAAGAATAATAAGACACGTATTTTTGTGTTTGTGAAAATTTATCACATAAGGTAATTAGATAAGATTTGAACCTTTGTATGGTGATTTTTTTTGTTTATTGATTTGATATAGATGTGTTAAATACATATGAACCACAGATACTCTTACTTAAAAGCACCTTCATCTGAATTAAATTAAGGGATAAGATTTGTATTGTATGATAGGATAGCAGCTAACAGTAATGGATATAAAATAATTGATACGGTTGTGGTGGATACGCGTGGTGGACACGGAAGACACAATACATTAGAGTGTTTTAAACCAATAACAGTTTTTGATTTCTATCAATACGTCAAGACTTCAACCTCATAGCCTCAAAATATAGGTAAGGTATCCAAATATTATAAACTAGCTGACCCACGCAGCTCCGCTTGCGCTATTTTTACGTTAACAAAATTTTTAATAACAGACATTCGCTTCGAATACATAACCTCCTTTTTTATAGTCGGTTAAAAACTGGGACCCACTTTTTACTTGCTCTCCGAAGCTCGGACCCGTTTAGTTCAAATGGCGTTAAACGGTCACCCATCTATTTAATGACCTTACCTAACGTTGCTTAACCCGATCGATTACAAAACCTTCATAACAACTCTCTATGAGTGTTTCCTTACTAATATTTATTATATTATAAAGAAAAATTGATAAAATCTGACCAAGTACCCATTTTGACTTTAATCCCCTCTCTCAAAAGAACCGTGCTAGATTACGGGATAAAAAGTATCCTATGTCCTACCTCGTAGTAAGATCTCAAGTCATGCCAAGTTTCATTTGAATCCATTCAGTAGTTTAGGCGTGATGCTCAGCCGTGATACAGACAGACAGACAGACAGACAGACAAAAATTTAAAAAAATACATGTTCGGACTCAGTGTCGGTTATAGAATGCCCTCCAAAAATAATTTTCAAAATATCTTCAATGTACAGAATTGGACCTGTTACAGTTTTATTATTATAACTAGCTGACCCACGCAGCTCCGCCTGCGCTATTTTTACGTTAACTAAACTTTTAATAACAGACATTCGCATTGAATCCATAACCTCCTTTTTTATAGTCGGTTAAAAACTGGGACCCACTTTTTACTTGCTCTCCGAAGCACGGACCCGTTTAGTTCAAATGGCGTTAAACGGTCACCCATCTATTTATTGACCTTACCTAACGTTGCTTAACCCGATCGATTACAAAACTTTAACAACAACTCTCTATGAGTGTTCCCTTACTAATATTTATTATATTATAAAGAAAAATTGATAAAATCGGACCAAGCGTATAACCAAGTACCCATTTTGACTTTAATCCCCTCTCCCAGAAGAACCGTGCTAGATTACGGGATAAAAAGTATCCTATGTCCTACCTCGTAGTAAGATCTCAAATCATGCCAAGTTTCATTTGAATCCATTCAGTAGTTTCGGCGTGATGCTCAGCCGTGATACAGACAGACAGACAGACAGACAGACAGACAGACAAAAATTAAAAAAAATACATTTTCGGCCTCAGTATCGGTTCTAGAATGCCCTCCAAATATAATTTTCAAAATATCTTCAATGTACAGAATTGGACGTGTTACAGTTTTATTATAAGTATAGATTTAGATTATATAAAATAATGTCGAGGTCGCATGCGTACGACCCTTCGGCCTCGCCGGCGAGACCGGTGTCTGTGTGTTGATGTGTTTACGACTCGTGACGTCGTTGACGGTGTTGGTGTTGTGTCATGGTCCAGGAGGACGGACATCGGGTCGGGTGGGTCGAGCAGTACATGCCGCGGACGGCGGCGATGTACGGCAGTTCGACGATCTGAGGGACCAGGACCAGGGTGGTGTAGGTAGAACTCAGAACACTGAATCAATTATAAAGAATGTATTTTGAGAAGTGATGTTATTTTATTTTAAACGATAATAACCCCTAACAAGTACACGCGATATCAGCCTCACTCAGCAGATATTAATATTATTTTAAACATTCTATTTCTACGAAAACTTAAGATCCAATAGTAGGTACTTACGAACGCGTACTTCGTAATATAACACTTAAATCCCTCCCACATTCCCTTTTCAAAGGACTTCAGACGTCGAGTGCCTACTGCTAAAACTAGAACGTTTTGAAGTGTTTTATCGAATTGGAATTAACTCACGCCTTTAAGTTCGATAATCGAATAATCTTTGGGAATATAATACGTGGAATACTGAACTACTACCCCTAATATAAATTAAGGTGTTTAAAGTTGGGTTTAAGAAGATTTGTATGTTGTTGATCAACAAGTATGAATTATAAAAGCATAAAAAGCCCGACTGCGAACAAACAAAATGGTACTAAACTACATTATACATACATAATAAGTATACATCCGTATAAATATTTCAACTCGTCTCTTTAACACCTTTCATTTGATACCCATATTAATGTTTTTGAAACAAAACCAAATACAAAATGGCGCCTGTCACTCCCACAACTAAGACTAATCTAACGATATATTACAAGTCACTGTATACAAATAGACATACCTACATACTCCCGAAAAACATAACCTCACGCCTGGGGCATTTTTTTTATATAAGCAAGCAAGCAGTCACCGTAGCCTATAGACGCTAGCAATACCAGAAGAATCACTTGCGCGTTGCCGACCCTTAAGACATAAGATATTAAGTCTTCGTGTCCAGTAATTTCACCAGCTACAGTGCCCTTCACGCTGGAACACCGCAATGCATTCACACTGCTGCTTGGCGGCAGAATCTGACACTGCGGTGGTATCTACCTGGACGGTTCCTTGCACAAGGAACCTACCTGTAACATTCGGAGCATTCGGGCAAAAAGGTATAACAAGCATAATCCTTACTTATCCGGATAAGTGTGTGAAACAAAAACAAGAATGGAGTTTTTATTCGTTAGTTCCTGAAAAAAACAAGAATGGAGACCACGCAGGAAATCTGCAGGAATGCCTAAAAGATGACTTTTTTGTCGCTTTTTAAGGACAAAAATGGTCATAACTCTGGCAAATATTTATCAATTGTAATGATTCTTTTTTTAATCGAAAGAAAGAACTACTATATATTAATAAGTAAGGATTATGCTTGTTATACCTAACAGTTAGGTATATTAATAAGTAAGGATTATGCTTGTTATACCTTTTTGCCCGAATGCTCCGAATGTTACTGGTAGGTTCCTTGTGCAAGGAACCGTTTAGGTAGGTACCACCGCAGTGTCAGATTCTGCCTCCAAGCAGCAGTGTGAATGCATTGCGGTGTTCCAGCGTGAAGGGCACTGTAGCTGGTGAAATTACTGGACACAAAGACCTAACAGTTTGTAGACTTATAATCTACTCTGTAAAGCCGATATGTAGTCGGTAGATTCTTATGGCTACTAGTCGAATTAGGTCAACGTAACCATTGTTTTATAACAATAACAAAAAACGATGACATAATTCGACTAAATAAGGCGTGGACCTTTTGCGTACACATGAGATCGATTTCTGTTCCATGAACGGTACCATTATACGTATAACGCTATACCTAATTAAAAACTCAGGCATGCGTGTACTAAACTGAATTGTTTAAACTTTTAACACTAACAAAGAACGCAGTTAGACAGACTTTATTTTTCGGGGAAACAGATTTTCAAAAGGTCCGTGGGAGCTGTGGGGCTCGACCGGGGTATGTGGGATTCTTACTCACTAAAACCCCCGCGGCTGTCGCATGGGCACATGAGACCCCGGGCAGAAATGTTACACAAAAATCATACCAATCTTTTTTATAACATTCAACGATAGCATTCATCATCATCATCAGCCGGAAGACGTCCACTGCTGAACATAGGCCTCCCCCTTAGAACGCCACAATGAACGACAATTGGCTATTTGCATCCACCGGTTACCTGCGACGCGCACAATGTCGTCCAACGATAGCATGATAGCATTAAAACCACGGAATTCTGGTAGAGAAAATGGTAAAATTCGAAAAATAAATTACTTGCCTACCATAACGGTTTTTTTAATTATTCGAATTAGTTGGAAATCAGGTAAGCTACCTACCCGTCTCCAATCCTATCCAGATTTATTATATACTATTCAGAACCTACTCTAAACTAAACGGCCCGACGGTCCACGGCCCGATTGGCGGTTTGACGGGCCGACCCATTACGCGATGGGTCGTGGGTTCGATTCCCACCAAGTGTCTGGGCGTGTCTTCAAGTATGTATTTCCAACAAAAAAAAAGACAGAATGGCATGGCAGAATTGAAAACTTGAATATTAACGTTGAGCATTTTTGATATTTTAATAAAAAAAAAATACAAAAAAAATTCAATTTTTTTATTTCAAATAGGCATTAAGCTAGCACTTTTGAACGGTCAATTTTTTAAAAGCTACCACCGGATCACAACGCGGCCTCAACTGAGAAGATCCGGCAAGAAACTCAGCGGGCTTGTCATTTTTACACATTTTTTTTTTAAACAAAGTTTGTCATGTTACAATTAGATCAGCACCAGCCTCAGTGTGTCCTTCAAAAGATCAAATAAAATAAAAAATACGACGAAAATACAACAAACTAAAATGCCAAAGGGATAGTAGTCGGACCAGTCCCCCCAAGCAGCACACGCGCCCGAGTTGACTCTAGCAGCAGCCATCACTCCCCTCAACCATATTGGAGGGAAGGGGGTGACCCACCACACGAAGCCGCCACAAGCAAAGACTTTTCGATGGCGAGCATGACCGATCCAAAATCACAGTGGCTCACGTATTGCTTTAATTATCAGTATAAAAGTACTATCATTTATGTGGTAAAATACAATATCCATATGCGCTATCGTACACAAACATGACAAATTATATTACATTAAAAATTTAACACTTCAGAACTATTAAAATTATTTTACATTAACTACATAGACGGTCGAGCCATCAGCAGTCACCATCCATGGATGCGCCTGCGTCGCCTACGTCTTACGAATATTCGATCAGGTCTTACGAATTTTCGATCATGTGTCCTGACGTGAATTTAACATTTTATTCCAAAAAAGTGCACAGCGCCACTAAAGAAGTTTTCACTTCAAAAATGTATAGAAGTATTAGTATCAGTTGTCTGATTTCCATAGTACAGGCTCTGCCTAAGTTTGGGATCAGATGACCGTGTGTGGATTGTCCCAGGATATTATTATAAACATAATTTGTTCATATTTACCCATTTTATGTCATCGTTTATTTCAGTTTGATCTTAGTAGAAATATTTGTAAATTTGGCCAAGTTGGCAGCTGCAAATCTCGGCTACAAATAGAACGCGGAAGACGACGAGCCGAGTGACTAGGCGGGCGCCGGCGCCGACGATGCTACGAAATATACCATTATATTTTTGCAAATATACCATATTATTGAAGAAAATTCTCATATGTTTTATGTTATGTAACAATAGATTAACGAGTTCTTTCATAAAGAGATCGTAACATTTTGAAGATAATGATAGGCTATCAGGAACCTTCGGAGTCGCTGGACTTTCGGGTATGGGGCCTAGGACGTCTATTGAGTACAGCGACGACTCCGAGGAGGACGGCGGCGGGGTTTCGACCCTCATCCCCGTGAGCACCGTGGCTGGTTCCCGGGGGGCAACAATGCGCCCCCTGTGGCGCGCTCAAAGGCAAGGCACTGAGGCATGAGCACCGTGTCAGGTCACTTAGGGGCCCTGGTGCAGATCCCACCGGAGCCATGGGCAACCTCTTATGTGCCGATGCGACAGCCGCGGGGGTTTTAGTGGGTAAGAATCCCACATACCCCGGTCGAGCGCTACAGCTCCCGGAGACCTTTTGACGTTTTCCCCCGCGCCAAAAACAAAAAGGCCGATCACCTGATTGTCTGTAATGTAAGGTGATCCATGCGTCGGATGTAAAAAGTTGGTCCTGCATCTGACCTCTCCCCGGTCGACCATCCTATTAATTGTGACAGGTATAAAGGAAGAGAGAGTGCACTTAAGTCTACGCAAGCATAAGCACTATAATTTCTCCCGCTTAGATCGCTGATCTTGTGAAAGATAGGCCGCTATGGTCGTATCGGCCAGAAGGTCATTATTATTACAAAAGACTACCTAATTTAGTTCTGTCAATAATAATTTAAATAAATGAAATATTTCAACATGCTATTATCTATACTTATAATAAAACTGTAACAGGTCCAATTCTGTACATTGAAGATATTTTGAAAATTATATTTGGAGGGCATTCTATAACCGATACTGAGGCCGAAAATGTAATTTTTTTAATTTTTGTCTGTCTGTCTGTCTGTCTTTCTGTCTGTCTGTCTGTCTGTCTGTCTGTATCTCGGCTGAGCATCACGCCGAAACTACTGAATGGATTCAAATGAAACTTGGCATGATTTGAGATCTTACTACGAGGTAGGACATAGGATACTTTTTATCCCGTAATCTAGCACGGTTCTTTTGGGAGAGGGGATTAAAGTCAAAACGGGTACTTGGTTATACGCTTGGTCCGATTTTATCAATTTTTCTTTATAATATAATAAATATTAGTAAGGGAACACTCATAGAGAGTTGTTATCAAGGTTTTGTAATCGATCGGGTTAAGCAACGTTAGGTAAGGTCATTAAATAGATGGGTGACCGTTTAACGCCATTTGAACTAAACGGGTCCGTGCTTCGGAGAGCAAGTAAAAAGTGGGTCCCAGTTTTTAACCGACTATAAAAAATGAGGTTATGTATTCGATGCGAATGTCTGTTATTCAAAGTTTAGTTAGCGTAAAAAATCGCGCAGGCGGAGCTGCGTGGGTCAGCTAGTTATAATTATAAGAATGATTAGCTACCACAAATTTCCATGCAATGTGTGCACAGCTGGCTTCCCCGTCTACGTCAACTAGAGATAGTCATTGAACGCATTGTTTAAATGTTAGGTTTTATACCTACATAATAAATATTTGTTCACACATTGAGTGGCTTCCGAGCTTAGTATTTAAAGTAACACACATTTAGGAAAAAAATTTAGTATGGTGTAAGTTATTCATTTGCGTGACTGTAGCAACTTAGAAAGAATAAATTTTTATGAAAAAGCATAATAACATAACAACATAACATTTAAATTAGATAAATATTTATTCGGTAAGTTTTTATTGATACTTATCATTATAAATTAAATATATTACTTCGCAACTTTGTTAGTAATTATTTCATCATCATCAGCGGGAAGACGTCCACTGCTGAGCATTAGATTCCCCGTAAGCAATTTATAATTCTAAGTAAATATTTACCACTAAAATAAAATTCTCGAGTGGCGACCACGAACCGGAAGACGCAGCGTACGCAGGCCTCCCATGAGGTGGATCGACTACATTATTCTCGTCGCAGGCAACCGGTGGATGCAAATGGCAAATTGTCGTTCATTGCGGTGGTCTAAGGCGCCTCCCCCTTAGACCGCCACAATGAACGACAATTTGTTCAACAGTGGACGTCTTCCGGCTGATGATGATGATGATGAAATAAAATTTATTAAGTTATATTAACTTCTTATTTTAACTGCGTATGACATAATTTATTTTAATAATAATCATATTTATACAACTCTATCTTAACTAACTCTACCAACCTAAAAATATACATACAAACTTCAAAAATATTAATTTTCTTTTTATTTTGAAATTTAATTACGCCTATTGTTTTAAACACTTTGACATCTTGCTTTGACATCTTTTATGCTTTTATTTGTATAATTCTAATTATTTTTAATTGTAATTTTATCCATGTTCTAATAACATGTTATATTTGTATGATAAATTAATGCATGCTGTGGTCCTCTATAATTAAGGATACATGTGATATCATATTTTGTATTGTTTTGTATAATTGACTTATGTAATTCTTATTGAGGATCCTAATGAATAAATAAATAAAAATAAAATTAAAACAAGACTTATTAACCGTTAACCAATTTATGAGTGGTGACTGGTCCGACTACTATCCATTTGGCCTTTTAGTTTGTTGTATTTTCGTAGTACATATTTTATTTCTCTCTCTTGTGTTATCTTTCGAACGGCAGGACACACTGTCGCTGATGCTAATCAAATTGTAACAAGACAAAAACTGTTAAAAAAAGTGATTATATGACAAGCCCACTGAGTTTCTTGCCGGATCTTCTCCGTGGAGGCCGCGTTGTGATCCAGTGGTACATTTTAAAACTTGACCGTCCAAAAGTTAAGCCTATTTGAAATAAATATTTTGAATTTGGGTGTAGTAGTGTTTTAGGGTCATACTCAGAAAAAGTGTACATATAACGAAACTGATATGTTACGTAGCTGAGGATCAGTGTACGAAACTGATATCATTAAGCAAAGTACACACTGAATATAGAAACACCAAAAAATAGTAAAATTATAACGGGTGTAAGGGACATCGTACTGAAAACCGATACCAGGGATCCAGAACACGATTCTGAACACCCTAGTGTTGAAATTTTTCATCGGCTTTTTCATGAATTTCCAAAAAAAAATTAACTTTTTTTAAATAAAATTAGTATAACATCATTATTGGTATAATAATAAAGCCTAATTTTAATTTAAAAACAATTAATTAATTATTTGTGTTTTTATTTTATTTTTATTTATTTATTTATTCTTTATTCACAAAAACAGTGCATAGGCAATTAATTAATTGACAAGTAACTATTATTATTTTAGAAAATTAGCAATGTAATTTGAAAAATAAACATTATTCCGCATATATTCATTACATGCTCGAAAATTAATAAGTTAGTCATTTGTCATTTACCATATAAATGGTTACTGTAATGTTGTAACGGACATTATTAGACGTCTTATAAATTTTTACGGTACGATGTCCCTTACACCCTGTAGATTAGGTACTAATTCTAAAAAAAAAAAGATCGGTTTAGAAGCTAAGCTTGAAACTCAACATTTTACGCCGCGAAAAATACGTCAATAAGTTTTAATGTAATTATGATAAAATTTTATCATTCATATAAATGTAACTTCGTAAACTCAGCTTTATAATTTATCAGTTTCGTAACGTAACGCGATATAACTAAACTGAAGACAAAATCTGATAAATTGTAATCTCAAATATTATTATTTGAGATTACAATTTATCAGTTTGCAACCATTTCCTGTATACACAATATCTGAATGTATTTAACAATATATTACTATGATTGACACAGTGGCGAGAAATAATACATTTTAATCATGTATTCTTACAGCCGTTTATCACTCTGATATATTTTTTCTTCCAAATAGGTTCAACAGCAATCTCAACACACAGAACATCGACGAAAACAAAATGGCCTCCGTAAATGATCACTATAGAAAGCACTAGTGTTGACAATAAAATAAAATTACTTGCCGTCAGTATTAAACAAATGCGTTCAGAATTATTCATACGTAACTAATCCTGAGTAACGTAACGGTATAATTGTTGGACAAGATTAATATTATTTTTAATACATTTATTAACGATTCTAAGTAATAAAATGTATAACTATACAAATGCTGGACTCAAAGAGGCCTATATAATAACAGTCAAACTTAACTAAATCGTTTAAAAGCCGTAACAACCAATTTTTGAATAATTGAGATCGCCAGTTGGACATTCAGAAATTGTATAAGGAGATATTTTACATTTGTTTTTCCATAGTAATGAAACTAGGATTTGATGAAAGTATCATGTTATTTAAATAGAAATAATCGAATTTAAGTCTAGAGATACACGTAAAGGCAACTAAAAATACTTGACTATGATATTTATATTTTAAATTTAATATCGAACTGTTTGGACAAAATAAAATGCCAAATGTACATTTTTTGTGAGGATGACCCTTTAATGTTTTTTTTTACTTTCTGAATAGAGGATCTGTCGTATATTAGTCTCGAAAACTTCAAGTTTAAAATCCATAACAATTGATAGTATCCGTTTAACATGTTAATTTTAAGTATTGTAGATAAAAATACTTACGAGTTTTATTTTGTTTACTTTTTTGAAGTTTTCGTTATTTTGTAAGACTTACAAAATAACGAAATCTTCAGTCACTTGAGAAAAATATGGAAACTTAAGTCTAATTGAGTTTATTTTGGTTTTGAAGTGTTTAACGTAGTTTGTGTATTTTATATTTAAAATGAATGGCTGGTTGTTTAATTAAAGCGCTTTAAATATAATATGTGAGACTTAAGTTGTTTTTTTTGCTAGTAATAAGATTTTTTTTATATACGCTCCGACTTTTCATTAGGTACTTTATTCACAGCACCCGGTCTATCATGGAATCATGCAAGTAGGCAATCCCAAAATTACTGACAAATCTTAAATTTAAAAATTATAACAGAATGTAATACAGGTCAAATTGTCAGGGCCCTTTAAAAGTTAAGAAACTCTGAAGTCCACGTTGCTCTATGTATTGTGCTTAGGGACTTGAAACGACCTTTGATAGCTAATCCTTAGACGCCTTTTAGGTATTTGGAGTCTAATATTTCTACCACAAATAATTACTGCTGTACTCACAGAGATCAATTAGTGTTAATTAACATCTTAAGAAATGGAGTAGCATTTCTGAAAACCGCAATATCTCGACACTCGAAGCAAATTAACACTATATACCCTGTTACTGAGTAGAAATTGATTAGCCTGTATTTTATAATGGAAAATAAGGTATTTATGACTATATTTTAACTAGCTGTCCCGCGCAGCAGCTTTGTCCGCGTAATTCTCTAATTTTCTGCGTAACTTCCTTAATTTTTTCCCGTAAGAACCATCACCTGACAATATTGAACAAAAAAAGAAGAATTATCCAATTTGATGCAGTCGTTCGGAATTTATGTTTGTTACTTTATCGTTTTACTTGGTCTGCTTGCACCTTTTTTTTTTTTTTTTTGACGCGAGGTAATCTTCGAAAGATCACCGGGAGCTGTGGGGCTCGACCGGGGTATGTGGGATTTTTACCCACCAAAACCCCCTCGGCTGTCGCATCGGCACATGAGAGGGGGGACCCCAGGGCTCTCCGGTGGCATCTGCACCAGGGGCCCTTCAGTACCTTGCCTTTGAGCCCGCCGCCGGGGGGCGCATTGTAGCCCCCCGGGAACCAGTCACGGTGCTCACGGGGACGGGGGTCGCAACCCCGCTGCCGTCCTCCTCGCTCGCTCGGACGCTCAAAGGGCCCACACCCCGAGCGTCCAGCGACTCCGAAGGGGGTCTGCTTGCACCTATTATAACCTCTCCCTATATCATCCTAAGGTAGACTGGTAACAAATACCTCAGGCATTAAGTCCGCCTATATACTATTTTATGTAAGTATAAAGCTCCCGAAGCGGGAGCCGAAATAATCAAATTTATAAAACGGCTAAATTAGAATTAACGCAACACTGATGTTTGTGAGTGCGACAGTTAACCTTTATTTAACAAAACTGTTGAAGCCTGGAGTTAATTGGTGACCAAATAATCTAGACGCTATTTTGTTTTTTTTTAGAAAATGAACGGTATTTTTGAAAGGTTCGATGGTCGCGTGTGGGGTGCTTTCGTACTTCACGGACAGTCCACCGAAGACGTGGCCAGGGCCATGATAGAGCAGGGCCAACAAAAACAACCTTTCTACATATATAACATGGACGCAGCTTACCGCCGGATCACGCATTTTAGAGATATGATGCCAAGGCTTCAGATGTTTTATGGTAATATATTAGCACTATACTTACTATTATGAAGAAAGGTAAAGTAAGGGAAGAAAGGGTCTCGAGTGGCAACCACGAACCGGAAGACGCAGCGCAGGCATGCCTCCCACTACGTGGACTGATTACATTGTGCGCGTCGCAGTATGCAAACAGCCAATAGTCGTTCATTCTGGCCTATGTTCAGCCGTGGACGTCTTCCGGCTGGTGATGATGATAAAAAAGATATGGCTGTAAAATATTTTCTTCAAATTATGGAGAGTTAGGAAAAACGATGTTATACCAATGTAAAGAAGGAAGAAGAAAAAAGAAAATACATTTATTTGACACACACAATAACAAAATAGGTAAAAAAACAGAGGTTGTGTGGGGTCAAAAAGGATGCTGCCTCAGCATGTTGTAGTGCCAAAAAATAATCTAACGCAGCGCTGGTATTCTGGCAACACCTCAAACACCTGTTTGAGGTGTTGCCAGAATACCAGCCACATACCAGTTACATGTACCTACATGTATTTATATTATTAAAAATTACCATGGGAAACCGCACTGTAGTATTAGAAATAAAGAAAAAATACATTTATATGACACACGCACAATAACAAAATAGGTAAAAATAAAACAGTGAAAAAAAACAGCATGTTGCTGCGTCAAAAATAAATCTGACGCAACGCTGGTATACTGGCAATACCTCAGAATTAATATAAAAATATATTTTTTTGGTTACAATATAGGTATAAATGTTTCATATACTTACAGCGATGAACTCAAACGACACAAACATGATGTTGAAGTCAGCTATAGCACTGGGACTAGGATTCAGCTGCGCATCACCATGGGAGATCTATAAACTTAGAAAGATGCAAGTACCTCCATCGTAAGTGTCTAATTACTTAATGATAGATACGAGAAATCATTAGCAGTCGGAACACAGCTGGACAAAAGCAGATTTTTTTTAAATTTTAAATTAGTTACTGCTAATCGGGTACGATACATGATACCGTTCTCATTTATATAGTGAATTGATACTATTGTGAATTGATTTCACGTTTAATTTATTCTCGACTCGACGTAAGCAGATGACGCCACATGTGGTATAGCGTTTCGATGAAGCGACTGGTACCACATACAACAAAATAGATGGCGCCACCACCGATTTCTTAATCGTGCAAGTGAAATTTCAATATTGGCTAGATGTATTTATGTATGTACAACATTCCAACAACTATTTCAAATCAACTGGAGGCTTCGGCCCTGACCGAGCATCACACACATGTCGCTGGTAGGAGGATCGACCTTGTAGCACCACCGTCGCTTCTCCACATATTTATTAAGAAGAATATGGTTAGTTGATATAACTTATTATTGTTTTATCTATTATTTCTTAGGAGTATTTTATACACAATGCCGATAAAGACAGCAGAATATATGACCTACGCAAGGAATTCCGGAGTGAGTCACACTACGTTTGATACTTTCTGCGAGTTGAGGAGATTACGAGACTATTGGCCTGATGCTCGGTATGACTTATGTATGCATATTTGATACATTCATTTGAACGAAATTGAATCAATTTATAATATACCTGAACTCCAAAAAATGGTGGATGAACCCTCATTACATTACCAAGGGTTGCAACTACGACAGCATATTTGTTGTATGAGCAAATTGGAACGAAGTGAAAGTATACTATTAAATCACATCTCTTCCATAATTAAGATAAATTTTAAGACACACACATTTATCAAAGAAATAGCCTTCACGCAAAAACATAACCTCTTTTAATGTAGTTTGTAATGTAATTTGTGTATACGTAGTTTTCTTTTGTTTGTTGCAAAAATTGTATTTGGCAAAAAAAAATGTATGTCTTGTGTGTGTGTGTGTTATTAGTGTTTTTAATAAATGTATTTTCTTCTTCAGACGTGATTAACAATACCTCTAATCGGATATCATACTTTTCAGATTGCTGCTTCGTATCCGAGTTGAAGGCGTGAATCAAGATCTTCTACACGAAAAATTTGGCTGTGATTTCGAAACTGAAGCTATTGAGCTACTGGAGGAAGCCGCTAGCTTGGGCCTAAAAGTAAATTGATGGTTCTACTTCAGTGGTTTTTAACTGCAAATATAAAGTTCTTACTTCTCTCTCTCTTCTTACTTCTTACTACAACAACATTGATGTTAAGGGTTGTAGTGTTTGTATCTATCTAAGATATATATGTACATTGTCTCATGTCCGCCTCTCAACTGAGAGGCGGAGATATCAGTGGTAGTCAGTCTTGTGACAATGCTTGGACAGGACGTGCCCGCGTTCGGGGCTGGTGTAGTGGTGAGCCAGTGGTACAAGCCTACACGGGTGACCTCAAATTTGCAAATTTTGTAGTTACCCTAACAATTTTATTCACATTCAAAAATTGTCGTACATCTTTTAAAAAAGTACCTAACTTATTCCTTTGTGTAAAACGTGGCAGGAATAAGTCATTGATGTCATAAAAATATGCGGCAGGAAAAAGTATATGAAAAGCCATTGTTATCGAGCTGAGAGTTCGTGAGCGCGGAGAAAAACTTTTTGAAAATCGAATGCATCAATGTAGGCAACCGAGGCAATATACATACCTATGTATGTAGATATAAAAGGCAGAGATTTTATGTCTCAGTTCACAAAAAATCAGTTAAGTGCGAGTCGTACTCGCGCACCATGGCTTCCAGACCTTCATTGGATGTGTAAAAGTTAGTTTGCTATTCTTCTAACACCGATTCCACTATGCACCTCCTCTGCCCTCCCTAGTATAGGGATACTGAGTATTCTTTGCTAGTAGACTCAATAGTCTGTAATAAGGTAGAAACTGGGGGGACTCCTTTATCCAGGCAGTTCCAATACGGAAAATTCAAGATCAAATTAAGCATGTTTTTTTGCCGCTTATCGAAGTCACACCAAAAGTCAACGAACATGAGATGAATGTAAAATTTGAGGAGAGATAAAGAGTGTATAAGGATAAAGCTAGCAGTCACTGCAGTGAAGGCAAAGAAATCCCCTGCTTTCCTAGGAATGACTTGCTTGGTTTATTGGTAATGAAATACTGCGTTAAGAATCAGTGCATGTATTACGGGATTCGTCTTCTCGATGCCGAGGTTGTTTAAGCCTAATTCATCTCAGTACTATCATCAGCCGGAAGACGTCCACTGCTGGACAAAGCCTCGTTCTTAGACCGCCACAATGTACGACAGTTAGTCATTTGCATCCATCGGTTGCATGCGACGCGCACAATGTCGTCTTCCACGTCAACTGGCAGATTCCAAGAGCTACCTTAGCTCTTCGCTGAATCTCCTCATTACGGAGTCTGTCGCGCAAAGGAACTCCGAGCATAGCTCTTAGCTCTCTCTACAGCTCGTTTTGTGACTTAGCTTCTCTAAAAGACCAGCAGTAAGGTTAGTTCTTTTCAGTAGCTCAGAATTTACTTGTTTCTAGGTAATAGGAGTCGCATTCCATATCAGCCACGAGTGCTCCTCAATCGAGAGTTACGTAGCTGGCCTGTGGCAAGCTAAAAACCTATTCGAACATGAAGCTCGCGCCGGCAGAAGGATGAAGATTGTGGATATTGGTGGAGGGTTCTCTAGTGAGAGAACAGACAGTATCGATAAGGTCAGTTGTTTATTTTTGTTATACTACTTCATCAGCATCTGAAAGCTGCTGCCCGTCTTCTTGTTTTCCCTTAGTCGCCTCTTATGAATGAATAGCCAACGGGAGGAGATGGGAGGTAGGGTGCTATTATTACTCGGGCTCCCTAAGGATTATTTGACTTACATCTTTCTTTATAAAGTACTAGCTGACCCGCGCAGCTCCGCTCGTTCACTTTGCTGAACATCATGACATGATCAAATGCATAGTTTACGATTCTATAAAGGACACACAGACAAACATTTACTTTTATATATAACTAGCTGACCCACGCAGCTCCGCCTGCGCTATTTTTACGTTAAACAAAACTTTTAATAACAGACATTCGCATCGAATACATAACCTCCTTTTTTATGTCGGTAAAAACGGGGACCCACTTTTTACTTGCTCTCCGAAGCACAGACCCGTTTAGTTCAAATGGTGTTAAACGGTCACCCATCTATTTAATGACCTTACCAAACGTTGCTTAACCCGATCGATTACAAAACCTTGATAATAACTGTCTATGAGTGTTCCCTTACTAATATTTATTATATTATAAAGAAAAATTTATAAAATCGGACCAAGCGTATAACCAAGTACCCATTTTGACTTTAATCCCCTCTCCCAAAAGAACCGTGCTAGATTACGGGATAAAAAGTATCCTATGTCCTACCTCGTAGTAAGATCTCAAATCATGCCAAGTTTCATTTGAATCCATTCAGTAGTTTCGGCGTGATGCTCAGCCGTGATACAGACAGACAGACAGACAGACAGACAGACAGACAGACAAAAATTTAAAAAATTACATTTTTCGCCTCAGTATCAGTTATGGAATGCCCTCCAAATATAATTTTCAAAATATCTTCAATGTACAGAATTGGACCTGTTACAGTTTTATTATAAGTATAGATAGATAGATTAGGTTTTATATACCCTAAAACCCAAAATTAATTTAATTTTAATGGTCAGAAAAAATATTGTACAACATTAATACGAAAACTCACACGATGATAGGCTAGGAAATTTGTAGAGCGCGCAGCTCAAAGGGGCGCACCGTGTATGTACGGAAGTAGCGCAACGGAATAGTGTACTTAGGTATATCTATTGATGGAGGACTATTGAATATGACGTCAATACAGATTAACGGTACAACGGCAATTTGGGCAAGTGGTGCGGAAGTGGCTCAAAAAAGCCGTGACGAGTGCTTTTGTACTTTTCTTTGGGATATAGTTCGTCGTATTTTTAAAACGAAATAGGTACCAAAAGAAACAACGACGAATACACAATTTGGTACGGTTATGTTATAACAGATGTGAAATATGTTTAAACATGTGTCGTGTACCTTTTATAAACTCCTACCAAACATTCCTATTACTTTAGAGTAAATTGAGCCACTAGTCGCGGTCACTAAATGCGACCACAACCTGCGGGCAGTGAGCTATAACAGCTCACTGGCTGTGGACGAGTTTTTTCATACATTCGAACGCGGCCACTCCGACGCTCGGTTTGCATCGGCGCAAACTATACAAAATGTATGAAGAAACTCGTCCGCAGCTTTTGGTCACATTTAGGCTCAATTCACACCAAGATGGCAGCGGCCGGCAGCGCACTTTCAGTGTGAAACAACAGAATTTTAAACTTTATCTACAATACGTAACAGACCAGTATCGCTTGAAAAACGCGGCGCGCGGGCGGCCGCCGGAGGCCGAGCGTGGCCGCTCTCGGCGCCACACATTTCTAGCGATACTAGTCGGTTACATATTGTAGATAAAGTTTTAAATTCTTTCACACGGAAAGTGCGCTGCCATCTTGGTGTGAATTGAGCCTTAGTGGTCTACTAATAACGACGGGACCTATTACTCTAACGACCGGGACATATTACCCTCAGGCAAGGTCAGTCCTAAGATAGGTGACCGTTTAGTAGCATATGAATTGAGCGTGTCCGTGCTTCGGAGGGCACGTAGAAAGTGGGTCCCGGTTGTTGATATTTAGACAGCAAACAGCAATCGTTAAGCTAAGTCACAGCCAAAGGGCAACTTGAATAACTCTGACACCAGAGGGCCTAGACAAGATACAATCGCTTCATAGCGATTCTATTTCTTCATTCGCTAACCGTGTCGCTATAATTTATCACGTGATTTTTTTATGTCTTATGCCATTCTCAAACATTTTATACTTTCTATTAGCGTTAACGCTTGTAGAAATGTTACATTGTCTAGAGGGCCAGGTTTGCCACTAACCATACGACAAAAACAATTATATGATATTTTCTTTGATTTACATGAAAACTATAGAGTTGGAATTAATTTTACGGATTATACCAATCTATCTATCAATCGGTTTAATTATGACATAGGACTCGTACATATGATCGTGTAATAATAAATATGGTATTGTAAGGGATGGAACGTGAGTAGGTATGTCTTTTATTTACAGTATATTCGGCCTAACCAATTGTATCAGTTTTGAGTGCAAGCTTGCTTACAGGTATCTAAATTGATTAATAACGCCCTTGAAGAGCTGTTTCCGGATCCAAACGTTCAAATCATTGCGGAGCCGGGGAGATACATTTGCGACTCATCTTTCACACTGTACTGTAGTATCAATAACACTGTGAACGTAAGTATTGCGATAAATATTTCTTATACACCATGCTATAATAATACAGCATGCTATTTAAATACACCATGCTATTATAATACAGCATGCTATTATAATACACCATGCTATTATAATACAGCATGCTATGTAAATACACCATGCTATTATAATACAGCATGCTATTTAAATACACCATGCTATTATAATACAGCATGCTATTTAAATATACCATGCTATTATAATACAGCAAGCTATTATAATATAGCATGCTATTATTATGCAGCAGTGATAGCTCAGTGGGCAAGCGCATGCCTTGGAAATAAGGTGCACAGGTTCGAACCTCTGATTTCTATAATTAATCATGTGCGAATCTTCTTTGTACGATTGTTTGCTTAGGGTTAAGGAAAAATCGTGAGGAAACCTGCATGCCTGAGTAAGCCTAAATAACCAGCTTTGGAATGACGTGTGAAGTCCACCAATCTGCACTTGGCTAACGTGGTGGACTTTGGCCTAAGCCCCTTTCTCTTGAGGGAAGGCCCGTGCCCAACAGTGGGACGATAACAAGGGTTGTTTAAAAAATAAGATCTCCAATGAGTATTATATTTTAGGCCTATGTAGCTTAAAAGATAAAGAAATTACCCTTTATTATAGTAATAATGAATAATCTCTAGAGAGAGAGCTATGCTCGGAGTTTCTTTGCGCGACAGAATCCGAAATGTGGAGGTTCGCCGAAGAACTAAGGTCACCGACATAGCTCTCAGAATCTGCAAGTTGAAGTGGCAATGGGCAGGCCACATCGCTCGAAGAACCGATAACCGTTGGGGAAGAAAGGTTCTCGAGTGGCGACCACGAACCGGAAGACGCAGCGTTGGCAGGCCTCCCACTAGGTGGACAGACGACATTGTGCGCGTCGCAGGTAACCGGTGGATGCAAATAGCCAATTGTCGTTCATTGTGGCGTTCTAAGGGGGAGGCCTATGTTCAGCAGTGGACGTCTTCCGGCTGATGATGATGATGATGATGATGAATAATCTCTAAATATTATAACTAGGTACTTGTTAGTGTCGTAAAAAATACACCATCATCATCATCATCATCCGAAAAACGTCCACTGCTGAACAAAGGCCTCCCCCTCAGAAGGGAGGGGTTGCCTTGCCATAATCCCCACGCTTGGCAGGCGGCTTGGAGATCACAGTATAGTTGGTAGGTAATTCAATAGAAGGACGCTGCTGCCCGTCTTCTTGTTTTCCCTTAGTCGCCTCTTACGAACACCCAACGGGAGGAGATGGGATCATGTTATACCCGGACACCCCACGGGGTACATTATTAATATTGTATAATTAAATCGCAGGTTGAAAAGGAAGACAAAGTAATTCCTATGCTTTACCTTAATGATGGCGTTTATGCAACTATTCGATTTTCAAAAAACTGGCATGAGCTTACAAAATTCCAGGTAAGGGATATTTCAATCAGCATAATATACTTATGTTATATAAATACGAGCGTATATTTAATTTTCCTCTCTCTCTCCAATTTAAGAGTTGTGCTCTTGTGGGTTAAGCAATTTCCAATCCGATCTATTAGGTATGTGCCTTTATTTTGGCCTTTTTTTAATTCCCATCACTGTTACTCCTGTAAGCCAGGATCTACAGTGGTCACCACTGTAGACACCGAGGTTTGATCCTCGGCGAGTCCCAGGGAACGCTAAATTGTCTTGGAACCCGCAATAAATTTAATTAAAAAGCTAGATAGTCGGAAATACATATATTCCACTTCCCTCCTTTGCAAAGCGGGAGACAAGCAAAGAATTAATAAACGGTCGATACAACCTCAAAAAGGAAGACTCTTACAGGCGGACCAACGAAGGCTAGTCCACCCGTAAGGGACCACGGATTCTGCTAAGATTTTAAGGGGCCTATTTGATTTTTCAAACTTGTTTCCAATAATAGGTATGGCAAAAACGTTTGAACGCACGGAAGTTCTCCTTAGTCGCCACAAGGTCCATGTAATATACTACTCCAGATGTCACAACCAAACTGTCTAGCATAAGGCTACGCTCATGTTGCCAGAGACTGCACTCCCAAAGTATATGATGGGCAGATTGTTCGTACTCATTATTTATCGTAGAACACTGACAGAGAGGCGAATGCACTAGATTAAAAGGGAATAGTTTACTCTTAAAGTTGCCATGTCCCGTCAAAAATTGTGCGACACTGTGGTCCACCTCTATCCACGCTCTAGCAAGGCGTTCACGCACATTCGGGAAAAATAAGTACAAATGACGTCCTTTATTTTGACCTCCTGATACGACACCTATTCATTCTGAATATACCTGCGGCAGGCTATGATGGCCGTTCTGACAGGTACGATCCCTCGCTGTTCTTGTCTCCACTTTCCAAGACTACTGAGTAGTCTGTGTTCATACGTAATCACTAACTTCCACCAATTTCCCTTACAGTTATAGTTTATGAATAGGTGGTAGGTCCCTAGTGCAAGGAACCATACCAACCTGGACGACTTAATGGTTCCTTGGTACAGAGTGGCAGATATTCTGCCACCAACCGGTTTCGGTTCCGGTATAAATACTCTAGCTGATTAAATAAACGGACTCAAGAAACTTAATAAGTTACGTCTGTTAGTACAGTATGTATTTTATATTGCAGCTATGAATGTAACTGTAGGTAGGTGATTATTTTTATTAATAAAGCAGTCTGAATCCAATACGCTTGATTGACTGACGCGTCCCGTGACATGGCGCAGCCGGGTTTAAATAAAATAAAAAAGTAAAAGTCTGGACCCTTCTTACTATTATTAATGTAATCCTTTATTGCAGGCAACTATGGTCCATAGAAACAAATACTTTATAGACTAACATACATATTATTTTATATTATTACTAATTAGTGACACGGAGAGTCGTTGTGTCGCGCACGGTGTCATGTAGCCGACCTTTGAAGCGGCGAAACACAACACCCTTCGGCCAAAATTCCTCCTTCGTGAAGGTCCATAGATGGGCGGTATTACGTAAACATCAAGTTCGAAAAATAAATGAAAGAACAAGGCAAACGTCAAATTAGCCATCATAGCGTGTCGCCGAAATACTCAGCCGAAATAGCATTGATGATGATGATAGTTTATTCGTCCATATACAGGACAGGCGAAGGAATTTCTCCATACAGCCAGATCTTTTATAGAACATTCTATATTGTTATTCCATGAAGTAATCTGTCTTGTTCGAGATATAAATTTATAAGGCAAAAATGCCAAGTCTTGCATAGGTCTTCATTATCCGGTTAGTAAGTTTCAGTAAGGCAGAAATGCCAAGTCTTGTATATTTCTTCATTATTTGGTTTGTAGTTTCAGTACGGCAGAAATGCCAAGTCTTGAAATAACATTGAATACAGTGCGATTGTTATTATTCAGGCAAAGGTACTGGGACTATACAGCCTTATCCAATTATTATTTCTTCATTACGTAACAATGCTTTTTAGCATACAAATGCAGTTCGACAAGCGAACGAGGATGAGGATACCATACTGTGGGGCCCAAGTTGCGATTCGTTGGATCGCGTCATGGAGAATCATACCGTGCGCCTGCCTCCGTGTACGGAACTCGACTGGCTGGTGATACGCAACCACGGAGCCTATACCATCTCATTCGCGACCAGGTTCTCTGGTCTACCCATACCGTTGATACGGACAGTGGTATCTTTAGATTTGTGGTAAGTTATATTTGAAGGTGTTATTGAACATTATTTAATGTAGGGCCAATTTAATAAATGACATTTGACATCTGTCAGTTTCTTTGTTCCGTCTGTTTCGTTTGTCATTATTACAATAAATATAATAATAATAATATCTTGGGACAATCCACACACGGTCATCTAATCCCAAACTAGGCAGAGCCTGTAGTATGGAAACCAGACAACTGATACTAATACTTATATACATTTTATTTTTGTAAATACATTTTGCAATAGATAAATAACACCCAGACACTTGGTGGGAATCGAACCCACGACCCATCGGTTAGCGGACAGGGTCACTAACCACTAGACCAACGGGCCCGTCGGGTTATTATACATGAAAAAAATTCACCAATTGTGCACTTCTAACTTCGAAACAAATGTATTTTATGCCCGTTGTTAACTTTTAATGAATTGTCATATGTGATCTATTAAATTGGCCCTACTTTAAATCCGGAATTAACGCGATTTATCTAATCATTTGATTTGATGTTACACCAGCTGTGATTACAAGTAGGGAGAAGGCCACAGCTGATGTGTGGCTCAGCCGTAATCCATGTTAAATCGCGTTCGTTACTTATATAATGTTCGATAGTTAAACGCAAACCCATTATTTTATATATTTGGCTTATTAATAAACTACTAAAATCTTGTAATATTTAAATATTAGTTTACTACTATAAAGAGTGTTTAAAAACACGTGTCCGATCCGTGATGGTATCGGTCGCGTGTATCAATACAATTAGATGTTTAAAATATAACTCATTTGCTGAATATCTAATTATTTTCCTAAATTGTTTCAGAAAAACTAATCCGATCTTGTATTTCTGGTAAAAATTAGGAAAAATATAAGATATTCAACAAATAAGATACATATACATGTTTGTATTTGTATACACTGAATAAGACCCTCACGGATCGGACACCATGTTTTTTACCTATCTGTATAAACGAAAAATAATTCAAATTAAGATACTCAATCTGATACAAAAAAGGGTTGTTTTGGATTTAAAAAAAAATTAAAAATGATACCTTTATGTATGATTTACATATTAAATAATTTTCAGGAAAAAATTCAAAAATTGTAAAGTTTTCACGGCCAGGGACTTCATCGTGCATCCAAACATATCTACATCGCTGCCACTGTTTCTACCACCGTCTCCGCTGAACGACAACGCGACCTTCACACATACTCACATCCCAACTCTGCGAATCTAATATAAAAGTTTCAATGGGCTTTTACGCCCTGTAATCCTATGTAATCTAAAGATACTTTCCTACCACATTAGGAGACTGCGTCTCGCAAAACTTTCACCCAACATTTTCATTGAGGAAATTGGGTAGTATAATGAAACTAATTTTACGTAGGTATATTATAGTGAAGTGTATCATACTCATTCGCAGATCATACACTTCGACGGGTCCTATGTAACTACGTATACTGGTACAACCAAGAAAATGGTGAAAACAGTTTTTTTTTTGCATTGCTTTGGAATAACTTTTATTTTATATCGTAAATGTTATATTAAAATACTAAATAGATTTAAAGATACAAACATGTAATTTGGTGCAAGTAACATTATTTTAAATCATACGACATTTATTTAAACCAGTCTCGTTTAAAGTTGCGTTTTTGCAATTGTATACGTAGGAGACGTTGATTTTATCTTTTAAAATGATGATGATTAGTTGATTCCACTTATCCACCCTAGATGGGAAAAGTGGTATAGCTGGATTTTATTGTACTCCAAACAAAATTACAAACTAACCAATCCTACTAGTAGGTATACTAAACAATTCAAATACCAGTATACACTGTTTAAACGCTAATAAACTGATTTAATCATCGATATAATATTTAAACTAGATTAGGTGTCACGGTCCAGAAAGTGGTAGCGAGAAATAGCGCCCTTGTGTCGCTACTTCTTAACAAGCCACAGCCTGACAAAATTATTTTTGCCGATAGGAGAGTAGCTACTGTCTATATGAAACTGTCAAACTACACGTCGTTGTCATAATAAACCCGTTAGTTCACGTTTCCGCCACCAGTACAGATAAGTTTGCAACCTCCGCGACCACATTTTAGATGTCATTTTGTTCGTGAATGTTTATCTTGTTCATACACACATCAAAAGTGTCTAGGGATCAAGCATTTTTAAGCGGATTTCTTGAGATTGAGATGTGGCTTTGTAATAAATTTATGATTTTATAAATTTATATGGATCCTTTTTGGTGCATTTCATAATTTGAATCAGGAACTGTGAATCAAATTCGAGTAAAAGATGAAAATCAGCTGTCAATATTTTCCCTATAAAAACATACAACGCATTGAAGACATTATTAGTGCTACTGTTTCCCTACTACTGATTAAAACCAACGTTATTATGGAGCGGCGACGTCATTTAAGCAGGGAAGAAATGCTCAGAGCCGTGGGAATGATAGAAGCTGGTTCCCGGCAACGTACTGTGGCTTTAGCTCTGAATACAAGTCAGAGTGTTATCAGTCGACTTTGGACACGTTACCGAAGCACTGGTACCGTGGCTGAGCGCCATGGAGGACGGTATCGCTGCACCACACGGAGACAAGACCGATATATTCAAATCTTAACTCGAAGAGCTCCAACAATAACTGCCATGATGTTAGCCGTGAGGCTTCATCACTCTTCAGGGAACTTAATTAGCGACCAAACAGTCAGAAACCGCTTGCATGAAGTGAACCTTCATTCCCGAAGACCGCTACGGGTACCACCTATAGCAATGCACAATCGTAGGATTCGATATCAATGGGCTCTTGAACACAGAAATTGGGCAGAAGAACAATGGCGTTTCGTGTGCTTTTCTGATGAGTCTCGTTTTGGTATGAGACCGGATACAAGACGTATACGACACTGGAGAACCCCTGGACGCCAACAGCGATTAAAATCCTGCCAGGAAGTCCATCCTTATAGTGGTGGAACCATCATGGTATGGGCGGGTATTTGGATCGGCGGAAGAACTGAGTTGATTTGGATCAGAGGCAACCTCAACGCTCAAATTTATGCTGAGACGATTGTATCAGACGTCATCGTTCCTCTACAAGTGCAAATCGGTCCCTTATTTCAGTTAATGCATGATAATGCACGACCGCACACCGCAAGAGTTGTAAGACAGACTCTCGCCGCAGCTAACATCAATGTCCTGCCCTGGCCTGCTCAGTCGCCAGACTTGAACCCGATTGAGCATGCATGGGATATGCTACAGAGAAGAGCTCTGCCGAATATGGAGGGTATCCAGTCGCAAGAAGACCTTTTTTTGTTGTTGCAACGAACATGGGCGGCCATTCCACAGCGTGATTTGGATGAACTCATTTTGAGTATGCCAAACCGATGTTCTTGTGTTGTTAGTGTTCGCGGTAGAAACACGGATTATTAATTGTTTAAGTTACCCAATAAAATTTTAAAGAAAACTGTTATTTCAGTCTTTTTTTCGAACTTTTGTGTTAGTGGTTCAAATGTCAAAAATCCCTTTATTAGGAAAATGGCAAATTTCTTTATTAATGCATAGGTGACTAGGTTTATCGTTACTGTGACAAACGAAAACACTTTATTTGATGAATCCTTAAAGAAAATTTTAATTAATATCAATCAGGAGAAAAGTTATTGCAAAAATATATGTTGATCCCTAGACACTTTTGATGTGTGTATATTATAGCGATGGATTTAATTGAGGCACAACTAGATAAGCTTGAGCGTCTACAAAATTACTGTATATGATTCATTTTGGACTCCGTAAAGATCATGTGTCCGAATTTCGTGCTAAGCTCAAGTGGTCGTCTATTCGTGACCGCCGTAATACTCATATTCCTTCACTCATATTTAACATCCTATTTAACCTTTAATCTCCCTTAAAAAACAAATCTTTCTCGAGGTTGATCATTGAGGTCACTTATATTTCGTGTTTTAATGGCTCCGACTTTGGGCTGCGTAATCCAGAAAATGTTTGTTTGTAGTCTAAGTTGTACATAAAATATATCTACTAGAAAATAAAATTATTTTGTTAGCATATAGTTTGAATGTTCTGTAAACCTTTATACCTACATTTATCCCGTACAGACCTATAGAAATAATATTTACAGTAGAAAATTGCCAAGCATTGGCCTACTGGGTGACAATGGGTAGACACTGACCTGACCCTTTGGGTCAAATCGCTCTACATAAAATGCGCTCAAGGACCCCTTTTATTCCATGGTCCCAATGCTCCAACTCCAAACTGCTCACACATGAGGAGTGTCAACAGAAACACCAATAAATCACTTACGTCATATTTTTGGGGGAAGAACGTATGTAAGTATGTATGTATATATCAATATACAAACATACGTACTCATCAAGCTAGTGTGTATACCTTTGGTAAAAATGGTAGGTATAATGTTAGGATAGCTGCGGCCTACTTACAGAAGAATGTCACTACGATAGTTTCATCATAAGTATAGCTATTCGGGGCTTAATTTGCATAACAATCAAAGTACGTTTCACACCATACTTAATAACCAATTCCATAATGATAAATGTTTAATAGAGTATTCATGTATGTATGTAGATGAGTCTGGTTCTGACCACGGCTGGTGCCACTCGGACGAAACGTCAAGCTAAGATATGTACTTCATCATCATCATCAACAGCCAAAAGACGTCCACTGCTGAACAAAGGCGTCCCCCTTAGAAATAATCCCCACGCTTGGCAGGCGGCTTGGGGATCGCAGTATAGGTGGTAGGAGCAAGACGCTGCTGCCCTTCTTCCTGTTTTCCCTTAGTCGCCTTTTACGAACACCCAATGGGAGGAGATGGGAGACTGCTATTCTTAACCCGACTTCCCACGGGTGTGGGGTATGTTTTTAAACCGCGTCCCGATAAAAATAATGTTCGGTAGGTATGTAGGTTCCAAAACAATTATTCGCGTCGAATGGGGTAATTCTTCTCCTTGATAATAGATTAAATTGTCAGTTGGAAGTTTATTTAAAAAATTATATATTTTTGATACCAATAATATTATAGAATAGAATAGAATACTCTTTATTTGCACACCAAATTAAAACATACAGAAAAACTTACAAAAATAACTTAAATTAGGTACAAATGGCTATCGCTAATAGCGATTTCTTCCGTAATAATCATGATTGATTCTTAATAATTTCGATTATTAATAATAGAATGTATAGGTACATAATTTTCCTTTTTACAAACTCAAGGAATCGTATATATGTTTAGGTGATACAAGTATCACCTAAATATAGATACGAATATATTTTTAGAACCTATAACAATAACCAACGAACTAAAGTGATATTTAATTAAATGATTGAAATTAAATATCCTTAAATATATCCCATGAAATACCAAGCAAAGGAAAAATAAATTAATATTTTCCTAAAAACCCACATAAATAATTAAAATGAAGGTGCTGAAATGCCCATTTTCATTAAGCTTAATGTTGACTATTCATTAACAACAAAGAACTGGGATTAAAGTAAATGAGATATGATTGTTGAGGTCATTCTATCCCGGGGATTTCATTTGGTGAGCTTAATAAATTTATGTAATCTGTATAAACGTCTAGAAATAAAGTAGGTACCTATTTTAATAATAATAATAATAATAATACCAGCCCTTGTTAATGTCCCACTGCTGGGCACGGGCCTTCCTTCAAGATGAAGGGGCTTAGGCCATAGTCCACCACGCTGGCCAAGTGCGGGTTGGCGGACTTCACACGTCATTCGAAAGCTAGTTAGTCTTTCTCGGACATGCAGGTTTCCTCACGATGTTTTCCTTCACCGAAAGCTAGTAACAATCGCACAAAGACGATTCGCACATGATTCATTGAAGAAATCAGAGGTGCGAGCCGGGGTTCGAACCTGCGCACCTTGTTTCCAAGGCAAGCGCTCGCCCACTGAGCTGTTACCGCTCACCTATTTTACTTACCTACATATTATATCTATAATTCAGATTCTGACATGTTGAATTAACCTATGGCGCAATTGACAGCTGTCGGAAATTTCCGTATCCGAATCGGATGAAAACATTTTCATGGATATTTCAAGTATTTACGAAAGCAGAATTTCCACACTGTCATTTGATGTGGATCAAAGTGGACCATTTTAGGTGCATATTTTTTCATCTTCATCAAAAACTCTATAGTTAAGGGTACATAAGTCAGTGAATTATATCCTCCCTGATGAATGACAAGCATTCTTTGCAAAAAATATCATTATCGATGTTAGAGCCTCTCAATCTTATCTTCAGTGTCTAAAACGACGCTTTTTTAACCGACTTCAAAAAAGGAGGTTCTGTATTCGACGCGTATGTATGTAATATTAACAGAAATGCGTAATATTCATATATGTTATTCTATGTGGGCTTCTAAACAAATTTACCAAATTTCACGAGTGTATGTATGTATGTATGTATATATGTATGTATGTATGTATGTATGTATGTATGTATGTATGTATGTAGGTTTGTCCGCGGATTTCTCAGAAACTACAAGTCCGATTTCAAAAATTATTTTTGCAATAGTTAGAGTATTTTTCAACTTAGGGTAGAGTATAAGTTTCATCAAAATCGGTCCAGTAGTTTAAGAGATATAAACTTTTTATGTTTTCAGTAAGTTACTGTAATGTAGACGTTCGAGTTGCGTGATAGTGCTGATACCTATCTTGGTAAAATAAGTCACTAAAAAGTGTTAAATAAACTATTTTTGAAAAAATAAAAACCGACTTCAAAGTAAATTATCTAAAAAGCATAAAATAACGAAAATATTATTGAAGTTGGTGCAGAATATACACAGCAGGTACGCTAACACCAACTTCAATAATATTTTCGTTATTTTATGCTTTTTAGATAATTTACTCTGAAGTCGGTTTTTATTTTTTCAAAAATAGTTTTTTCCTTTGACTAAGAAATAAAATAACCATAATAAACTTATGTTTTATTTGATCTTATACAAAATGTACAAATGTATCAACGTATTAATGACGAAAATGTATAAAAATAACAAAGACAGCGTCTATTGACTTAATTATGACGACTATTGATATACATTGTGTTGTTTGCGAATTGTTGGACCTTCCAACATTTGGACCGTTTTCTATCGCACAAGTCAAGCAGAAGCTGAAAAAAATAACATTACTGAGTAAGTATAAATATTTTTGATTGTATTGGAAAAGAGTTTAAACTTTTTATCTGAATAATTTGGAATCTGAATCGGTTATTGATTTATCCTCCCATTATAATTACACCTTGTAAATATCGCTTCTTAAAATGAATGGTGCCCCACCATAAATAGATAAATATAAAATAACTAAAAGTATTGTAGATTCTTTAAAACATGTATTAAGTATATATCATCACGCCCTTTTAGAGGAGTATACCATCCATAGAAACTATCTTACTTGGCGTCACCACCACGTGACGCCAAGTAAGATTGTTTCTATGTGTGTGGAAAGTCCTAGTAAGTACCTATACATTTTTATTACACTGATAAAATTGCAAAACACTATTTTTTTTCACCGGGTCCTAGGTTCCTTGTACAAATTGCCTTAAGTCGCAGTGTACATATTTGTCGCTAAATTGTCGCCAAGAATGTTACACATTGCTGTGTAAAGCATGCAGTCAGTGTAGCTGCTAAAATTACCGGGCCCAAGAGGTAGCTACTAATGCATCGGGTACTGGGCGGCAGCTAATACTGCAGTCTAAAATCAAGCGAGTTGCATACCATTAAGCGAACGTCTTGCTGGTCTCGTCTCTAGGCGGCTTAGATAAAAATAATATAAAGATACGAGCAACAATGGTCAAAATCAATCAAAATTTACCTTCAACTGGCGTGGGAGGCGCCGGAGCGGGAGACGGCGCTTCCGCTGGTGCTGAGAAAATAAATAAATACTTATAATAATAAATTATTTTATCAACTTGTACCCATTGTACCTAATTACGAATATAATCATTATCATATTGTTTGTAGGAAGCATAGATTAAGAATTTTCTTCACAAAGAAGAGAAAAAGCAGCTGGCCAGTATCATTTTGCAAACTTTTCTGTCGTTTGTTTTTTCAAACTTTTCTGTCATTTTTTCGGGTTCCATATTTAAATGTAAGGATGTCATTGCGGGTTAAATCTGTTAAGTATTCCTCTAGTACATTAAATGGTCTAGATAGTCTATTGTTCAGGGGAACTCCCGCTTGGTAATCACAATTCCAAAAGGGTCTATATGTTGACCAAGAAGGACTGCAAGGAAACCATAAAAAGCCACACATAGATAGATAGAACTTGGTTCTAGCTTAAAAGAGGACCATTACCTGGGGCTGCATCAGTGGCTGGCGCAGGCTCAGAGGCAGCTGGCGCAGGGGCACCTGGGAATACAAGTCATTTAGTAACAATTAAAACTTTTTATCGGGGGTTCTCTTGTCCAGGGGCCTTACCATGAACTCTTATAGCAGGGCAGTTTAACACGAAAAGTGGCTTGTGTAGTTACCGCACACCGTAGTGAGCGCACTAAGTAGCAGGCCACACAGCTATAACGTTGCCCAAACAGGTGAGAGGTCACGTGACAATTTTATAAAAAAAAAACCAAAAACAGTTTATTTCAAGTAGGCCTTTTGGAAAAGCTCAGAGTCACACAACGAGCTATGGAGAGAGCTATGCTCGGAGTTTCTTTGCGCGACAGAATCCGGAATGAGGAGATTCACCAAAGAACCAAGGTCACCGACATAGCTCGTAGAATATGCAAGTTGAAGTGGCAGTGGGCAGGCCACATCGCTCGAAGAACCGATAACCGTTGGGGAAGAAAGGTTCTCGAGTGGCGACCACGAGCCGGAAGACGCAGCGTAGGCAGGCCTCCCACTAGGTGGACCGACGACATTGTTCGCGTCGCAGGAAACCGGTGGATGCAAATAGAAAATTGTCGTTTAAGGGGGAGGCCTTTGTTCAGCAGTGGACGTCTTCCGCCTGGTGATGATGATGAAACAGTATTTTTCGATCATCATCATCCGTATAAAAATATATTAACATTTATTCCCCCGCTCGACTTGACAACTTGGGTATGTCCAGCGACCAATGATATTATATGTAATAGATACGTTACCTACTAATCAATCGACTTTGACAATTAGAAGTACCACAACCAACACTCACACATAATAATATCGCAACATCACAATAATGCATCTATTCAATAAAATTTGTTTATGTATTTGGATAATTTATGCATAATAGTATTTTCGACTGTTCTGATGCGATTAATCAATATAATTAAATCAAAGTGCCACTGTGAATGCTTCCGTGGGTGATGTGCTACTGATGCAAGTAGTGTTAATTGGCTCATCTTTTTCCTGCCACTTTCGGATCGCCTATAACCTACCTACTTACTATCTCTCTCTGATCTTACGTTTAATATAATTGGTTACTAACCGTCAGTAGGCGGGGCGGGCGCGTCAGCGGACGCGGGCGCAGGTGCTGGTGCGGGCGCGGTAGCATCCGCGGGAGCGGGTGCGGCTTCCGGAGGTGGTGCACCCTCAGAGGTTCCAGGAGCTGCAGGCGCAGCACCTTGCCAATTAAACTATATTATTAATATCTAAAGCATTTTATCCAAGTATCGATATATTACCTGTGGGTAAAAATAGCACCCTCTAAACTCTCAGAATAATTAGAATGGAGCTAGTATCGCGTCGATTCCCTGAACAATTTTTTCGTGGCACTTTTGCGGGGTGCGGGAGGCGAAGTAAACACACACAGATACAATTTCACGCATACTCTTGCAAATGTCTAATGCAAACTCTTCATGTTTCTATGAACCTACACAATTCGCAATTATATAAACTCGCAACACATTCAAAAAGATACGCACACAAATAAAGAATGACCTGAACATATGAACAAAAATTTGGCAGAGGGGTTAGCGCATCATGGTCTCTCCAGTGGTATCTCCTCTAAGTCTAAACTATGTAGTTAATATCTAAAGCATTTCATCCAACTATCGATATCCCTGTGAATAGCACCTTCCCATCTCTCTTCCCATTGGGTGTCAGTAGGAGGCGACTAAGGGACAACAAGAAGACGGGTAGCAGTGTCTTCCTATTGGATTATCTACCACCTATACTGCGATCCCCAAGACGCCTGCCAAGCTTTTGGATTATAGAAACTCATCAAATTTTTCCTAATTTTCCCCACCCTTAAGCAAATGCTATGTATGCCCTTGAGTACAATAAAGAGTATTAGACTTTTCCACGTACCTTCGGCTGGCGGAGGTGGTTGTGCGGGAGTGCCTTCTGAAGGCGGCGCCGCGGCTGGCGCTCCTCCTTCTGCAGGCGGTGCACCTTCTGCAGGTGGTGCACCTTCTGCAGGTGGTGCACCTTCTGCGGGTGGTGCTCCTTCTGCGGGTGGTGCCCCTTCTGTAGGTGGTGCCCCTTCTGCCGGTGGTGCCCCTTCTGCTGGTGGTGCCCCTTCTGCCGGTGGGGCACCTTCTGCCGGTGGGGCTCCTTCTGCTGGCGGGGCACCTTCTGCCGGTGGGGCCCCTTCTGCCGCGGGTGCTGCTGATTGTGCTTCACCTTCCTAATAGTATATAAGCTTTGACTAGCATGCCCGAGTTATTACTGCACTCAAAATCAGTTAATGAGCCATTATCTTAGAACTTAAGCATACATTTTTTTTTATAAGGTTAGTGGCCAATTTGAATTGCAAAAGCTGCCATTAGGACTCTTTACGAACCCTCCAAAGTTCAGTTCACGTCACTTAACGATCACCCATCTATGGACTAACCTTGCTTGATGTTTCTTAGCCAACTGACTGACTGTTGTATTAAATAAATAAGTGATAAGATAAAGATAAAGAAAGTGATTGGATAAAGATTCATTATTGGAAATTGTGTCGTACGTTGCTTGATTATAGAACATGCGTTTATCAAAATAAATAGGTACTAAGCATACTAGTTAATAATGAATTTACAGTAGTGTTAGCAAACAATGTGTTAAGCGTATGTTAATTTATTATCAATATACTGGAAACGAACAGCTGTACACACAATTATTCGGTTCAATAAAACGAGACATATCCGAGTTTAAACATATTTCGTGCTGTTATTACAGTGATGTTTACTGTTCCATTATTAGTATCTTTGGTATGTAGAAATATAAATAATATACATTGTATATATAGCCACAGGCCCGGATCTATGGCACCGGATTATAAATAAAAATCTTGCTCCACAAAGCGCCTAGCATACGGAAGCCTGGTTGGCTCACCTTCGACATGTAAGAAAAAAGGCACCACACAGGCCCACACCACAAGTGAACTTGTGATGCCAATTTGAGATTTGAGTTTTTTTAATTATGTAATTTCTCAAACGCTAAAGGGAGGGGCACTCTATCAAGTTTCTCCCCGATTCGAAAAAATCGTAGATCAGGGGCTGTATAGCCACCAAAATATGGTCTAGTAAGGCCGTACCTGATTTGCTATGAGGACTAGATTTTGCGAATAGGTCTACTTGCGTGTAGTTAATTTTGCTATTTGGCCTTTTTGCGCGCACGTTTGCTTTTCGGCCGTTTTGATTATGAGTCATTTTGCTTATGAAAGCGTAGCCGCTGCTATGTTTTGGAGGTCACTGTTCATGATTATTATTCTACTAGAAAAGATCGATGACACCGAATATATTACCACCTATCTACTCTGTGTCGGTGATCTATATGGATCATTATATCATAAACCCATAAAGATAAAGAATATAAACAAAATAATCATATTGAAATCAAACTACTTTTACGGATTTTATCGCACTGCACGGCCTCAAGATACTGTAAGCTCTTACTGCGTAGATTGGACCAACAATAATAATTAAGAAGACCTGAGGGTACACCGGCATAATTGTGACATAGGGACGTTCAACATCTCAGTCCTCCCGTGGCCCCCATGGTTACGGGAGGCTGCAAAGCATTCGAAACGTCGGGATAGTAAAATCTAAAATAAACCGCGATAAAATCCGTAAAAGTAGTTTGATTTCAATGTGTAATATTCGCGTAAGTAAACGACAACTTTAAAATAATCATAGAATAATATTAGAGAAGAATAAGAAGAAGAATAATGTTTATTAAAACACAAAATTACATGATTTATAAAAATACGAGCGCTAAAACATTAGGTAGGTAAGTACAAACTTCCGACTAGCGAATAATTGTTCAAAGATGATAGAGTGATTTTTTAAATAATGATTATTATAAGTAAATGAAATTGTAAAATCTAGTGCCGTTAAAACAGTAAATTTAGTATAGCAAAGGTTTTTTTTAGAATGCAAAGGTTTTTCTTCACTAGAAGCTGACACTCAAACAAGTTTAGTCAGAGAGAATTCTTACTGCAGTAAAACTTACCGAGAACTTACTGAGCAGCAGATTTAAACGGGTGCTTGCATTTTTGGTTTGAGCTACTAAAGCTATTTCAATTTGTATTTATAGTGGGTACTCAGTACTGTTCTTGTACTGTCATGTATCCTGAATATCGCTATATCTCCGTCTAGTTAGAGAATGGCAAAACTGACACTGGCAGCATTGCCACGCTGTATGTTATATGATTGCTAGCGGTCCAGTCTCCATATGTTTCAATTAGGTGTTTTAAAACTTGTTGGAGCACTTGGAGGGCTCCTGGCCTCCACGGACCCCTCGTCTCTACCCCGAACCCCTCAAATATATAACCTACATCGAGGCATTCATAATAATAGTATAATATGTTGGGACAATCCACACATGGTCATCTGATCCCAAACTAAGCAAAGCCTGTACTATGGAAACCAGACAACTGATACTAATACTTATATACATATTTTTTAAATACATAATTAAATAGATAAATAACACCCAGACACTTGGTGGGAATCGAACCCACGACCCATCGGTTAGCGAACAGGGTGTCTAACCACTAGATCAACGGACCCGTCAAAAGATCACTATCTATTGTACCTACCCATTATATCTGAACAGAGCAATGTGTTGCTCCTTGGCAGAAGAATATAATCTGACACTGCTGCAGTACTTACCAGATTAGTCCCTCGCATAAGGTCAATACCTTTTTTTTTTGGGAATGATAGACGCTGTTGGCCGCAGATGGCCATTACAGCTTCACCGGACAATAGGAGGCGAGCGCTTGAAGCGCTCTAGCCTTTACGGCAGAAGTAGCGACGAGCTCAAGGGCACCTCAGGGAGGCACGGCCTCGGCTTGGGCTGTCGCTTAAGAGAGGGCTGAGTTTACCACCGGTTCACAACGCGCCCCCACTGAGAAGAACCGGCAAGAAACTCAGTGGGGTGATGCACGTCGTTGAGGTCGCATACGTTCGTACGTACCCCGGACACCGGTCTCGCCGGCGAGGCCGAAGGGTCGTCCCTTCGGCCTCGCCGGTGAGACTGGTGTGTGATAGCTAGTGTAGCATACGGTTGCCATCTAGTTTGAGAGGCCTATTGGTGTAGTTGTTAGACACCTTGACCACTACCCATACGCCACTAGACCAACGGACCCGTCAATACATACTTGGTTACTTACTACATATTTACATTCTAAAATATGAGCAAACATGTCGCGTAAGTATAATTGATACAATAATACAGGAATAGGTACGTCGCCGACGTAAGAAACGGTAGTGCGGTAAATACATATGGCTGGCCTACTACGAATCTAGCTTACTAATTATCTAGTATTATTAAGTCAATAGCTCCGGTTATGTGTCAGGTCACCTCAATCCGCTACTACTCGATGTTTTGAAATCTTTTTTATTTAACTTTGTAACGGGACAGTAATCAGTTCGTTACGATACGCTCTTCACTAGAGCTGAGACATTAGTTATTAAGTCTCTGATGCTCGGTAATTTTACCATTTACCTGCACGAAATATAGACTTGTATCCTTTACACCGAAGTATAAGGGACCTACCTATTAGGAAAGGGATTTAACACCCAACTACTTTTATCAACAAGCAACCCAATCTTAATCAGTGGAAAATACACGAAATAATTTTTCCATTGTTTCTTCCTCCTAGTTGTTTTTTCTAAGCTCCTAAATTTTCCGGAATTATTCATTAACAACATCAAGACTAGTTGTATCTGTATCGAATTTCTGTGGCTCTAACTGGCATGTTGAATTATGGCTTTATAGGTTAAACAATAAAAATACACTAAATAAATTTCCTATAGCCTCTTCGTCGAAGTCGTTTTCTCTTAGCTCCAAAAGCTGACATTATTCCTTGACAACTTCCAGAGCAACACCAAGAGGTTCCGCAATTTAAGTTCATGCAGTTTTTTACTAATATCAATAGTGACCACGATCTAATTTGATGGTAAGTGATAATATAGCTACAGAAGATAGCGCATATCAACATCACTAGGTAAAGATCCTTAGCCCCACAGATGAAGGTGCAGGATCCCTCATAGAAGCTGTTCCTCGAATAAACTTACCAGGAAGCAAACTTACTCACCTTCCCTAGTCTGACGCTCCACCCGGTTTTGAGCAGGTACCCATCCATATCTCAAGGTAGTTAATAACATATTTATCTTTATTTTCTCAATTTGGTCATTTAATTACTTAGCGTTATTTTCAGTAGAATAAAAAAAAAAAGTATCTCTATCATAAATTTTCATATCTTCCGTACTGGTACTAAAAAGGTTTTTATCACAACATTTTCTAATAACTATGTTATAAGGGTAACATAGGGATAATAGGACACATGATGACACTGGGTACATAAATGACATCCACAACACTTAATACGGTACAGAAAATTAATTTTATTAAACGTATCTTATAAAAACATTATTTAATAAATAATTAATTATACATATAAAAATTACTTTGACATGTTCGAAAAGTTGCGTGGTTGTGAACAACCAATATCGACAATGTACAGAAATGTATGGAAGTAATGTTGCTGGTACCTACTGGGTGGCTGGTTCACCGCGAACAAGTAGGTACGTTATATCACATTGTACTGATGGTTAATTACAATTGTCAGGTGGTACAGATTAAAGGGTTTACAAGTGGGGGGAAGAATTTCATGCCTCAACCTCTTCCTCTTTTACCTTCTGATCTCCTGGTTTGCCCTTTGACCAGTCTGGTTTTTTCTGTGGAAATAAAAGGGACAGAATTAACAACATTAGAATTTTCAATAAGTAAGTTAGGTGAAAGCGGATGAGCTCACATATTTTGAGACTATGGCAAAATAAATCACTTTAAATGGTTTTGTAAAGGCTTTGTAATGAAAATATATACAAAATGGCATTTTAAAGTCCAAATGGGAGTGAATAGTGCACTTCAAAAATGTTGATTACTCTTTCAGTTGCCAAATTATTTATGATCGTATCTATAAATTATTGTTGGATATAATAAATCTAGAAATAGGTTTATAACTATATTTCATGTTTATGCCGTATTATGAAAGTAGCAGGAAATGCAGCCAAGGGACTAAAATATGTATAGAGCAATGCTATAATAATTTTAAACCATTTTTCTCCGCAAGTGTTTCTATAAATGTAGCAACTTTGAGTATCCAGATCTGTGATCCATATGGCAAATATTACATAATAGGACATTAGAAGTATGTTAAAAACATTTGATGATTTTATGGCAATCTTTCCTTGAACACTTGACTTTGTCAAAGGAAACCTCTAAGGTATGTCTGTAAGGTAAGGTAAGCGACTCGACACGTACGCGAGTTAACACGTTTATTATATTTTGTCCAAGTGGGACGTCCATACGCGTGAGTTTTTAAACACAATTTAATTTTAATTATTTATTTTTAATTTAGTGCTAAACTTATTATGATTGAATGCAAGACGTGATCACAGGCACTCTAATATCTATAAAGTCACCTCCCAACAGGCTATTTATGGCTGCACATATGCCTAGATTCAAGTACAACTTAGCACGTGCGTTTCGAATCGCATGTAAAAAGATTCACCTTTAAAAGCTCTTATCCATATTATAAGATATAAAATGATGGACTAAAGCACACACTTTGAAGATCTTAACAAGCTCAAGAAAACCTTCACTATCATAAATCAAAGCGTTCATAGAGCAACCTAAAGAACTATAGTTTATATTACATATGTATATTGTGCGCCATATATGACGCGTGTGTTTGTATCACACAAAGCATGTTTCACACTAAAACTAAGGGCTCGCAATGCAATATATGCCGTAACTTTTCCGACTAAGTGTAATCAGAAGGAAAAATAACGGCAAACTTAATAGTACCGAAAAAAAATAACGGAAATTATTTCAAGAAGTAATGAAATACGATTTGTGGTAGTGCCAATCAGTATCATGTTTAAAATTGGCAAAGATCTTCAGCCTAGAGCGGACAAACAAAAGTTCTACTAATATCGCAGCCATTCTAAAAACGATCCATTTCATAGCTGTGCTAAAAATATAGCATGCCCAGTGTACGAGCAATATCTAAATAAAAACTCGTGTACGTCTTGACTCTCTTTCCTCTATTTACCTTGGCTGCAGCGCCACCCTGTGAAATATTGTACCATGATATTGCAACACGCATAATTTCTAAATTCATCTAATATAAAAAGTCATTTAATTTTTTCTGCCAATAACTATAAAAAGTGTGCAAATGTTCAGTCGAGTGGAGTGTTATATAGGTAGTTTTATGATGAAAATTATTTCTGAAGATCTTGTACACAATTTTTCATAAATTTGGAACACGCAGATTTTGTTTCCGGCTGTTAGTCACTGACAAAAAAAAAATACTTGAGTTCCTATTTTAAGAGGATTGCGAAGCTTTACTCGGGGAGGCCGGAATATTGAGATGAACTCGCTTATAAAACTTGCAGCGTAAGCTTTGGCCGGGGACGTTGGAGCTTAAATGTTATTATCCACAAAATCACAATTGAGTATGAAGCTGTATGTACTGCATCACCCAAACTGTATCTCACCTCATTGTGTCTTATTTAGATGACTTATTAACTCAAAATACTTAACATAAAAAAAGAAACATTTATTTAAATTAATGTGTAATTAAAAATAAGTCATCCTTTGTTCGACAATGGAAAATGATAGTAAGTAATTAGTAGTTAGTTATCGTCTACTTCTTTCCGATAGCCCAGTCAGCCTTCTCCGCTTTCTTGGCCTGTTGAACATGAGTATGTAAGTGATAACTGTTTTAATTCTGCCTTACAACATGTACAACTTATAGACTTTATATGGAATCGAACCAACCAGATATAATTTTAGTAAGGCAATAAAGTTAGGTAAATAAATAGATATTACATAGTTAAAAGTATTGCAGATAAAGTGTGTAAGATAAGTTATGAAATTATTCTTATTAATGAGAGTTACTGAAAAGGAGTTGTTGCAAAATGGGCTAGGAATATGTACACCACCTCAAAAAATCGAGAAAAATCCATAGAATCCGGGAAAAATATAAATATTTCGTTTCAATTACTATTTTTGTTGTAATTTTAATTATAATTATCATTTATTTTATATCTATATTCAACATGGCGTCCTAAGATGGCGTCTCACTGATGTCGAATTGAACTGTCAGCCAGCCAGCTGTAAATAGCTACTGTTGCTGTCACACTTGTCATAATTGGTTGTGTGCTTGTATTGTATATAGTGAATTGATTATCATTGATATTTTAATTATTAAAATGATGTATGAGAAAACAGAAACAAAAATACAAAGAGTACTGTAGTAAAAATACTTATAATGCCATTGATAATAAAAATGATACATGACAGTGACACTTTTCCGGCATGCCAGTTTTATGTTATGTGTTGCAATTTTAAGTAAAAATTCTTAAGTTTTACAAGCAAATAAAGCCAAATTAAAGTAAATGGATAGTTAAAAACTGTTTTATGAGTGTTTCCCTATTTTAGAGTATAGTGTACAAAGTCCTAGCCCAGGCTCCATACATTTTGGAACATCTCTTTTAAACTAAATTCAATGTCGATTGTGTAACTGTAATGCTTAGGTAGTAATTGTGTCAAAGTATCATGAAATCTATCAAATATTCATTTAGATAGACAATGGTATAAGTCAGATTAATATTATTTCTTTGTTCGATTTTGTTTATAAAGATTTCTACCAACCTCTTTGTCGTCTTCTTCAAGGGTGAACTCCTTCTTTTTGACTACCTTCAACTGGTTACGGAAGTTGAATTCGGCGGCCTTCTTTTGTAGCTTGGCGAATTTGTTCTCGTATTTGGACACCTTCTTTAGTGTGGGTTTGACGCTGTAGTACAACAAAAATGATTAAACTAAACGGGTTGAAAACACAAGCTAGTAAGACTTTAGGATCAATATATCAAGCAATTTCAGTTCAACTAAGCCTCTAGTGTCTATCTTAAGCTTGCAGAATGACTCCTAGCAGCTCTTATAAATAGACATATTTTCAGATAAAAATCTAGCTACGTAGGTAACATAGCCTTTGTAGTTACTGGGGCCTGGGCTCTTAAAGCAGGGCAGTTTAACAGGAAAAGTGACCTGTGTTACCCAGCTGTTGTCATCCATACAGGTCAGGTGACAATATTATTGCCACGCTAATTAGTGCGCTCATGGTACAAATTTGTAAGACAGGTCACTTTGCGTGTCAATGCCCTGCTATAAGGTAAGGCATCTGGTCATTGGCCTAGAGTTCTAATACTGATTCGAACTGTAAAACAAGACATAATAAAATAATTGATTAGATTTTTCCTAAAGCCACCGGGCTGACGTCTACGATTTGCTTCTAATTAGTCTTAATTACTAAAGACTGTGAATCTTATTTGATAAGAATAAACACCTCTCGCAAACATTAATAGTGTTTTTAATATTCAGGTCCCAGTGCTCGAAGGCTGAGCGCTATAGTAACCAGGTTACAGGTACCAAAGAACTTTTCTTTTAGTTAGTATCTTAACGAGGTCAGGCAGTAGGTAACTATTTACCGTCTACAAAAACAAAAGCTATTGTGTACGCGTGTTCATATTTAATAACGCAGTTCACTGTCGCAACAAAGGCGACGGAGGGCCCGTGCAGTGTCCTCGTAGAGCCGCCTTTGCTTAATGATACATAGACGTATAAACAAAACGTGAAGTTTGCGATCTCAAAGTCCCCACTCATGAACGTAAACGACGTCAACGAGTCGGTCCTTATGAACGACTGTGTTCGAACCATGTACTCGTACTGTTATTACAATATATGGTTCTGACAGCATATTTATTTGCTGTTTGATCAGAAATTATATAGAGTGGTATTCAGGATTATAATAAACGCTAGTTGGTATACTATTCACTAAACAGAAAATACATTGATTTTAAGATTAATTCATAGAAGAAACATCACACTTATAGGTGCTTAGTTTTAGCTGTACTCTCAGTATTTTGTGGTTTTAGTGTTAAATTCGAATGAAAATATCAACCAACTACAAACATATGTTGACGAAAACTATATGAGTAATTACAAGGAATTCAATTCTAAAACTTATTAAACTCTATGAATTTTTTTTATGATGTCATATTGTTCCGTTATTGTATTATATATACATCCTGTGACGCTCACTTAAAAGGACTAATGTATTTTCCACTTTGAAAAAATTAATTTAAAGAATTTGAATAATGAATGAATATTTATGTGATAGAATAATACCTAATCAGGTCTTATTAATAAATCAAAGGAGAACGAATCTTCTAACAAACTAATTATAAAAACCGGTCAAGCGTGAGTCGGAGCCGCACATAACGGTACCGTAGCAATTTTTTATTTCATAAATAATTTTTAATTAGTATCAATAAAATTACTATTTGTCGTTATTCAGAAACTCTGTGAAAGTTTCAACTGTCTGCCTATTACGGTTCATGAGATACAGTCCGCTGACAGACAGACAGATGGATGGACGGACAGCGGAGGCTTAGTAATAGCGTCCCAAAGGCACCCTTCCGGTACGTAACCCTAAAAACAATGACTTAATTATAGAAACAATGCAAAGTACTTACAATTTGCCTCTGAGGTCATTGACTTGAGAGTTCAGGTCAGAGATCTGTTAAAATAAAATTTGTTTTAGTAGGTATATACCATGAAGATACATAGGCTGATTGATTAGCAAATTAAAAGGAAAGTTAATTATATACTTAATTATTTTCTCAAAATATCAAAGGTTTCATTCAATTAAGAAATCTAAAGATTTATCGTTACTTGTAATAAAGATGGAACACAGAAATATAAGGATAGGTGAAAATTAAAAAAGTAGGCAATGCAAAAGAATTAGGTAAATACATTGAAATAAAGGGGCAGAATAATATTGACTTCTATGAATAGCTAAATAATATATAAAAAGTTAGTATACCTACTTTATATTTAAGCACATAAATATCAACCGTTAAATATATGCACTGTTGGATATACATTTCACGAGTTTGCATCTCAAATACGTAAACTTTATACTTAAAATCAATGCCTTGGACTTAAAAAAAGTTGTGAAATGTATAATTCAACAACACACGGCTGAACTCCATGCATTCGTATGAACATTTAAAGCTCAAAAAGACAAATAGAAACAAAAACAGCACAACATACATCATGAGAAAATATATTAAAAGAAAGAGAGCTTGAAACATTAATATCAGGAGAAGCACAGATCAAGATATAGAGCTGAGCAAATATTAGGCGGTGTTATTTGCGAGTTGTCGTCAGTTTCTTAATGTGTGGTCTGTAGGAACACACTGTACATATTTGCTCCGGAGTAACATTGTGACCGATATATCTAAAACTTGTGCTCTTGCCCTATGAATATATTATTAGACATCATCTGATCATATTCGTGCAATATTCTACTTATCGTGCCTCGTGATTGGTAGCTGGTCGTCTGCAGCTCCTGGGTCTCAATAATCTAAGTATATTCACAGATACGTTTATTTATAATTTGTGCATATTATATTACATGTGCAACAATCAACACGAGCGAGCGCCGTCAATATCCTACCGCTTCGAATTCATTTTATACATTTATTAGTCCAGTGATCGAAGTTGTAACATATTGAGCGCTATCCGAGTACCAGGGGTTCATATTCCAAGTGGCACGTCTCGGTAAAATCAATTCTGTATCCATCGTCGATTTATGTATGAGTACCGCGTTGCAGAAATATGTGTGTCATGGAGTGGCGGTGCAAAATCGATCCAGACTTGCAAATGTGGACTTGTATGTAGAGACAGGTGTTCTGTGTGTCTTTGGACTCGCAAGTGAGCATAGTATGTACCACTCCGTATCCCGGGTGTGAGATGCGGTCGCGCGCCGGGTGGCAGGCACCCACAGGGCTCGGGGCGGGGGCGGGATCATCGACCAGAGCATGGCACTTTCGGTTCAAACACTCGGTGCATACAGGTGTTGCAAAAGGTTTTGTGGGGGTATTTATCAGCAACCGAAAACGCAAACATATCGCGCGGATCGTTACGCAAACGCGAAAAGTTTGGAGATTTGGAACAAGAAGTTTCACTTACACTATGCACTTGCGTGTGCCAATAGAGGAACCAGTCCAGCGTTCCAATTACCACAACTGTATCTTAACTTATTTTACAAAAAAAGAGAAAATTCAGTAAGGGCCTCTTAACTCGCCACCACACATGAAGCGTCACACTGGTGGATGCGGCTAATTATGACTGATGCTCGGTATTAACATAATATTAAAGTGCCATACTATCTTAAGGATGATTTAATATAGATTGATGATGGTTACTGAATTACAGAGACATGCAACAGGCAAAAGCTACAGATGGATGGCGACGAACTGACGGCACCAAGGATGGATTAGGGCGCATAACCACACAGGGATCATCAACGCGATACAACAACGTGAATGGTATGAATCGATGGCGATGTATGTCAGGAGACGTTCGAGGCCGCGATGACGATGAGACGCGAGCATGCAGCGGACAGCCGCGGTGACCGTCCGCGTCGCCGGTGAGTGCAGTGTGGTTACTGTTAACTTGGTCGCTGTAGTTAGTGTAGTTAATGGTGTAAGCTCCATGTCGGATGACGCGCGCCGTGCCCGGCGCCGGCGGAGATCGATTTTGCACCGCACGCGAGCCGCGGCAGGCCGGGCTGTGCCCGCGCCGCCGCCCCTACGCAATGCACACGCCCGCTCTATTGTTGCAATACCAGAGAACGGACCGCCCACCGTTATTTACAACTCAACAACAAACAACCGAAAACTTACAAAGCGTTATCATACGTATAACACGAACTGTCACACGCGCACGTTTGTTACAGAATCGATGACTGGTGGTATTCACAATGTTTATAATGTATTGGTCAATACCTCAAAATCTCTTTTCCTGACTTCGTGTTCCAAATCCCACTTCTGGCCCTCACACACATACATGCGGTCATAATACTCCTGTATTATTCTCTTGAGCATTGCTATAGAAAAAGGAAAGACAAATAATATTATTGAGCCAGCAGAATGAGCATGGGCATCTGTGTGAGTAACCTGCGTCTGTCGACGTGGAGCGACGTGTGCATGTGTGCGGTGAGCCGTAAAACTAACATGTCATGTCGTAACAACTAAATCAGAATCAACTCATATCACGTCATATGCATTCCCAATCCTAATTATGTGGTTTACCTCCATTTTTCTAATTGCGATCGCTCGTTCTAGTTCATATTTATCCCCCTCAAGGTTGTATATTCTGTGCCAGTACATTTGACATATCGTCTGGAGTTCCGCTAAAGAAAAACAATCACATTTTAAGGTTTATGCAATAACGGCGCATCGATAACTGTCTCGCGTGTCTGTGGTGTTTTCTGTGTAGTTGTACGTAGCGTTGGACCTGCCTGGTGGGGTCAAAGCGGAAGCGAAGCTACATGATCAGTACTGAATTGGGTATCAAATGGAACAATCACTGCAGTAGTCCATGATGTTATTGACTAAACACCGATGACAGTATATCTACAATATCTACTACTCGTAGAGCTCGGAGTTGCTACGACGTATTGTTGTTATTTCAGCGTTTATAAATTTAATTGTTATCCACATTGTTAAAGTTGAAGAAATAAAATTTATTTCAGCTCCGTAAATCGACAATTATAAATTTGCTGCGAAAACAAAACAGTTTTTTTAATCTAGTCACATTATCAGCATGAACTAATCAAACGAGAGCGTAATTGCGATGCGCCCAAACCAAGCCAGACCTCGAACTGTCTGCGGGTCACTTCAACCTCGTGGTCGTACTTCTCCTCTTCGAGTTTGGTGATACGATGATGGTATCCGGTTATGATGCTCGTGAGAGCCGCTACAACATCAACCAATTGTTATTCGCGGATGCACGCGCAGACGGACGGATCTACCGAACGAGCCCCGACGGCGACGGGACCACAACGCTTCATCGACGACAGTAAGCCAGTGTGTGAGTTTGAGGAAGAAATTTATGATAAACAGACAGGATAGTGAGAGAAAAAAAAAAGATAGGTACGTTTCACATGGAGCTTAGAGGAAGAAAACTCGTTAGATAGACAAGGCCTGAGAAATCAGCTGTTTGACACACCGTTAAAATTATTAAACCAGCTGACGCAGTAAAGACAACACGGCACATGTCACAAGTAACGTTAAATATTTTAATATCATGAAAGTATTTGTAAGTTTTGTGAGTGTCAAAATGGAGCGCTCTTTGCAGCTCAGCGCGCTACCTCCATGTCTTTTCTTTTAACGATGTATTCCAGATCAAACTTTTCATCCTCGAGGCTAGCGATGCGCTCGTGGTAGTCTTTGCAAACCCTCTTAACTGTATCTATAATATGACATAACACATTTACAAAAGTAATTGGATGAATAGACCTACATATATATAACATATATATAACAGGACAAAAGTAATTTTACGTAGTGTGATAACAGTATACTTGGCCGCGGTGTGAAGTGTATGACGAATTTGGTTTTCCTTTACAATTACAATCTTCAGAGTTAACATAGTGGAATATATTTGCTGGTATCGTGTACACATTCGATAGTTACCTTCGTTTGCATCTTCAATGTTCTTAGGTTTACCGCACCTCTCCTCGATGATGCGCCTCCTTTCCGCCGCTTTGCGTTCCTGCTCCTTCTTCAATTCCTCAGCGGCTTTTTTACGCAGCAACAACTGTTCAAGTATAAGTCGTAAGAATATATTGATTATATATAGGTTATTGCAGACGAGTGACGACTTATTTATGGGCAGTACTGATCTTGAAAATAATTTAGTTTACAAACAACTTATTTTTTATAACTAACATCGTAAACAAACAAAATACTAAATCATAACCAAGTTTCTCTCGAACTCGTCAGATAAAGTTTGTTAGACAGGCCGACGATGAATGTATATTCTGAAGATTCTTTTATTTGGTTTTTCATACTTATATTAATAATTGGGTTCCTATCGATGTGACGATTTATTATCAGTCTTAATAACTGCCGCACAAACAAACGCCAATAGAAATAAAACCAATTAGAATTAACTATATCATTTTCTGATAATTTCATAATTTTGACTCTCGGGGCCTATGCTATATGTTCTATTAAGTATGAGATAATTGATATCTCTACTCACTATTAGAATATAAAGTACTGTTTGCGTTTGAGTGACGTAACTCGTCACTCAAACGATAATCTGATTTCGAAAATGGGATTAATGATTAATAAACTGATTGATTTTGTTTATTATTACGAACAGTCTAATAAAAATGGCAAAATGTCTAAATTACTTACCCTGAGCTTCTTCTTCCTCTCGGGTGTCATGAAACCCTTCTTCGCCTTCTTGGCCTTGGAGGCTTCCTCCATGCGCTTGCGCACCTCAGCACGCTTGCGGTCGATTTCGGCCTGTTTGGCCTTCTTCGCCTAGAGAGAGTCAACCAAATTATAGTGATAACATCCGCTTTTTATTCGTGTTACTACTGTGTTCCCTATTACAAAGTGTTGATGTTAGATGTATATAAGTAAATGTATTTATCTCAAAATGTGGTTATTTTCCAAAATAATTTCGAAAGTAATATGCATTTTAAAAGTTATAATTAATTTTAGGTTATAAATTTAATGTAGTTTGTGTGTATGCGCGCGCGCAAGTGTTGGTGTATTTGTATGTTATTCTGAAAACTATCTGTGTGGTGCTGAAACTTGATCGTAGGTGCTATTCAGCCTCTGTTACTTTACCTCCTCGAGACGCTTTTTCTGTAAAAGAAAAGAATTTTTGTAAATATATTATGTTATTATATACACAATTATGCGTATTAAAATGAGCGAATTACCAAAACAAACGCAAATAAAATTTATCTAAATTTCATGTGCAATAAACTCGTCAGTTTTATTAGAAATTTATCTGTGATGAATGGTTTTGGTAATTCTATATTTGTTTTATAATACACTGCAAGTTATGAAATATTAACAGACGCTGTAGACAATTTGTCATTCTACATTATAAACACTATAGAATAGAAAACAAATGTATGGGAATGACATATCTCTTGACGTGCATTAGCGAAGAGATTTGTCATTTCCATTTATTTATTTTATATTCTCTAGGCTTCATATCGATGAAGCCTAGAGAATATAAAATAAATAAATGGAAATGACAAATCTCTTAGCTGTCATTCTACGATTAGAATGACAGCTAAGGGGGCTGAGGGCCTAGACAACCTGTTTAGGTCTCTCCTCAATCCTTTATTCTACAATACGAAACACTACTTTACGTGATTTAGCGATCACATGTCATTCCCATACATTTATTTTATATTGTCTACCCTTCGTACTGTGGAATGATAACTAAGAGGGCTGAAGACCTAGAGTGGTCTAGGTCCTCAACCCCTTATTCTGCCTTACGAAAAGTTTGAGAATAGAAAACAAATGTATGGAAATGACATACCTTTTCACGTGACTTTGCGAACACATGTCATTCCCATACATTTGTTTTATATTATCTAGTCTTTCGTATTTTAGTATGACAACTTGTCTAGGCCCTCAGTTATTTCAACATACCACTTGTTATATTTGTGCTTATTTTAGTGGTATTTTTGCTAGTGTATTATAAAAACTTGTTACAAACATATAATTGTTATTTGGTGCGAATATAATCTGTGTGCAGTATAAGTATTGGATAAGATCATAATAAATCCACTATGACCCTTCTCACTATGTTTTATAGCAAAATTATTGTTTTATCACATTGATGTTACGGTACTGTTAGACACATATTTTTATTTTTATTTTATTATTTTTAAGAACGGACATAAATTTGAATATAATAATATTAAAAGCTAGTTTCGTAATTTGCTAGATTGAAAGCAAGTGAAATTATAATTGCTATATTAGACATAATAGTTACTTTATTTGTATATTGCAGCGGTGTTTGCAAACGAAATTGTGCGTGTGTATTTCTAAGTTATATTCTATTTTTTTTGAGTTATTTGTTATAGTATTATTTTTTTATTAGATATTATTATTTGTCAGTGTATATATAATATTTCCATTAAGTGCTGTTATACATATATAGGTTTTAGTTGAAATAATTTATACAATTGACTTACGACCTGAAAAAACCTATCTATTCAAATATCAGCTGTAAAAATAGGAAAATAATAAAAGTACTGAATACATCCTAGGAAATCAATATCAATGTACCTATATTGTTTATAAGTTTCTGTATAACATGTATGTAAGGATGACTTTCATTAACCATTCATCATTTTTTTTAAATTAATTCTTATACTGAAGTAAGTATTGATATCTTTAAACTGCAGTTAAATATATAATTAAATTTCATATTTTACAAATCATCATACAAATATTTTTTTCCAATTCATATCTTTATTATTACTAAATCCTAATTATTATTTTGTTTATATGTTCAAAAAATATTTATTTATCTAAATCAGAATTGGAAAGTCATGAATAATCATCACCGTAACAAAAAATAAATTATAATTAAGTTGATATTTATAGTACCTAATTCTAATTTAATTATTATATTAATATTTTTACCATAATATGTCATCATTGTGATCTGTATTGAAAGTGTTTTCGTGAGTGTACAAATGCAGTATGTTAAACAAGCACAACAATTACCTTAAGCTCGAGGAGGCATAGTATTCAATACTATATATAGATGAATACAGGAACACAGCATCGAGTTGATCCCAGCGTAGCACATTGACAGGTCAACAATGAAACAGAAAAAAATAGAGACATTGTGTTAGATTACACAATAAATTAAAAAAATCTATAAAAACACCGACGGCAATGAATTAATACGTCATTCATAGTAAAAGGCTGAACAAATTTTCATTGAACATAACGGAGAAAAAGATTTAAAAAAACAGCATTCAAATTCATCAATTAATTGTAGTTGGTAGTTGTGATACCACAGATTAATAAAACGAGACATCTGCAAACTTACATTGTCGTCCCTTTTTTCAGCACGTGTTAAAAGAAAAAGTATAGAGGTTTTCATAATCCATTGATTATTTTATATTAAAATGGAGTAAGTATATATCATTGTAGTTCATTGATATACTGTGTATCGATGTTGTAGGTACAGTAGTTATAATATGAATATGTTTCAAAATATCAAGGTCAAGCAGGCTTTATCTTTACATACCTTACTTCATCATCCGCCATTGTGTATGTGTTGGTCTAGGTGTCCTGAAATGAGAAGACAATACTTTTCAGTTTTCTTGGGAACTGTCGTATTATTTTTTCCATTATATAAATTCATTTTATGTTACTATCTATTAAGTATACTTAAAATTCAACGATCATTAATACGAGTAAAAAAATGTTTAAGACATAACCCTAACTGAGGTTAGTCCAGCTAAAGTAGATGTGTATCTGAATATTTCCCCTGGTATAATATAAATATTTTCAGACTCCCGTGATACCGAGATGGTAATTAAATAACCAATAGATCTGGAAAAGTAAATTCTGTTATTAGATATTAACTTTTTGACGTAAAAAGTAGTTAGGAGTTCTTTCCTACTTATCATATTAAACTTATCATTTAATTTTAAGATAGAGTTCTTATAATTTTAAGTTCTTATAAAAGTTCTTATTCAGACATGATTAATAGTAAAAAAATTAAGAACTTAAAATATAAAAAATTCTAAGGTCTAACTAAAACTTGACTAAAGACTAACTAAACATGACTTGAATAGACTTGATTAAATTAACTTTTTTTTAACCATGTCTGAATAAGAACTTTTATTTTACTTTTTTTATTCATATTTATTCCGGCTATGATTACCTTATCATTGCAGAGTGATTATTATTCGTATTTATAATAAAATGATTACTATAAAAAATAATTTGAATCACATTGAATATGAAAGTATCTTGATATATTATTGATATGTTCGGGTTATTAATTGTACTCTTTAACTGATACATAATCAATGTCACCTATACTATGCATTTCATAAAATGTCAAGGCTGCATCGATGATGCTAAAATGTCTACAATTTGTAACGCAAGTAAGTGTAACGAATAGCCGTAAATGCGGCGTATTAGGCTAAGATTAGAAGGAACTAGTTTGTTATTCGAAACTATTTGGAGACTCGCCAAATGTAAGTCAAAGTGTGAATAGTGATATTTGATATGCGATACGTTCAACTATCTCTTCAGTACGTGTATAAATCTCATGAAGCAAAAGGTTGAAACTGTCCAAAATATATGCAAGATATTTTTGATTTATAATTGCGTTAAAATCTCGTGCTGAAAAAATCGATGTCTAAAATTAGGTCACTGAAATTGTTACGAGGAAAATCGTTAAAGAATCTGTGTAATAATCCGGTTGCTAACGTAATGAAAATTCCACAATTAGGTTCGGGCGTGTTCGGGGATCTTCGGTTGAGACCGGAGTCTGCGCGGGCGACTGAAATAGGTTGGCTCCGGCACAGCGTATCCAAATTTGGTGGCGCGACCGCGCCGCGACTTCGCTGACTCGGATTTCTGAATCTAAGGAAGTTAGACCGTTTGTCGGTAGAAGCTAAAACATTGTTTCGAATAAATTTAAGTCTCAAGTTACGAGTTTAGGACAAGGACTATTAATGTACTAGTAATGTAATGAACTAGGAGTAATATTGAAATAATGATTAATTCGAACTGTTATTAGGTTTCTTACAAGTGTGTCTACGATAAACCTAGCTTGTATTACTGATGAAGTTCTTTAGCTTTATAAAGCATAAAAAATTAAATAGCTAAAATATTAAAAAATAAATAACCCAACAGGCTTTTTGATAACGTAGCTACAGGGAACGTTTTTAATGTATACTTTGATCCTTATTATGAGCGTGATAAGGATTAAGGAGAATAAGCTGGCACACACTTTTTGCGGAACTGATACCACACGGTGTCCGGTATATCACGACGTATCACTTCACTGTACGATGCACTTTACGGCCGATTTTAAATGTTAGTATATTGCATATAAAACTTTCACTAAAACTCACCTACGGCAAAGAAAAAGAAGATGGCCCTATAGATGGTTCAGCCAACACGAGTCACAGCTGCTGACTGGCGCGAGGCGGGCGGCAAGGTGCGGCGGGCACTGCGTGGGCGCCGCCCGGGGCCCCCGCCCTGAGCTGCGCAGCCGCCCCCCGCGAACACCCTCTCTCGCTTCAGTGCAGACATTTTTAGAGCAGTGTCGTTTTGACACCAGCACCGAAATAACATCAGATGTAAGCTTCAGTTCAAAACAAACCGGATTCCTCGTAATTATTTTACCAACCGAAGCCGCCATGTGCCTTTGGACACTGTTAACATTTATTTCGGCATGACGACCATCTAATAAAACATTTATTGCGTTTTTAATTAACTATTACTGCGTTTTTCAAGCTGAAGGAAACTTTATTAATGATGAAAAACTAAAATCTTGTCTATGGTAGATTTTACTCTCTTATTACGAAAGTCAGTTTAACAATAAACCCAGGTTTAAATTTAGGAAATTGTTCTTTAAACCTGAGTCTAAACCTAGGTTTATCTTTAAACTGCTTTTCGTAATAAGACTGCTATAGTTTAACATTATAATATTTTCATTGATATTTACACAACGTGAATTCCACAATTTATATCATAGCTTATTAGACATATATGTATCTTAGAATATGAAGCTATTTTATAAGTTACACGTTAGTATTGTTTTTATTACTGACGCTACAAAGATTTAGTAGATAAATGTAGTCGTTGCCGTAGCTATACAGGGTGTAAGGGACTAGGTACCCAAATCTTTTTAGTAAGATTTCTCATATTGTCCGTTACAACATTACAGAAACCATTTATATGGAAAATGACAAATGACTTACTTTTTCATTTTTGAGCGGAACATTATTTATTTTTCAAATTACATCGCTAATTTCAATCAACCCCTCCCTTCTAAGGGAGAGACCTTTGTTCAGCAGTGGACTTTTGATGATTGCTAATTTGGCACAAATAAGTAATTTATTTTTAAATTGAAATTAGGCTTTATTATTATACAAATAATGATGTTATCGTAATTTTATTTAAAAAAGCGGTTTTTTTTTGGAAATTCAATAAAAAGCCAATGAAAAATTTCAACACTAGAATGTTCAGAATCATGTACCAGTACATGATTCTGAACATTTTAGTGTTGAAATTTTTCTCCCTGGTATCGGTTTTCGGTACGATGTCCCTTACACCCCGTATAATACCATTGCAAAAATACCTTTGGTTGCTATATGCACAAAATATGACAATCGGATGGATTTCATATAGGTACTTATAAGATCAAGACAAAGAGATGAGATTATGGATCAGGAAAAATGCTCGTGGAACGAGTGTAAAACTCACGAAGCAGCTAGTGATCAAATACTCGAAAGAGCGCAATTTGATTACAGATTTAATTAAACTAGGAGGATAGCAGCTGCGCTGCAGTCACTATCCTTACTAGTAGTTTTAACGTTATTTGAATTTAGTTTTAACTATTTCTGTTTATCAACTCATTCAGGTGCCTGTGAAATCTTATTACTGTTGATTTTTGACAACTTTCAGTTGACCATGATTTTTAGTTTTATAAAAGGTCTATTGCAATGCCTGCTGAAGGTATTGAAATACATATCTCGAAAGTTCAATTCCTACCCAAGACATTTGTATACTTACATGAAACATACAAAAAAGTATACTTACCTACCAGTTGTCTAGAAAATAGCACATGCTCTATCTAGATTGGATCACTTAGTGTATCTACACTTCTTCTATACAAAATATGTATTAAAGAATGAGATGAGATGAGATAATAAGAAGAGAAGTCCAGAAAACTCAGTGCGCTTAATAGGGTAAAGCAGTACCCTACTTCGACTCAAAGATTGTTTATAGGTCACAAGCTTGCCGCATTCGTTTGAAGTAACTGTTTTACTGATAAAAAAAGAAACATATTTTATGACTTTATGGAAACCGGATATTTCTTTTGAAGATTTCTTACCCGTCGACAAAAAATATAGCGTACTTATATAGTGCAGTAATTGAGTAGCTTTGAAAATCTCTATATTCGGTGCCTGTCTTGCGAATTTGTATCGATGTCAAATAACATGATCAACTTTTCCGATATTGTAACGTAAACAAGACTATAAGTTATTGATGAATATTGACTAGAGATATGCATATGTTCGTACATATATTATTATATACATAGTCCATTCTGAAAGGCCGGCATCACCCATCTATGATGGAACATCTATTGTCATAGTGTAGCAATCTCAGCAGAAAAACAAACATGACGTAACGTTTCAGTTGCGCTATCTCGGCACTCGCTGAAAACACGTGTCGTGTTAAATAACTTTTATTTTTTTTACCCGAATGCCCCAGGAAGAGGGCTATGTTTTTTGTGAGTATGTATGTACTATCGCGGACACAAACGTGTACCAGTTTACCACCGCCTGTGTACGCGAGAGATTTTGATTGATAACTGGTACACCGTTCGTTACCACGATAGTACATATAGAAGAAGTAGAACTACATTTATTTCTGATGCACCGGGAATCTGGATTTCCGGCGCACTGCTGTTTTTCAATGTCAACCTTTTTGAAATTTCAATGCCGCATGCCGCATCACTTAGTTACATAAATTAATATTTTTATGAATAATACGAATAAATCTATATATAAGTATATATATATAAATGAATGTTTGTCTGTATGTCTTTTATAGAATCGTAAACTATGCATTTGATCACGTCATGATCATCAGCAAAGTGTTGTGCATGAGCCAAGAAAGGTTTCTGAGTAAAAAGAGTGCGAGTGCAGCTGCGCGGGTCAGCTAGTACAATATAAATAACAAAAGAAAAAAAGATAAGAAGTATGTTGTATGATTTACCATCAGCCTGTCTGTCTATACAATACAAACTATTGTCAATGGTATATACGTCTATTTCTTTGACACGGTCTACAGCCTAAATAGCTCGCTGGACTGTGACTTCATTGATCTGCATTGATCATTAGGTTCGTCGTACAACTCGTAGTTGTACGACGAATGGGAGTTACATAGGCTATATTTACATATATGTTTTCCAAAAAGATTAATATGGTAGCCGTCAATCGCCATTTTCTATTTTTATACTTCCAAAATCATCAATACGGATGAGTATCAAATGAAAAGTTTTAAGTTGGATATGTATTTTGTTTGTACGCAGTCGGGCTTTTTGTGCTTTTATAATTTAATACTTGTCATGCATTTATTACTAGACTAGCAATTTCCTGCGGCTTCGCCCGCTAATTTTTTTAGACCACAAAAGTTTTTTTTTTGAAAATTCGCGAAACACGTTTTGATTTATTTTATTTAGAGAATCTTTTCAGTAAATTTCAAGTCAATCGAACCATACAATAAAAAGTGTCATACAAAAGAAAACATCCCATTTAACCCCTGTAGGAGTCGAATTTTCAAAAAACCTTTCTTAGTGGATGCTTACGTCATAAGAAGAACCTACTATCCAAATTTCAGCTTTCTAGGTCCAGCGGTTTGGCCCGTGCGTTGATGAATCAGTCAGTCAGTCAGTCAGGACAAGTAATTTTATATGTATAGATAGATAGCTGATACGAAACCACGCTACGCCTGAAACAAAGCTGTGTCAAGATTAAATAGATACATATATGTATAGAAGAAGATAACCACCCAATATCAAAGACGTCTGTTGTATAGACAACTTCAAAACATGTCTAAGATTAAAATTTATATAGGTTAACATTCAAAGGAAGTGCGTCTGCGAGTACATTTAATTTATTTATTTCACAAGCGGATACCGCAATGTGTAAACATTATTGTGTTCTGAGGTGAATACCACACAGAATACAGGTGCAGCTGGTGAAATTACCCGGCAATTCCATGATAATTACTTAGTAACTGGCGGCTTCGTGTGGCGTCACCACCTTCCTGTGGTGTGCTGCTTGGGGGGGGGGGGGGGGGGGGTACACCAGTCCGACTACTATCCCTTTGGCCTTTTAGTACCTATGTTGTATTTTCGTCGTATTTTTTTTATGTCTCTTGTTTTATCTTTCGAACACACTGTCGCTGATACTCATCTAATTGTAACAAGACACACTGTTTAAAAAAAACGTGAAAAAATGACGAGGCCGTTGAGTTTCTTGCCGGATCTTGTCAGTTGAGGCCGCGTTGTGATCCGTTGGTAGTTATTTAAAAAAAAATTGACCGTTCATACGTGCAAGCGTTAAGCCTATTTGAAAAAACTATATTTAAAAAAATAAAAAAACCGGCTTCAAAGTCAATTATCTAAAAATCTTTTTTAAAAAAAAATTGAACAGACTTCAATACACTGAAAAGTATAAAATAATTTAAATATTATTGAAGTTGGTGTTAGCTTACCGGCTGTGTATATTTGGCACCAACTTCAATAATATTTAAATTATTTTATACTTTTCAGTGTATTGAAGTCGGTTCAATTTTTTTTTTTAAAACATTTTATTTTAAACTTTTTAGTGATATTTTCATATATAAAGAATGAACCATCGAAAACCGTAAAATTATCTAGGTAGGTTATGATCACATTATCGTCTACATAGTTTTACATAATTCATGTTTCTTCAGAAAAAAATATCCGGTCGTAATGAAATTTGCATGGAATCATCATAGCAGTTTACTCTCTCGAATAAAAAAAGAATCATCGCAATCGGTTCATAATTGTCAGAGCAATGTAATGGAGAACATCAGTTTTATGGTTTTTACCAGATAAATTCCTCCACATCGTTCATGGTCCTCCAGGAAGTTCTTATCTGGTTGTAATAAAATTCATACAGATTTAATACAGTGGTTTCTTCTTTCGAATAAAAAAAGAATCATTGAAATTGGTAAATATTTGCCAGAGTTATGACCATTTTTGTCCTTAAAAAGCGACATAGTCATCGATATAGGCTTTCCTGCAGCTCTCAGTGCGCAGTCACCATTCTTGTTTTTCAGGAACTACTTATTACTACGCAATAATTTTTTTATGGGACCCAATCAATGGATTGAAGAATGGATGGAAGAAAGATTTTTTCAAATCGGTTCATAATTGACAGAGTTATGCGCGAACATACATAAAAAAAAAATATATACAGACGAATTGAGAACCTCCTCCTTTTTTGAAGTCGGTTAAAAAGCATAAAATAACGAAAATATATTGAAGTCGGTGCTAGCACATCATGTTAACTAACGACTAGCACGAGCTGACACCGACTTCAATATAGTATTTTCGTTATTTTATGCTTTAATTTACTTTGAAGCCGGTTTTTTATTTTTTTAAATATAGTTTATTTAACACTTTTTAGTGACTTATTTTAGCAATATAGGTATCAGCACTATCACACAACTCGAATGTCTACGTTACAGTAACTTAGTGAAAACATAAAAAGTGTATATCTCTTAAACTACTGGACCGATTTTGATGAAACTTTTACTCTACCCTAAGTTGAAAAATACTCTAACTATTGTAAAAATAATTTTCGAAATCGGACCTTTAGTTTCTGAGAAATCCGCGGACAAACCTACATACATACATACATACACTCATAAAATTTGGTAAATATGTTTAGAAGCCCACATAGACTAACATATAATAATATTACGCGTTTTTATTAATATTACATACATACGCGTCGAATAGAGAAACTTCTTTTTGAAGCCGGTTAATAAATAAATTGAATTTAACTTATTATTATAGTAACAGGTGACGCGTGTCGCTTACAACCCGTCGCAGGTCGTGCTTGTATTTTTATTAAACTACATAAAAATGTTAATAAAGATAGTCCATTATTAACATCGTATAAAGATGCAAGACGCTTACGGAAATAAATATTAATTTCGATATCTGAAGAGGGAATACATTATGAGGGTGGATATTAAGAACTCAAAATAATTTCTGTACGAACACTACTGTATAGAAATTATTCTGCGTAGCTACTAAAAAAACGTTCAAGTGCGAGTCGGACCAGCGCACCGAGGGTTCCATACTTCATCATCATCATCATTAGCAGGCGAAAGAAATCCACTGCTGAACAAAGGCCTTTCCCTTAGAAGGGAGGGGTTGCCATAATCCCCACGCTAGGCAGGCGGCTTGGGGATCGCAGTATAGGTGAAAGATAAATCAAAAAGAAAGACGCTGCTGCCCGTCTTCCCGTTCTCGCTTAGTCGCCTCTTACGACACCCAACGAGAGGAGATAGGAGGATGCAATTCTAACCCGGCCCCCCACGGGCCATACTTACTTTGGACCTATTAAAGTTATTATACCATTCGTTTAACATCTCAGAAAGCAAACAAAAAACACACTAGTTTGTTTGTCGAGGCTTTTTAGGGCTATTAAAAAACTGTCCCTCCTTAAACTTCGGAGATAAGGGCTACTATTACTACTACTACTACTACTACTATACTACTACTTTTACTACTACTACTACTACTACTACTATACTACTACTACTACTACTTACTACTACTATGGGGTTACTATTTTTATTCAGTGTAATCTAGCAAGTTAATAGAAAAACTCTACTGGTCAGTCTTACATACATTTTCTCGGTACCTTCGCCTTCGTGATGTACCAGTAAACCGCTTGCTTTGCAAACCGGAAGCCGATGTACCTAATTTAATACAACAACCATAAATCCACTGGGATTTTTACAGCCCACTGGCATGAAAGAGATAAACTAAATATCGTTTAGACATTACATTTTTGCAAAGAATTTTCACAAGGGAAATTTGAGTACCTACTTACGTTGCGCAAAACGCAAAGTGTTCTAACGTACATAAGATTTTCTATCCCTTTTACTTCTGACGCAGAAGATAAGGATAGAACAGCTACAGTGCTACGAGTTGCCTCTTTTGCAAGGTTACTCTGGAAACCAATATGAAATTCAATCTATTCCAATTTTAAATTCTCCCAATCAAATGGCATGATCGTCTCGTCAGCACGGACTAGCGCTACTGGATTGGTAGAATTTAAAATTGGAATGGATTGAAATTCATACTGTTTACCAGAGTAACCCAGCAGATACACGCTTCAAGTTGAATCGAGTTCGCAAATGACTTCGTTTATGGAGCTCGCGCCGATGTTAAGGGTCGATACAGTAACTTTATCGGTATTATCGTAAATGAAGATATCTCCGTGAAAGCGGTGACCTTGTTATGTGTATTTGATGACGTCATAAATTTTGATATGGCATTTTCAAATGGGCTACGAGTGTAAGCTACAAATGACCAACAATATAATATTTAGCTACCACCATTTTTAATAATTATCTACTTATTTATTTCGTTAAGGTTGACCGGAAATAGTATACAATGTTATTTTAAAGTATTTTTCAATGTTTTTGTCTGTATGTACAATGTAGTTCCTACTTAATATACATATATGTATTACTAGCTGACCCGCGCAGCTCCGCCCGCGCTTGTATTACATTTTGCTCCCCTTTTCTCCCTTCTCCCTTGATTTATTTCTCTCTCCATCCGTCTTATAAGAAAAATCTAATTCTATGCTCTCTCTCTCCTCTCTCTCTTTCCCCCTCCCGCTTCGATCCCCGTCACACTCCCCCTCTTCCTCTCCCCGTTGTCCCTTCTCTGAACCCCTCACCCCTTCTATTCTCCAACCTTGCTCCCCCTTACTCCTCCTTACTCCCCCTCACTCCCCCTTGGTCTATCTTAATCCCCCTATTCCTCACCTCATGACCCCCTCCTGGAATATCATCTCCCTCTCTCTTCTCTCTTGTATTCTCCTCCCGTTCTATATATCCTCGTCAATCATGGTATCTGGGATTCTTACCCACTTAAACCCCTGCAGCTGTCGCATCGCCACAGACCTGATGATGGTGATGTTGATGACCTGGGCTCTCCAGTGAGATCTGCACCAAAACGGTGCCAGGTTTTGGTGCAGATCTCACTGGATCTAACAAGGGGACGGGGCTCGCAACCCCGTCACCGTCCTCTTCTGGTTCGCAGCCGTCTCCCATCAAAGTAATGATTCTGCCTAACGTTGCTTAACCTAGCGGCATAAAATATACCTTACGATCTATTCTCAGACCTACCCGATATACACACAAAATTTCATACAAATCGGTTCACCCATCTATATATATACATAGGGAAGACAGACAGCGGGAGCGACTTTGTTTTATAATATGTATATAGAAGATATATGTTTGCATGTAGCTTAAATAACGCATTTTAAAAAGACGACAACATGTGAGTGCGGAGACGGTGTTAAATATGAATATCTACCTATTAGTAGTAGTTAGTAGTATTCCTTTTCCAGTGACAAAACTTGCATTTTCCAGGAGCCCCAAAGTAAAAGTAATCAAACATCAATCCATTTGCGAGATAAAAAGTACCCTAAGACCTGATGTGTGTAATATACTAGTTATGGCTTAGGTGATTTTTTAAATCACATAGTATTTTTTCGAATGATATTATTAAAAAATATATATTATATAATATATTTAAAAACGGACAAATCTTTATTCTGTAGGGACACTTTTATTTTCGGGAGTAAAAATACCCTATAACCTGTCTCATAATATACTAAGTTACACTGCGCAAACATTAAAATTTGGCTAAAAAGGCAAAGAACTACAAACTACCTATACAAAAATAGACGCGGCCTAGTTACAGTTGTATTCTACATTGTAGTATTGATTGTACAATTTTGTTCATATTACGGTATGTCTGTGTACGAGACTAACCCCTTAATTTAAAGTTCCGTGGAACTAACGTTCCGGATCTAAAACAGAGTTTTGGCTAAGCTTCCGAACCGCAAATGCCTCAGCGGGAGACTCCAAACGGAGGTAATATGTAATAAAAGCTAACAAAGTTTAATTAAGGCTTTTTGTGTTTCAGTCACAGAATTTTTTATCTCGATTTAAAACAGAACCAGTTTTATTAGAGAAAGTAAAATGCTCTATATGATTTCCCTCGCGCTCTTTTAATAGGATTCAAGAGATCTCTCGCCTCTCTGAATACGACCCTTAATCTAAGATAACAGTCGTGTGTTCAAATATATATTTCAGCACCTTGAAATAAATATTTGAAATGTGGAGACTCTTAAATTTTTATTAAGTACCTTAAGATTTAATTTAGCTAACATTTTAATTAAGTATGTATCTTAACATTTCGCGTTAACTGTCGAAGAAAACAAAGTTTGACATTTATTTGTATACATTTTGGCCTTCTATCGAAGATTTTGCCATACAGTAAGGGCCTACCTCATGGGTAGCCAACCTTAGTGGATTCGTCAGTTGCCTTGCCTGCACTAAACAAACTGCCGATTATCATCTTAGGCCCGAGTGTATTCATTTTGTAAACAATACTTGCCAATCGCGTAAGTGAGATGGCCAAATAACCTAAACGAGAAACGGCCACTGCGTTAAGTAGGTATTGTTGACCTCTCCCCGGTTGCATCAATCTTCCATTCCATTGGATTAAGAGTGTAACCGGACGTTACGTTTACGCAGTTATGCACATTTTTTGACGCGGTGAGACCTTCAAAAGGTCCCCGGGAGCTGTGGGGCTCGATCGGGGTATGTGGCATTTTTACCCACTAAACCTCCCACGGTTGTCACATCAGCACATGATACACACCCGGACTCTCTGGTGGGATGTGCACCTGGAGCACCTCAGTGCCTTCCTTGCCTTTGAGCCCGCCGCTGGGAGGGCGCATTGTAGTCCCCCGGGAACCGGACTCGGTAATCACGGGGTCAGGGTCGCAACCTCGCCGTTGCGCCGTCCTCCTTGGAGTTGCCGCCGTACTTAGTGGACGCCATAGGGCCCACATCCCGAACGTCCAGCGACTCCGAAGGGCGTAGTAAGCACTTGTGCTTTAATTGGCCGTTGTGATCATATCGGGAAGGAGGACTTACTAACTAGTAAATAAATACTTTCTCTGTACGTCTAACTTTGACTATCAAAAATAAATTTATTATGCTCGACTGTTTCTACTTTTCAATACCACGCACCATTTATCATACTAACATCAATTTAAGGAGCAAACAATAATGTTTACTCTTTCGGCAAAGGTCAATAGTATCCGATACCACAATAAAAACACTGATCCGTCGATTGTATTGTAAAGGAAAGTATGTATGAAACAGGAGCCGATCGTTACGTCGTTCATCCAAATATAAATAGCCGCCGTGCCAAAATAGCACAGAAGTATACAATAATCAGCTTCCATTGTTATTTTAAAATTCATTGATCTACTATTTGTTTTCTTCAGTTCCGATCTCATTACACTTGCGAATTTCACAGACTAATACCTAATACATTCTCATATACATTGAAAAATTTAACTACATATTCTAATATATAAATAATGACCTAACTGCAATCTCTAACTGGAGCAGTCTAATCTAAGACAAAAACTATTATTATTGGCAGCAAAGCTCTTATTGCTAGGGTTGACTGGGACCGGTTACCACCTATCATTTTGATGCAGTTCTCATACCATACAGCAAAGAAGTTAAAAATCTAGGTATAATTTTTGATCAAACTTTGTCATGGACTCCGCAAGTTGCTGAGGTAAGCAGGAAGTTGTTTGCTGTTGCTAGATCACTTAGGCGGCTTCGTATTTTTTTGCCGATTGACACCTAAATTGCGCTCTCCAAGTGTTTACTTCTGCCTCATCTTAATTACGATGACGTCAGCTATCTAGATCGTACTGAGGAGCTATTAAACAAACTTGAGCGACTTCAGAATTTCTGTATTCGGTTCATATTTGGCTTGCGCAAATATGACCACGTCTCCATGTTTTGTAACAGGTACAAGTGGCTCCCTATTCGCCTTCGCCGAAATACTCATATCCTCTCTTTGCTTTATACTGTTCTTTACAATCCTAGGGCATCAATATTTAACCACTATTCAACATCACGCCCTTCGGACTTCCGAATTACGTCTAGTTACACCTTTTCATACGTCTCATGCATACACGAAATCGTTTACTGTTCAAGCAGCAGTCTTATCACGATTTGCCAAGACTTCGTAATCTTGACAGTTCGGTGTGGAGTATGACGTAGTTATCGACGTAGAAACGTCATTTTCGGTATTAGCTAAGTCGATAACTACATCATACTCCACACCGAACTGTCAAGATTACGAAGTCTTGGCAAATCGTGATAAGACTGCTGCTTGAACAGTAAACGATTTCGTGTATGCATGAGACGTATGAAAAGGTGTAACTGGCCGTCTGTGAAATTCCTTGCCACAGAATATAAGACGAGCTCAGAATCTGGAATCATTTACTATCTTTCCCTTCCGTACCTAAATCTATTCTTTCTCTAATTTTTAGTATGTAATAGTACTTATATAAAGTCATAGAGCTACATCATGGAGTTCATTATTTGTTAATTTATATATTTTAATATAAATTTTATGTTATTATATTTTTATTTATATACATACCTATCTAATGTTGTAATTACACCTGCCCTTCAACATACTGTCTTGTACCCCAAGGTTATCTAGAAGAGATCTCTTTAGCGATAAGACCGTCTTAAATTGTCACACTGTAATTTTACTTTTCCCTTTTAAGCTGTATCTTCTCTTTTGGTGTACAATAAGAATATTTGTATTATATATATGTGGGATTGCGTTATAAAATATCTACTTTTCTATTATAATCTTTTATTAACAATCGGTACATGCAATAATTATCGTAAGTCTGACACGTCTATTATTTTCCGTTGTCCTGGTAACATGGAACATTGTCTTCCTTACGGGCGGCTATTCATTACAATAAAGGCAGCTATTCCCACTCGGCCATACTGCGTGGTCATTTGCCCCAGATGAGGTGACATCGTTTAAAGCAGCAGCAGCAGTTGAAGGTCTCATCAATATCCTCAAATTCTTTTATAAAGGAGTCTATTCCGTAGGCATCATCTCCGCTGAAAGGCGTCATTGAATGCTCTAGGTCACTAAAGGAAATTCGGAATTCGGATCCATTACGGACAAGTCTTCATCATCTCTTACTCTCTTCGGCGGCATTGTATAATGTCTGCGTGTCTTCTAATAATTCAAAAGTCTTATAATCTTCAATCTTCTTAATAATCTTACGTCGTATCTAGTTTGTAGTTAGTTTGTAGTTCCAATGATAACGCTCAATTCTGGGTGCAGACGTTTAATCTCCATATGTGTGCCAACAGAATTATTTTACATTTTCCGCCATGAGCGGTGTGCATAGACAACAGAACCTTCCTCTATAAAACCTACTGTATTATATAGGACTATACTCTAAGCATAAGTAAAGATTACAACATAGAGTATATACCAAATCCTCCACTCTTAATCTAACAATAATATAATAATTAAATATAAACAACATAAAATAGAGAAACAATATCATGAATAAAACTATATCAGTACATGGTAAGAACACAAGTCACCAATTAGTCACTGTCAAAACCATAACGTTTGACGGGTTTGCGCGAGCGTTTGGGTGCACGTTCAGAGGGCGATGGAGTGGGATTAACTTGACCACGAATAGACTCTTTGCACGACTGACCAACATCATCCAGGCGGGGCTGTGATGTGGAATGCTCTACCCTCTCCAACAACCTGTCTGTGTCTACACTGGCTAGCGAGTCACGCACTTCAACTACCGGCTCTAACACTGTTTGTTCCGACTGTACGCCACCAGCCTCAATGCGATCCGTTGCCTCCGGATATACACAAGAGCTGCTTCTCGAACGCCGTTTTAGGTGATCAATATGGCGGTGAGTAGGAGATCCGTCACAAGTCTCAACAGTGTAATTGTTTTTCCCCCGCCGCTCTAGGATCTGCCCTTGAGACCATTTTGTACCACGTCCAAAATTCCTATACCGTACCTCTTCTCCAGGATCTACACTTCTAGGGGCCACTAAATTCTCGCCCCTATACTGATTTTTTTTATGGACATGTTGTGTTACATCAGGTCTTAATACGTCAAGTCTAGTTCTCAAATTTCTACCCTGTAGTAAACGGGCGGGTGTCTCCCCAGTAGAGCTATGAACGGTATTATGATAGATTAACAGAAATCTACATATAGCTAACTCAACATTAATACACTGACGACGGGCTTTTTTAATGACATTCTTGATTATTTTTACAGCGTTTTTAGCCGCACCGTTAGACGCTGGATGATAAGGAGGGGTAAACATCTGCTCAATACCATTTTTACTAAGGAAGTTCTTAAATTCTACACTAGTAAAAGGGGGTCCATTATCTGAAACAACCTGCCTAGGTAGTCCCCATCGCGACCATGATTCACGGAGTTTACCGATTGTGGCATCTGCCGTTGTTCGACCCATTTTAAAAACTTCAATCCATTTCGAATTGGCGTCTATTATTACTAAATAGGTATTTCCATCAATTGGCCCTAAAAAATCTAAATGAAGTCTTTCATACGGGCGCTGCGGGAAGCGCCATCGCTGTGGCGGAGCTGCCGCCGGCGCGGCCGCGACCTCGGCGCAAGTGCTGCACGCTCGACAAGTCGCCTCAACGGCCTCATCTAACCCAGGCCACCAAACGTAACTACGCGCTAACGCTTTTGTTTTTACCATGCCCATATGTGAATCGTGGAGCTCTTGCAGCACCCTCGCTTTACAAGATTGCGGTACTACCAAACGATATCCCCACATAACACAACCTAACTCAATATATAGCTCATCCTTGCGGGCATAAAAGGGCTTCAATTGAGCTATATCTAAATCCTTAGGCCAGCCATTTGTAATATAAAAAGATACACGACTCAATGTAGGATCACGTGCTGTCTCTTTTTTGACAGTTGCATTGTCCAGTAACATTGCGTTAGTCGCAAAATGTAGATACGTTTGCTCCGGTGGATCTAGTTTGTCATCGTCATCGACTGGTAAGCGGGACAAAATATCAGCACCGTTATTGCTTGAGCTAACATACTCTATATCGAAATCGTAAGCCGCGACAATAAGTGCCCATCTCTGCATTCGACTAGCTGCCTTTGTTAGGTCCGAATATGCTAACTAAGGGTTTATGATCAGTTTTGAGAACAAATCGTTTACCATACAGGTATTGGTGGAATTTACCTATACAATAGACGATAGCTAATGCCTCACGATGTATTTGCGAGTACGCTTGCTCTGACGTTTTGAGTTTACGTGATACATACGCAACTTCCCGTTCCTGCCCTGTGGTTGTATCACGCTGAGATAGTATACCACCAATACCACGTGCACTGGCGTCACATGTTAGCACTAACTTTGCCTTCGGATCATAGTGTGCGCGTGTTTGGCTACTTATCATCAACTTTTTAACCGCCTCGAAAGCGGCAGCCCTCGTTTGGTCCCACTGCCAACTTTGCCCTTTGCGTAACAGTTCATGCAGTGGAAACAGGAGATCACCAAGTTTAGGTACAAATCTTGCATAAAAATTTATCATCCCTAAAAATGATTTTAGCTCAGAAACATTTCTTGGTATCGGCATATCTCTAATAGCGCTAATTTTACTTGGGTCTGCACGTATACCCTGTTTGTCAACTACAAAACCAAGGTATTTAATCTCTTTCGATAAAAATGAACATTTGTTTTTATTTATTTTAAGGCCTGCCTTGTCAAGACTCCGAATTAACATCTCTAGAGACCTTAAATGTGACGCTCTATCCTTTCCAGTAACTATTATATCATCACAGAAACATTGAACATTAGGTATATCCTTAACCAAGTTACTCATTATTCTCTGGAAAATACCACTACTGGAAGCCAACCCGTACACTAAGCGATTGTATCGAAATAATCCACGATGTGTGTTAATAACTGTGAATCTTTTGGACTCTTCGGTAAGGCATACCTGGTTATAGGCCTGTGATAGACCGATCTTCGAGAACTCTTCACCCCCAGCGAGATTGGATAACAGCTCGTCAATCCGAGGCAACGGATACCGATCCACCATTAACACGGGATTTAGTGTGACTTTAAAATCGGCACATATGCGTAATGCGCCATTGGCTTTACGTACCAATACAAGTGGTGTCGCCCAGTCGGAACAATCAACGGGCTCGACGACGCCATCGCGAACCATAGCGTCTAACTCAGCATCGACTCGCTCACGTAGTGCGAACGGCACAGGCCGCGCGCGGCAAAACACCGGCTCGGCGCCCTCCCGCACCCGCAGTGTCGCAAACCCATCATTGTACCGTCCTAATCCGCCATCGAAAACAGCCTTATATCTGTCGAGAACGGAAGAAATATCATTACAATTTAACATATTGTAGTTATTTTCAGATCCAGCCAGAGAAGGGATTTGAATATTCAACTCTGCAAGCCACTGTCTGCCAATTAAAGATGTGACTCCCTTGTCTACAACATACAGCTCAAGATATCTTTTTAACTCTTTAAACTGCACCAAAGGCTTAATTACACCTATAGGTGCTACTTTCATACCGTTATAAAATTTAAATACAATGTTGCTTTTCTCAATCTTTACATCGCTAAATAGGGATTCATAAGTTTTTTTTATTAATGCAGGAACACGCAGTGCCTGTGTCAACCTCCATCGTTAACTGGCGATTATTAACAATCAACGTTAAACTCACCGGCTTATAATCACTGAGGTTTAATTGGAACATCGATTCTTCCTCCTCCTCACAACTAGAGTTCGATGACTTAGCGGCATCTTCTTGGCAAGCGGCATAATGGCTCCTCTGTGGACCACTTTTGCCCGCTTTCAGCCACTTCCTATTTGTCAGATAAGGACACACCTTCCTCAAGTGCCCTTTGTTCCTACATAAACTGCACACAAAATTACGGTATTTGCAGCTTTCCGTTTCATGTGAACCACCACACGCCTTACACGTGTCGACTGAAGCTTGCCGCGATCCACCGCCGCCGCTGGATTTGGTGTCAGCTACATAACTAGCACCTGTGCGACGCTGAACGGTACGCGATGATGTACGCACCGCGTGCACTTCGGCTGTAGCCGGCACCATGGGCGCCTCCACTGCTGCAGAATCACGCTCCGCAGCTTCCAGTGCAGTTGCCAACGTCACCGCATTGGCGAATGTTAAGGTTGATGGTTCAGCAAATAAACGCTGCCGAATTAAATCACTTCTTACACCACATACAAATTGATCACGCAAGTTATCATTTAACGTTGCCGCGAATTCGCAATCTTTCGACATTTTCTTTAACATCGCTACATACTGCATTATGCTTTCAGACTGATCTTGCCTTCTCTGGCGAAAGCGATAGCGCTCAGCCCAAATAGACGGACGTGGCTGTAAGTGCTTTCGCACCAGGGCCACCAACTCGCTGTACGAAAGGTCGGCTGGCTTAGCTGGACTGGCGAGCGTCACCATTAACTCATAAACACTATCGCCAACTAAAGCTATTAGTGTTGAATGTTTCAGATCGTCTTTGATGCGATTAGCTGTAAAATACATCTCTACACGCTCGCAATATAGTGTCCAATTACCTGTCTCCATATTGAATTCGTTTATTTTGCCGATGGACATTTTTTATAATTTTATGCACGCCTCGGTTATATTTCGTCGCCAAATAGTTTGTAGTTAGTTTGTAGTTCTAATGATAACGCTCAATTCTGGGTGCAGACGGTTAATCTCCATATGTGTGCCAACAGAATTATTTTACATTTTCCGCCATGAGCGGTGTGCATAGACAACAGAACCTTCCTCTATAAAACCTACTGTATTATATAGGACTATACTCTAAGCATAAGTAAAGATTACAACATAGAGTATATACCAGTATCGTCGTATAGGTACTTCTAATATTGGATTGTTAATCTTGCATCATCTTCTTCTGCACTCCAACTTGATATAGCTCAGCTTCATCCCAGACGAGCCCCCAAAAGTTGTGGGATTGCGTTATAAAATATCTACTTTTCTATTATAATCTTTTATCAATTAACAATCGGTACATGCAATAATTATCGTAAGTCTGACACGTCTGTTATTTTCCGTTGTCCTGGTAACATGGAACATTGTCTTCCTTACGGGCGGCTATTCATTACAATAAAGGCAGCTATTCCCACTTATATATGTACTGAATATGTATGAGACACCTACCCTTCCATATTCTGTCCTGTACCCCAAGGTTGTCTGGAAGAGATCGCTTTAGCGATAAGACCGTCTTAAATTGTCACACTGTAATTTTATTTTTCCCTTTTAAGCTGTATCTTCTCTTTTGGTGTACAATAAAGAATATTTGTATTGTATTGTATATTAACCACCATGGTCAGGCGTGTGACATGATGATCAATTGTTGAGAATTAATATTTCCTAAGCTAAATATAGGTAGGTAACTCCGAAATCAGCCCCACAAAGTATCTAAGCGTCAAAAATAAGATTAGGATAACGATGTCTCGCGCTACGTGATACATGCAAATTGAAAGAACTTTTCTAAAGAATCAACCTTGGATGTTTCTTGGAATTTTATAAGAAAACGATGTTCTCTGAACTAGGTATAAGTGATCTTGTACCATGGATAAAATTAATATAAAACATATTTTTTACATTGCTTAGTTGCTATTGGAAAAAGGAAGGTGTAGGTATATAAGAAGACCTGAGGGTATACTGGGATAATTGTGGCATAAGAACGTTCAAGACCTCAGTAGCCCCCGTAACCATGGGTGCTGCAAATCATTCGAAACGATGCGTCGCCAAAGTAATCAAAAAAGTAATCAAAATCTAAAATAAACCGGAATACGTAAAAGGAGTTTTATTTAGCTGACCCACGCAGCTCCGCCTGCGCTGTGTTTACGTTAACTAAACTTTCAATAATATACATTCGCATAGAATACAAAACCTCCTTCGGTTAAAAACTTGGACCCACTTTGTACTTGCCCTCCAAAGCACGGAGACGTTTAGTTCAAATGGCGTTAAACGGTCACCCATCTATTTAATGACCTTAATTAACGTTGCTTAACCTGATCGATTTCCAAACATTGTTAACAACTGTCTATGAGTGTTCCCCTACAAATATTTATTATTATTATAATGAAAAATTGTTAAAATCGGAGCAAGCGTATAACCAAGTACACATTTTGGCCTTAGTCCCCTCTCCCAAGGGAACCGTGCCGAATGTCGGGATAAAAAGTATCCTATGTCCTACCTCGGAGTAATACCTCAAAATATCTTCAATGTACAGAATTGGACCTTTTACAGTTTTATTATAAGTATAGATAGATGTAGTATTCGCGTAAATAAAAGACAGCATTAGGTATATACAATTATGTAAATCTGTATACTTTTACAATGGTAAAATCCCTTTTACTTTAGAATTTTTTGGTCAGGGATACTTGAAAACAGCTACAGTAGTCTTCACACCAGAACACTCCGTGTTTCGGAGGGCACGTATAAACCACTCCCGATCGACTTCTGTGAGCTAAAATCTACAGTAGTGGTCACCTATGAAAACAACGAGATTTGACCCTTGGCGAGTCCTGGGGTATGCTAATACTCTTGGAACCTGCATTAATATCAATCAGGAAAGTAAACACGAGGAGTTGGAAAAACCATTTCCACTTCCCCCTATGCAAAGCGGGAGACTAACAATCGATTTTAAGGCGGTTTAACTGCATAGGAAAATTATTACAGATAGGCTAACAGCTCATCTGCAAGGCACCATGGACGCTAAATTAGGAACCTATTACCGTTATACAGCCACTGAGTTCAAATATACTAATAGACAACCGATTGCCTGACGGTCCTATTGGTCTAGTGGTTAGACACCCTGGCCGTTACCCAATAGGTCGTGGGTTCGATTCCCATCTCGTGACTAGGTGTTATCGTCTATTAAAGTAGGTAGGTATGTATTTTCAAAAAAAATATATAAGTATATAATTATTTGTAATGAATGAATGTATATACGGTAATTGTAAGTATAGCAGGTCAGTTTAAAACGAAAAGTGACCTGTCTCACAAAGGAGTTGTTCCAGAAATGTATGGAGCCTGGGCCAACACCATGTACACTATATGTATAGATAAAGTAACTGTTTTGTAATGTTGTCTTTTTTTAATATTGCTTCGTTTTATTGTACATTTAAGATATCTTGGTCAAGGAGAGAAACACCAAAGATAATATAATACTACTGTAGCAACACCACACAATAATATGATGGATCGGAAATACGTAATTAAAATGTCATTTTGACGGATTTTGATTTTGACGGACGGATTCTAATCCAAATCACAGGCGATAATCAATACAGTAAAGCCCCGGGTCAAGAAAGAAACAGTCAATGAATGTCCGTAAACATAAATAATCACTAAAAACTTCGAAATACAATATGTACTCCACGCGTAAACAATCTATTACGAAACGTCACATATAGCATTAACTGTCAAGTAGTGAACCAACGTCAAACGCAACTGTCATGACTGCCCTAAAAACAGGGTGGACATACTAAATAACTCCATAAGTAATCATTTATGTACAATTGTACTCTGCTTCAAATTAATTTATGAGTATTTTTATGGAACTCTCCTATATTTTTCCTATTTTTCCATGTAGTGTACATAGTGTTGGCCCAAAATGGAACATCTCCTTTGTACCATGATACTAATTAGCGTGACAATAATATTGTCACGTGACCACTCACCTCCTCCTCACTGTTTGGGTGACGTAATAGCTGGGTGAACTGCTAATTAGTGCGCTCATGGTAAGCACACAAGTCACTTTTCGTGTTAAACTGCCCTGCTTGAAGAGTTAATGGTAAGACCCCTGGACCCAAACTATGACAAACTCGCATCCACAGTCATGCGTTGATGATGTTTTTACAACTAGTATAGTAATTTATAATTGCGCACGTCAATAAGTCGACTGGAAGTACGCCTGCATATACCGTCTATGTTACGTTATGTATGCTACATTATTATGTATGTACATTCCTTCATGTAATTTGAACCCAAGTATCAAGCTTTCTCTTTGATACCGTGGAACACATACACAACGCTGTCACATTCAAATATTTCTGAGTACCTACATCCATGTTTTGTAATTTTTTTTATATTGTATGATTCACTTAAAGAAAACAAAAAAAAATATAGCTAAATATAGGCCCCTTCTTCCTAAATAGACTTCGTTCACGACATAAAGGGCATTAAAGGGGCATAGTAGGTAAGTAAAGATTCTATAATTCTACCAACTACGAGGTTACCTACATCATAATAAAAACAATCGAAAATGAAAACAAGAATAAAACACAGTTGTGTCGAATGATCATAATTAATTGGATTAAACTACTAACGCGAATCTTTGTTAAAATGACGTATATGTCGGCAGATGGCCATCACCCCCTGATTCCAGGCGTATCATAGAAAATCCGATCCCAGGCCCGGGGTATGATCCCAGGTTTCCCAGCAACAAACGATGATTTAGATGACAATACAATCGTTTATTCCCAGATCACATTCGTAACAATAGTATACTATAGAGGCAACGATCAAAAGGAGAAATGCTTCACGCCTCCAGCGACGGCCACTGTTTTTCTTTTCACCAATATGGCGACCGCGCTGGCCGGCTCCTGTTTCCCGTTAGCACACGCTACTGACGCCACCTGACGTCCACTCGCGGTACTTGCCTCCGAGCACGCCAATCGTCTTGGTTATTCCCACGGTTATTCCATATCCCGACGTATATGTAGTTGTACAAATGATTATTATTTGGGTCAAAGGCAACGTAGAACGTTAGAATTTTAACTTAAAATATTTTTGTACACAAAATCTGTGCCAGAAGAACTCATAACGTGTACTACAAGTGCAACGTTTTGGTATTCTCTGAGTGGTACTACTTAAAACTTAATCCCTTAACTGTGACATTTTGGTGTCATCTCTATGTCTGCAACAGTATTTCCCAATTTCCTAATATTTTTCTGTAATATTTTCCAATTAAATTCATTCATCACTAGCATCGATATCACTAGCCTAAAGACAGCGCTGTTTCTTGTAGCGCCATCTGTTTGGAAATGTTCACATTAAGACTCTAGTACATTGCTCGTGAAATTGTGTAAAACCCGCCACCTTCTCATTTCCACCAATAAGATTTTGAATGTATGGTAAGCTAGTGCCATCTATCATACTTAAGGTGATACGCAGTGTCACATAGTAAACACGAAGACACATTTGCGGTGATATTTTTTATCAAGTTCAAAGGCTTTCGGAAATTTTTCAGAAAGATTTGGTTCTTGGTGGCAGCGACCGCGAACGAAAATTTTCCGATTTTCGTTTTCTAATTATTACTTGATAATATAATTTATTTTGCAAAATAATTGTTATTTAACTACTTGACACTGGCGAAATCATCAATGAATTTATGGAAACCATATTTTTGTGGTTAATAGAAGATTTACAGTCCGCCCAAAAAAATATAAACCGCCATGTTGCGGATATAATCGGAACTAATTTCTTCTTGTTAGCATGCATACAATTTTGGTTACATTGCGACAAAGGCGCCCCTCATTACAGGGTATTTATTTTACTGGTCAGGCTATACCTTTTTTGTTTGACGCGGGGGAAATCTTCCAAAGATCCCCGGGAGCTAGCACTAAAACCACCGCGGCTGTCGCATCGGCACATGAGAGGGGGGACCCCAGGGCTCTCCGGTGGGATCTGCACCAGGGGCCCCTCAGTGCCTTGCCTTTGAGCCCGCCGCCGGGGGGCGCATTGTAGCCCCCCGGGAAAACCTGACACGGTACTCACGGGGCCGGGGGTCGCAACCCCGCCGCCGTCCTCTTCGGAGTCGCCGCCGTACTCAATGGACGCTCAAAGGACCCACACCCCGAGCGTCCAACGACTCCAAAGGGACTGGTCAGGCTATACCTATGCTATCTAATTTTACAAAAATCCTTTTTCTAAACTATCGTAGAGCGATTAAACGTATATTATCATCAATATAATTAACCGGCTTCAAAAAAGGAGGTTCTGTATTCGACGCGTATGTATATAATATTAATAAAAATGCGTAATATTCATATATGTTAGTCTATGTGGGCTTCTAAACAAATTTACCAAATTTCACGAGTGTATGTATGTATGTAGGTTTGTCCGCGGATTTCTCAGAAACTACAAGACCGATTTCGAAAATTCTTTTTGCAATAGTTAGAGTATTTTTTAACTTAGGGTAGAGTATAAGTTTCATCAAAATCGGTCCAGTAGTTTAAGAGATATAAACTTTTTATGTTTTCATTAAGTTACTGTAATGTAGACGTTCGAGTTGCGTGATAATACCTATCTTGGTAAAATAAGTCACTAAAAAGTGTTAAATAAACTATTTAAAAAAAAATAAAAACCGACTTCAAAGTAAATTATCTAAAAAGCATAAAATAACGAAAATATATTGAAGTCGGTGTCAGCTGGTGATAGTGTTAGTTAACATGATTAGCTAGCACCGACTTCAATATATTTTCGTTATTTTATGCGTTTTAGACAATTTACTATGGAGTCGGTTTTTTTTTTCGTTCTCTACGTTTTTTTTCACTTATTTATATAAGTACGAGTACATACATTACTCGTTTTGGATAGTTACCCCTAGAGGCGCTGAGGTTGATTTCGATCCCATTTGATGGCAAGCGGCGATGTAATCGGGGATTATAAAGCACACAGGCTTATTGAAAGCCTATTCAATCTAGCCTTTAAGACACACACAATATATTAGGGCCCGAAAAGCAACGCACGCAAACTATTCCAGTCTTTAGCTTTATGAATTTCAAATTACGAAGCAAGTTGGCTTAACTGGACTGATGGGACGTTCACCCGTGGGGTGTCCGGGTAACAATAACGCCCACCCATCTCCTCCCGTTGGCTGTCCGTAAGAGGCGACTAAGGGAAAACAAGAAGATGGGCAGTAGAGTGTTTCTATTGGATTACGTACCACCTATACTGCGATCTCCAAGACGCCTGCCAAGCGTGGGGATCATGGTTATATTGGTGGGAGACCTTTGTTCAACAGTGGGCGTCAGTGGCGTGCACAGAGGGTAGGCAAATAAACTTATTCGGTTTGTTTAACCTACTTTAAGTATATTAGTGTACCATTTACCCATATGTTAGCAAATTCTATAGACATATTAATTTGCATTTAAAAACGGTAATAAGGTTATTCAGTGGCCGTACACACAAAAAGACTTTGCCTACCCTACGATTTCTCTAAATAATCTTAATTTAAAAATATTTTACTGACATGGTATTAACGTGATGTTTATAAATGTGAATAGATAGACCTATAATGTAACTAACATTACAGGATATTTGTGGTGCCACACTAACAAATAGCTTAGAGTACAGATAACTCGCAGATATTTTTGCCTACTTTCTGTGCACGCCACTGGTCTTTCGGCTGCTATTAATGATGGGACGTTCACAACATAAGAATGTAGTTGTGGTGCGTCTCGTCGTCCGATGATAGAATGGGGAAGATACAAAGAAGACGAAGAAGAATTCATGCAATTCCTGCGAACACTCTCCAAACGTCCTGTAGAATAACAAGAGGGTGGCTACTCTGCGCCTGTGCTCTAGGCTTTGTAGATTGGCTTCCACTAACCCAGTGTCGCCAATTAGCCTCTAAGCGCACCTCTCCACTGAGACCAAAGTTGCTAGGTGGCATTTTGCAGCACCAGCCCATACATTTACAGTACTCCACACACAACCGCTCCATGATATCAGCTCCACTTGAAAGTTTTCTAACCGCTTGATGTTGGTAAAAACCTTCCGGAGGCTAACTATGGAAAAAAAAAAAAAACCCGATTTAGGGTTTTTGAGATACTTTTTGTAATAAACTGTTATGTACCCTTTTTAATATGAATAAAGAAAAAAAAAAAAAAAACTGATGTACGCAGGTACATCGCTCGGTATGTTGCCACGTCCACGTCAGCAGCCAAAATACGTCCACTGCTGAACAAAGGCCTCTCCCTTAGAAGGGAGAGGTTACCATAATCCCCACGCTTAGCAGGCGGCTTGAGGCAGTATAGATGGCAGGTTAATCCAGTAAAAAGACGCTGATGCCCGTCTTCCTGTTTTCCCTTCGTCGCCTCTTACTGATGCCCAACGGGAGAAGGTGGGGGATTCTTACCCGGACACCTCATAGGTTACCCTGCCGCAATATATGAGTAGCAGTGCATGGCCAGCTTCTACCTCATGCATGCTCTACAAGGGGACTTTCAGTGACACCTAAATTAAAGAGTTGCCTGTTAAAGTTGCAATGAGCAGTCTAGGCGGATCTTATATATGTACTAATAGCGCGTCGGCTTGCGGAAGTGCAAGTCTGGCCAACACCACTGCTGTCCACTATGGTATTAACACTTACGATTCATCATCATCATCATTATCAGCCGGAAGACGTCCACTGCTGAACATAGGCCTCCCCCTTAGAACGCCACAATGAACGACAATTGGCTATTTGCATCCACCGGTTACCTGCGACGCGCACAATGTCGTCTGTCCACCTAGTGGGAGGCCTGCCTACGCTGCGTCTTCCGGTTCGTGGTCGCCACTCGAGAACCTTTCTTCCCCAACGGTTATCGGTTCTTCGAGCGATGTGGCCTGCCCATTGCCACTTCAACTTGCAGATTCTGAGAGCTATGTCGGTGACCTTGGTTCTTCGGCGAATCTCCACATTTCGGATTCTGTCGCGCAAAGAAACTCCGAGCATAGCTCTCTCCATGGCTCGTTGTGTGACTCTGAACTTCTCTAAAAGGCCAGCCGTTAGAGACCACGTCTCAGTACCATATGTCATCACTGGCAACACACACTGGTTAAAAACCTTCGTCTTCAGGCACTGCGGTATTTCGGACGAGAAGATATCGCGTAGTTTCCCGAACGCTGCCCATCCGAGTTGGATTCTTCGGGCGACCTCTTTGTCGAAGTTGGACCGACCTAACTGGATAGTTTGTCCTAGGTATACGTAGTGGTCAACAACTTCGAGTGTATCGTTCCCAACAACTACCGGTACGGGTGCAACATGGACATTAGACATGATCTTCGTCTTGTCCATGTTCATTTTAAGACCCACCTGTTGGGAAACGCTACTGAGGTCGCTGAGCATCGTATTGAGGTCCTCCAGCGACTCTGCCATAATGACTATATCATCGGCAAAACGAAGGTGAGTGATGTATTCGCCATTGATGTTGATGCCGAATCCGTACCAGTCCAAGAGCTTGAAAACGTCCTCCAATGCATTTGAGAACAGTTTCGGAGAAATAACGTCTCCCTGTCTCACACCTCGCTGCAATGGGATTGGTTTCGTGCTCTCGTCCTGTAGTCGGATCGACATGGTGGCGTTGCTGTACAAACACTTCAACACTTCGATGTACCTATAGTCAATGTGGCACCGCTGGAGGGACTGCAATACTGCCCAGGTCTCGATTGAATCGAAGGCTTTTTCGTAGTCCACAAACGCTAGACATAATGGCCGATTATACTCCTCGGTCTTCTGTATAATCTGGCGGAGCGTATGTATGTGGTCTACGGTGCTAAAGCCTTTTCGGAACCCGGCTTGTTCGGGTGGCTGGAAGTCATCAAACCTGCGTTCGAGACGGTTCGTAATGACTCTCGAAAACAGCTTGTATACATGGCTCAGGAGTGAGATGGGTCTATAATTCTTCAGTAAAGTGTTATTGTTAACACAAGTAAAGTAAAGTGTTGTTGTTGTTGTTGTTGTGTGTGTGTTAACACTTACGATTAGGGTTTGCCAACTATTATAAAATAATAATAATAATGCCAGCCATTGTTTTTGTGCCACTGTTGGGCACCGGCCTGCTGGCCAAGTGCGGGTTGGCGGACTTCACACGTCATTCAAAAGCTAGTAAGTCTTTCTCAGACTTGCAGGTTTCCTTACGATGTTTTCCTTCACCGAGTGCTAATAACAATCGCACATGATTAATTAAAGAAATCAGATGAGCGAGTTGGGGTTCGAACCTGCGCACCTTGTTTCCAAGGCGAGCGCTCTCCCACTGAGCTGTAACTGCTAATACGACCCAATTATAATATAAACTAAAAAAAAAGTATTGGTAGATTGACGATAATGATTCTAATTAACTCGGTTAAAATTCGATCTGTATTTAAAATTTAGGAGCATTTCAAAATAAATTTTAGGTAACGTTTACTGGTCTACTACCCGTGGGGTTCCGGGTTAGAACTGCATTCCCCCATCTCCTCTCGTTGGGTGTCGTAAGACGCGACTAAGCGAGAACAGGAAGACAGGCAGCAGCGCCTTTCTTTTGGATTTATCTTCCACCTATACTGCGATCCCCAAGCCGCCTGCCAAGCGTGGGGATTATGGCAACTCCTCCCTTCTAAGGGAGAGGCCTTTGTTCAGCAGTGGACGTATTTTGCTTGCTGATGATGATGATGATGTTTACTGGTCTCCTGACAAGTTATGTACCAGCGCAATGTCAGATATTCTGCCACCTAGCAGTAATCTGTAAACATTGCTTTGTATCGATGTAAATGGCACTGTAGCTGGTGAAATTATCGAGCTCAAGAAGACATAATAACTAATGCTTCGGGTGACAACCGGCAATGCAGTGCCATCTAGAGGCACGCGTGTCGCTTAAAAACACAGCAATAATGAGATTTGAAATTCGTGATTGAACGAGGTTCGCCCTGCTTCGGCCCCACCCCCGACTGCCAAACTTGTTTCAGAATGAAACTGACCTAATTTAACCGCTGCAGTCCCCCTCAGCACCGACTGACGTCATAACCCACTTTCAGACCCAGCATGCATTATGTTCCAATTTCATTGTTCACACAATAACGATTGTATTGCAACGAGTAATAGTTACTGTTATCGCGTGGCAAGTGCAATGCCCTTTAAGTCATTTGGTTTCGATGCGGTGTGGTGTACAGTCAGAAACTGGGTCATCCCGGGTTACAAACCTTTATTCATGAATCGAACGCGCAGGGTGCTAGATTTCGTTCATCCTTACCCATGAGTTGTTAAAGGCACTAATGTGTTTCAAACTTTCTTACAAATAGCACGTCAACTAACGGTGCAGAGGTCCGTACCAGCATTCTGCCTACAAGACTTTTCCTAGCATGGTAAAGAACCATTTTGATGGAGGCATGAGATGCTCATAGCCCGTTATAATTACTATTCGGTAAGCGATCAGACCAAAGAAGCAAGGTCACCGACATAGCTTGTAGAATATGCAATTTGAAGTGGCAGTGGGCAGGCCACATCGCTCGAAGAACCGATAACCGTTGGGGAAGAAATGTTCTCGAGTGGCGACCACGAACCGGAAGACGCAGCGTTGGCAGGCCGTCCACTAGGTGGACCAACGACATTGTTCGCATCGCAGGCAACCGGTGGATGCAAATGGCAAATTGTCGTACATTGTGGTGGTCTAGGGGGAGGCCTAAGTTCAGCAGTGGACGTCTTCCGGCTGATGATGAAGAAGCGATCAGTTGGTTAAGCAGCCTCAGATGGGTGACCTTAGATCGGAGGGCATGCGAAAACTCCCGGTTCCGTAGGTTCCGGTCGTTATCACCTAGACAGCATTCGTTAAGCCAAGTCAGAGACCTAAACGCAGTTTAAGCTGATCCCAGATTATCCATTAACCAAACGAAAAAACAATTGAGGTTTATACGTATACCTACATAATATTGTCGGTCAGTTAAGCTAACACTAATACATACTCACTATGGCACTAATACATTATATCGACTAGGTATGTGACCCCGAACATGATAGTGTTTGAAATAGAACAAAATAGCTAAATCCATTACGGTTCAGTGTTAAAATAGGAACGATCAAACAACGTTCCAATGGAACAAAAGTCTGGAAGGTCAGCCTAGCCTCAGTGCTGTGATGTCATACTTTTTAACCGACTTCAAAAAGGAGGCTCTGTATTCGACGCTTATGTATGTATATAGGGGGCTTTTCTAAACAAATGTACCAAATCTCACGAGCGTATGTATGTAGGTTTGTCTACGGTTTTCTCAGAAACTACAAATTCGATTGCAATTATTATTTTTGCAATAGATTGAGTATTTTTTTAGCTTTGGGACGAGTACAAGTTTTATCTAAATCTGTTCAATAGTTTAACGGCTATAGACATTTCATTTTGTTTTTTAGTTAGGTACACTAACGTAGGCGTTCGAGTTGCGTGTAGTGGATACCTATCATGGTAAAATAAAAGTTGCTAAAATAGAAAAGTGTTAAATAAACTATTTTTAAATAAAAACAGACTCCAAAGAAAACGATCTAAAAAGCATTAAATAACGACAGCACCGACTTCAATATATTTTCATTCTTTGATGTTTTTAGATAGTTTCCTTTGAAGTCGGTTTTTAGGGTTCCATACCTAAAAGTTAAAAAAGGAAGGTAAAAAAAGGAAAATGGTCTGACTTCGTCTGTCTCTCTGTCTGTCGGTCTCAGTCGGTCTATCGATTTGGGATTTGGAATATAGTGTTAGATCTTACTTATCCAACCTCATCGCAAATGAAAAAATATCAAAACAGATTTTTATTTTTGTTTATGTCACGCAGTTTTTGGCTGATAATCAAAAATGTCAAAAAAGATAGCGCCCCCCTTTATCTCCGAAGTTTGTGGAGGGAAAAATCTAAAATAATTATTGGTAATATATGTCTATCTATATTTTACAATACAAATAAAATGAAAATATAATACAATATAACTAAAAAACCTCGACAAACAAATTTAATTTTGCGGTTTGTTTCTTTTCTATCTGACCCTCAATACGCGAGTCCGACTCGCACTTGACCGGTATTTTTTTTACTCAACATAAGCTAATGCTTGATTGCAGCCCCACCTGATGGAAAGCGGCGACGCAATCGAAGATGGTCAAGCACACTAGCTTATTAAAAGCCTATTCACTCTAGCCTTGAAGATACCCACATTGTAATCGGGCTGGAAACCCGACGCAGATAAACTGTTATGAATACAATTTACAAATAATTATCGGCAGATTAAAAACTGTCTGCCTTCGAAATTAGATTTCTTCTTCAGTATTTCGCGATTGCGTATCTGATTTTTCCCCTAAATGTCAAAAGGGTAGGGTTGATACACTGGTACTTGTTGCACGGTGACCGGGTTACGGCGGGGTAAGTGGGGGCAGTGCGGGGTGCGGGAGACCAGCTCGGGCCAGCTGGTGACTGCGTCGGACGCATCTTGTCGCATCCAACCTATTTTAGGAACGAACCTGCATTAAAGTTCGAAGGTCATATTACTCATGTAGACATAATATTCCATTTTTAAATAGCTATTCACAAATATGAACGTTTTGAAAATAATGTATTGTGACTAATGTTCAGACAGTTGACTAAAATAAATTTGTTATGGTGTGGCGTTCCAAGGCCCCTATATGTTCAGCAGTGGACGTCTTCCGGCTGGTGATGATGATGAAAAATGACAATCCCGCTGAGTTTCTTGCCGGATCTTCTCATTTAAGGCCGCATTCTGATCCGATGGTATAGCTTTCTAAAAAAAAATACCCGTCAAAACTGCTATCGTTAGCCTATTTAAAATAAATAATTTGTATTTTAAATGTTTATTTATTTCATTTTATAATTTTTGTACACACAATAACATTAAAGGAAAACGGAAATATCGGAAAGAATAGTATAAAGGCACAGCTTATTTAAATGTAATTTAAAATAATAAAAATAAAAAACTACCTAATTAATTATTTATTAATTTGTCATACCAATTGGCGTAAACTATCCGTATCTTTAAAAAAACTGCTCGCATTAGGATATAATGTAGGTGCATTGGAAGTTGCTTTGAGGAAGCTCAGTGTTACATATCGATTGCTTAAGAGAGGCCGGTGTTTGGTGACGTCAGAGCTAGAAGGCATGCCGCGGGCGCGGCAGCGAGCCTCCATTCATAGGACTCCGAGCACGCACACAAACGCAACCAGCCCACACGTACACAAGGCCGCATGATTGTGATTTTCGTAATGACGTCACTAGCGCCCGACCAATGAGCGCGCAGACCCATTCAAGCCTAACTCCTGAAAGGAGATTCGCTTCACAGTCGAACCTCCGCCACGTAGGCGGTATAGCGGGAACAGTGACAGTATACACCCCCAAAAATGCAAGTTATTTTAGCGTTGTCGAAAGAAAGTTTGGTAATAAAGCATAATTTATGTAATCGTGCACGTCAGAAATGGTAAGTTATATGAATAGTATTGAGTTGATGTCTTTGGACTTATGGTAAACTCTAGATAGGTAGTTCATGCAGGATCTCTATTTGTTTTTTTTAAAACAAATCCGTAGCAACCACGTGTAGAGGGCTACGAGAGTTGCTACGTCGCCTACGCGCTGTCTGGCCCGTAGCTCCGTAGACTCGCCCACGCTCTGTATTTCCTCACCACTGAAATGCTGCCTTAACTTATTTGGACTTGTATTTTATATAGGATTCAAATGAACATGAAAAAAAAATACTCATTTCAAAAATTAACATCTAAAGAAAGTTTACTGAAATTCGTCGACACTTTAACTCTATTGTAAACGACACTACAGCGCGATCAGCTGGTTAAGCAACGTCAGTCCATAGATGGGTGAGCTTTAATAGCATTCTAACTGAGCTTCTCCGTTCTTTGGAGGGCACGTAAGAAGTCCGCCCCGGATGTTTTCATCTAGACAGCAGTTGTTAAGCCAAGCCAAAAGCCTACAGATAGCTTAAGCAGCTCTGATTAGTTAGCCACTATCAAAATGACAAACTAACACACTGAAATGCATGTTACAATAACTTTATGTTTCCTATATGAAGTCGTAAAGATAGATAGATAATGCTTTATTACCCCACCATTATAAAACACCCAGAAAAATGTGAGAAATTTCAGTAAAGTTAAATATTACATTGGGTAGCCTTATCACTAATAATGATTTACCAGGCAATCTTTGGAAGGAGAGGATATATGATCTTTTATGTATATAATTATATAGCATCGCTATATAATTATAAATAATTACATAAAAGTTATATATATATAGCTTATTATCCATACAATACAGGAAAATAGGTCCTTAGCTAGAAGTCGTAATAACAAAACAATTGTAGTGGCATAAGGGCGCATCTTAAAAGAACAACCAAATCTATTAAATAATATTCGTTGTATAATTGTATTTGCAAGATTGTGCATTATTGGACTTAAAATTAGTTGATCAAATACACCTCAGTAATTATTGTGAATGTGTGACTTCGACTTCATTTAGGGTAAGTCGAGGGGAAGTAGCCGTACGGTAGAGTCACGAAAAATGAAGTTATTAAGTGGTACTTTCACGCTGCCCAAGTATTCCAAAAAATCTAAAGGATATGTAAAATTCACCCATTTCGTTCCGTTTGTTAACCGACTTCAAAAAAAGGAGGAGGTTATCAATTCGGTTGTATGTTTTTTTTTTTTTTATGTTTGTTACCTCAGAACTCTGTCGTTTACGAACCGATTTGGAAAATTAGCTTTCAGATTGGTTCCATTTTCTTCAAAATCAAGTTCTGATGATGAGTATGAGTAACTGAGGGAACTCCTTAAATGTTATAGGCATACATATAGCGTTTTTGGTATTTTTAGAAACTAGTCAAGCATTTTCATTCAGAAAGTATCATTTGGTGAAGTGGATCTGATGAAGAAGGCCATAGATGGCCACCGGAACTCTGTAATAAAATTAACAATCCATCCTATCCTAGTCGTGCCTACTAAACGTAGAACTACCAAATTTGGACTCGATGGATAGTTCTTGACGAGTAGTTGCTAGAAAAATAGAGATCAGGGTCTGATGGTGGAGCAGGAAGGTTGTCACGGGATCTCTGCACCAATAAACGTAGATCCGCCGAGTTTGGGATCGTTGGGTAGCTCTCGATGAGTAGTTGCTAGAAAAATGGTGATCAGCGTCTGATGATGGAGCAAGAAGGTCGTCACGGGATCTCGGCACCAATAAACATAGACCCACCGAGTTTGGGTTCGTTGGGTAGCTCTTGACGAGTAGTTGCTAGAACAATGGTGATCAAGGTCTGTTAATGGAGCAGGAAGGTCGTCACGGTATCTCGGCACCAACAAACGTAGACCTACCGAGCTTACAGTCCATGGTTCTCGAAAACTACGAGTATAACACCTAGATATCTTCGGTTTATGGCAATTGGTTAGTTTTATTAAGATATTGTCACATCAAAATTTTTTTAAATTTTTGCTTATGCTTATATTTTAGTGATGGTCCATAGTTGTTTTATGTAGTGGGTGTTTTTAAAATAAATATTAAACTGGCTGTTTGTCAGAATAAAATATAAGTTGTTAAAAGTTAACCTAATAATACACCAAGGGAACCACTAAAAAGAATAAAATAAAAATAATTTTTACAAAAAAAAGGACCGCCTTCAAAATGCAACTAAAAGCCTGATATAATTTCTAAGAATTAGTGGTTTTTACATCTACATTGTTGGACTTGGACTACAACATATTATAAATACATATAACTATCGAAGTCGGCGCCTAACGTCTCTTACAAGGGCAGTAGGTACCTAACTGTTTTCCAGTTTTTGTTAAATTTACATGTAACTTTTGGTGTACAATAAAGTGTATTTATTTATTTACTAGCTGACCCACGCAGCTTCGCCCGCGCTGTGTTTACGTTAACTAAACTTTTAATAACAGACACTCGCATCGAATATATAACCTCCTTTTTTATAGTCGGTTAAAAACTGGGACCCATTTTTTACTTGCTCTCCGAAGCACGGACCCGTTTAGTTCAAATGGCGTTAAACGGTCACCCATCTATTTAATGACCTTACCTAACGTTGCTTAACACGATCGATTACAAAACCTTGATAACAAATCTCTATGAGTGTTCCCTTACTAATATTTATTATAATTATGAAGAAAAAGTGATAAAATCGGACCAAGCGTATAACCAAGTACCCATTTTGACTTTAATCCCCTCTCCCAAGGGAACCGTGCCGAATGTGGGGATAAAAAGTATCCTAGGTCCTACCTTGGAGTATTAACTCAAATCATGCCAAGTTTCATTTGAATCCATTCAGTAGTTTCGGCGTGATGCGCAGCCGTGATACAGACAGACAGACAGACAGACAAAAATTTAAAAAATTACATTTTCGGCCTCAGTATCGGTTATAGAATGCCCTCCAAATATAATTTTCAAAATATCTTCAATGTACAGAATTGGACCTGTTACAGTTTTATTATAAGTATAGATTTTATTTATTTATTATTGTGTACTTCCTAACATTTCAAACATTGCGTTTGCGTACCTTGTGCTTAAAAAGGAAAACTTACAAATGCAATTAGGAAATATAAGGAAATACAACATTTAATTTTCGTATTATTAATATTTACTTTACTAATTATTATTCTATAAACAACTTATATTGCTGACTGCCGCACTCACAGACATCAATTAACTTTAATCGCAATTAAGTCATATTTTGTAATCTATTAATTGCGAATCTCCGAGTCTCATAAGATTATCTTTTAGTATTAATTACGAGATTATTTAAATATGTACTCACTATTCGCGTATTAAGTTTTATTTGGCTTCGAAAGTCGAAATAATCCGTTTACAAAATATGACTTAATCACAATTAACTATAATTGACGTTTGTAGGTTCGGCAGTGAGTTGTTTTGATTTCAAATACTATGCGGTATTTTGCCGTAGGATACCCGTAGACCGTACAAATTTAAATTTCTAATTGCGGTAAAATGGATGCACATAAGTTATGTAACGTGCATTCAAAATGTGATTTTAGTGAAAGTTACATCAGTTGAATTAAGAAATCTATTTTGTCATTAGTGTGTATTGATCACTACAACACTCCATCACACTAACGACAAGTATAATTATCCGTATTTATATTTTTAAACAAATATATACTGATGACTGAACCAAATTGTGGACAAAGGACTCCATTGTTCACATGTGTTTGTACTTGGGCACAGGTAATGGAAAGAATAATACCTACTAATTTATCTTCCCATTAAAATGTTATGTTCTCTATTCCCATATGTTCTGCCTTTGTATAGCTAGTGGCTAACCTGATACCAAAGTTCTTCCCCCAGACCCAATGTCGGCCCTATTGGACCATGGCATTGAGCCTGCCCCTCCCCGACAACCGTATGCTACACTATCAAACAGACACCGGTCTCGCCGGCGAGGCCGAAGGGTCGTACGTATGCGACCACAACGACGAGCATCACCCCACTGAGTTTCTTGCCGGTTCTTCTCAGTGGGGGCGCGTTGTGAACCGGTGGTAAAATCAGCCCTCTCTAAGCGACAGCCCAAGCCGAGGCCGTGCCTCCCTGAGGTGCCCTTGAGCTCGTCGCTACTTCTGCCGCTAGGTGCTTTAAGCGCTCGCCTCCTATTGTCCAGTGAAGCTGTAATGGCCATCTGCGGCCAACAGCGTCTGTCCTACCAAAAAAAAAAAAAAAAAAAACCAAAGTTCTTTAAGCTGCCCTTTGCCCTCTGACTAGGCTGTCCGACCGACTTTTCTACCTGCCGTCTGTGCACGGAGACGCTAAGTTCAGATGCCACTAAACGTTCACCGATCTATGGACTTTTATAATGGTACTAATCCCACCACTGTGGCTCTTGTGATCTACAGTGTGGTCACCGGTGAAGACACCGACGTTTGACCATCGACGGTTCCCGGGGAAACGCTAAATTGTCTTGGAACCCGCATCGAATGTAATCAGAAAAGTAGACAGGAGGAGTAGGAAAGACAAATTCCACTTCTCTCCTTGGCAAAGCGGAAGACAAACAATAAATTTTAAGCCGGTTTAACCGCAGAAAGAAAGAATCTTACAGACTGACTAACGATTTTGCCAACCAACTAATCGTTTATTGAACAGTGATTACAACTGACTATGAGAGTCGATAGCAGTAGCCACCATTTTTACTGCTGGAGCCGACGGCGGCCTTATACATTGATATCTTCTGTAAGGTGCGTTTTAGCTGTGCACTACCTCTGTTGTTACTTTGTAATTATCTTCGTCTCTTTCACTGAAGGGTTTAGATAATTAGGCAAGCCAAATCAAAGGTTAAAACTCCGCTTCTAATGAACTTGTAAACAAATACGAATTTGTTTTCACCTCAATAACTAAATAACGCCTACATTGCTAACTTGGCGCGGCAGCCAAAAACACCTTTGTATTACCGAGACATATTTGCTGTCCCATAGCATTATCAATTGTACGAGGGGCATATTTTTCAACCGCATAATAAAGTTGTAATCGTTTTCAAGTTTATTTGAAATGGAATGTAATGAAAACCACTAAATAAGGACTCCTTAATTCAGATCAAGCCTTTGTGCAATTTGGAAGCTATTGTAAGCTTTTGCAAATGGCAAAAGCAGTGTAATATGCTGGAATCCAATAATCTACACACAGTCATCTGATCCTAAACTAGACAGAGCCTGTACTATGGTAGCCAGATAACTGACACAAATAATAAATAAATAATAGATAAATGACACCCAGGTGGGTATCGAACACAGGATCTATTAGAATTATTACCCAGGGTAGCAGTCAAGGTGTCTTACCCACTAGCTAGGCCAAGAGGCCCGTCATACCGTTACTTACTTGTTATTATCATCAGAAAATCTCACTCTTATGTTCCCTTCTCATAAAAGTTCGTTTTACAGTCATTCATTCACAGTATAAGCTGTTCGTCTGTGGAATGCCTTACCGGTCACTGTTAGACATGCACCATCTCTGCCTATCTTTATAGATCGTTTAAAAACATTTTATTTGTCCCAATGATTTTATATTCATATTAGCCGGCTGCATTTATTTATTTATTATTGTTGGTTATTTATATGTGTTTCTATCGAGTATAACATTTATATATTATACTAATATATATATTATTTTGCTGTCACGTATTTTATTGTATGTTGTGTTTTTTTTTCTTTTTACGATAATGGTTTTTATAAACAACCCCGCCTTGCAGTTCATAGTTCCTCTCCTTCCAAAGGTTGCCTGGTAGAGATCACTTTTAGTGATAAGGCCGCCCATTGTTTCATTCTATTTACTGTTTTTCTTCTGTATTTTTGTGTTTTTCTATAATGGTGGAACAATAAAGTATTATCTATCTATCTATCTATCTATTATTTCTGGGTTGTACATATCAAAATAAATTGTGAATATAACGAAATGTCCTTCATAATATCGAGATAGCATTACGCGTTTTAGAATATACCAGAAATAACGGTAAAACATAAAAGTGCACCGACACTCCCATGCTTGGGAGTATCAGGGATGTGCTGAGGGGCGGGGGGAGGCTTGGTTTGACGTCAGAGTTTCCTCGTGACGTCATTGGTATCTGCCACACCCGCATTTGACGTCACTAGTGCCTCCAAAAGTATAATATTCCAACAAAACTATTTACTTTGTATATACACTACGATACAATTTAAAAGTATGATAGTTTGATTTGTGCCATTGTAAAATAAATTCCATTACATTAAATAATTATCGGAAAATCTAGTAAACATTGTCTCAATGAAAGCTCATTTCGCATTTTCTTAAGAAAACTGAATATCCCTTTATGGAACAAATTTTCTCTTTCCCATATTTTAAATATTCTATATGTAAAAAATAGTGCTGAAAGCTTAAAAAAGTTAAATTACATCAGTGCACCAGTCCTTCACTTGCCTGTAAAATTCAATGAACAAGCTTGGCGACGTCTCTGCCGCTGCAGACGCTATATTTGTCCTTGTTATCCCAGGATCTTTACTAAAGTGAGAGCGAGACGCATAGCTATTCCGGTGACCCAATTTCTCGACCTCGGTCGGAGGGTTCGGCATCTATTTTTAATCTGAAGGTCGATTTATTTATAGATGAGGGTGTGTGGCGGACGGCTAGGCACGTGTTGATCGCCGTTTTGTATGAACTGTTTCTCATTGACCAATTCTAAACATACAAGAAATGCGTAGGCAAATAGGGGTATATTTAAATATCTATCTTAAAATCTGGTGTACAATTTTTAAGGTAAACATCGCTTTTACTGGGGTTTTACAGGAGGGCGTGGAAATAATGTGAATTGGGAAATGGGTACTTATAATGTTAAAAAATAATAATATGTACCTAATTAGCCCTAGACGATTTTAGCCATTTGAAAAACCTCTCAAGTACCTCACGGATAATAATTTAGTATAGTTCTTGTCGACATGAAAAAAAGAAAATTGCTTTTACTACAAAAAAAAATATTATACACTATTTATTATTTTGTGTGGGTGAAAAACATACAGGTTGAAAACATACTGTTTGTTACTTCCTCTCTAAACGGAAGTATTAAATTCTGACTAGGAATCAGGAAGTTGAAGCGGTGAAGTATATTTTAAATGAATAAATATTTTAGGTCGTTCCCGGCTAAAGTATTAGCGCCATCTATGTAAAACTTGAGTAGTCAACACATTTTGTGGTAGGTACTTTTCACAGCGTACTTTCACTGCCTTTTATTCTATTGAAGTTAGCGCCATCTATCTGTGACTACGAACAACATAATATACATAACTGGTTGAACCGGGTTGAACTCTACTTTTACTCAACTGCCCCAAAAAGGGTATTATATATTATTCGAATTTATTTTTATTTAAAGTATCTATTTAATTTGCATAAATGGCTTATTGAATTGTTTTTTTTGCTTTATTCATCGAAGTTATTGGGCACATAATATACTAAACATCTTTAAATGATATGGCCGCCGTTAACAGTCATTTATTTTCTTTTTATTAATCATTAAAAATATGTATTTAAATTGTTTTTTTATATATACAGCAATAAACAAAGATGGTCACAAAAATCTATGTATTTTTGTGGTGTTCCTTCTATATTACAATCGCGTAGGGGTGTTGCCAATTAAGGCAAATAATTTAAATATTTTATTTTTTTACGGTGCAGGCAAAGTGGTGAAACAAAATGTAAGAAAGCTGACTCATAGCATTAAAGTGTACTTTACATATTATTACCTCAATAATACTCAATATCTCTTAGAGGTTATTAGTATTTTTAACCGACTTCAAAAAAAGGAGGAGGTTCTCAATTCGTCTGTATATATATATTTTTTTTTTCTATGTATGTTCGCGCATAACTCTGTCAATTATGAACCGATTTGAAAAAATCTTTCTTCCATCCATTCTTTAATCCGTTAATTGGGTCCCATAAAAAAATTATTGCTTAGTAATAAGTACTTAGTTCCTGAAAAAACAAGAATGTTGACTGCGCAGGAAAGTTGCAAGAAAGCCTATATAGATGACTTTATGGTGCTTTTTAAGGTCAAAAATGGTCATAACTCTGGCAAATATTTACCAATTTCAATGATTCTTTTTTTATTCTAAAGAAGAAACCACTGTAATGAACCTGTACGAATTTTATCACAACCGGATAAGAACTTCCTGGAGGACCATGAATGATATGGAGGAATTTATCTGGTAAAAACCATAAAACTGATGTTCTCCTTTACATTTCTCTGACAAATATGAACCGATTTCGATTATTCTTTTTTTATTCGAGAGAGTAAACTACTATGATGATTCCATGCAAATTTCATTACGATCGGATAAAATGTTTCTGAGTTTCTGAAGAAACATGAATTATGTAAAAGTATGTAGACGATAATGTGAAATCATAATGATGTCATAACCTACATAGATAATTTTACCGTCTTCGATGGTTCAATCTTTATGTATGAAAATATCACTAAAAAGTATAAAATAAAATATTAAAACTAAAAATTGAACCGACTTCAATATCACTGAAAAGTATAAAATAATTTAAATATTATTGAAGTTGGTGCCAAATATACACAGCAGGTACGCTAACACCAACTTCTTTAATATTTAAATTATTTTATACTTTTTAGTGTTATTGAAGTCGGTTCAATTTTTTTTTTAAATATTTTATTTTAACAATGTATATCATCGGAAGCCCTCTGCAATCCGACACTAGACAAGCACGCTACAGTGACCGACCGGGCGCGTCGCACGGCCGCTAGATCACAGCTCGATGCTCCGGTGTCGGATGACCGGACGTTGCTTCCGAGGCACTGTCCGCGGGGCTTCGCGCTCTATGTATATATGTTTTTGTGACCCTACTATACATATGTTGTAGCCTCCATAGCGCAACGGGAAACCAATTGCTTTGAAAAACGAATTTCGCGGGTTCTAATCCCGCGATTTTGTATAGTAATTGTTTCTTACTTTTTAGGAAAATAGTACCGATCACATAATAGGGATGATGACTGGATAAAAAAAATATAATTAGTCCGTCAGTTAGATTATCCAAAAATATTGGACACGTATTTTTTTATTTAACAAATCAATAAAAATTGCCAAAGATATAGATATCATACGTCACGCCTCAGTAAAAATTGTATACCGGAGTGACGTCACGCAACATTTCAAAGCACTATATCTTCGTCATTTTTTGTTTAATCGACAAAAGAAAATATTTTTTGATAATCTAAATGACGGACTTAAAAAAATGTTTTAGTCATCTAGTCTATTGTAAAGTAAGAACATCCATGGGTCAGGTGGTCGTCTGTCCGAAATCTCCCCGGTAGTTTTAGTCTACCGTAATATTTTTCCTGTATTTAATAATTTCCAATATTTTTTTATTTATTTTATTTTATTTTATTTTATTAATCTAGAAAACTAACAGCTAACATACATTAATATATATAAGAAATGTACATACTGGAAGGCCAATTACAAGTTTTCACATATAAATAAAAAGTAACAAGTAAGTAAGTAGTAAGTAGTAAGTAGTAGTATTTTAATAACTATTTATACTTTATAGAACACAAGCAAGCATATCGACAATGTTGTCTATACCTGTAATAGGTTCACTTATCAGAATTTATATTAACTGTGAACGTTGTAATGTTACTTAATCATAAGTGTACTGTTGGTATATAAATAAATAAAAATAAAAATAAAAATACCGTTCAGTACCGAACTAGTAGTCTAATAAAATATAGAACTCTAATAAAAACAAGCAAAAACAGTATACCATTTGATTTAACCTGATTCTCACAACTTTTTTCATTACCAAGCACCCATGGATCAGAATTCACTAGAAGGTTGCTTGCATACTATTGAAACGCCCGTCTACTGGTCTACTGTTAATCATCGAGGACTTATAAAGTAACTATATACCTAAATCTTTGTGGTGGTTTGTTCATAATCCTGTAACGAATGGCGCCGACCTCGTTTGCAGGGCTTCGGCGCGGCCTCGCTACCTATCGTTCGTTCCATTCTAACCTGTAGGTACAGACACTTAGCAGAAGGTAAAGTACATATTTATAAGATTAATACATTTACATTATTAGGAAAATTTTATAAAGGGTGTAAGGGACCACGCACCGATTCTTTTTTTATAAGATGTCAAATAATGGCCGTTACAGCATTACAGAAACCATTTATATGGAAAATGACAAAAGACTAACTTATTAATTTTCGAGCATGTAATAAATATATGCGGAATAATATTTATTTCTCAAATTACATGGCTAATTTTCTAAAATAATAATATTAATTGCCTATGTGTTTTAGTGCCTAAAGAATAAATAATTAAATAAGTTTTCCACAAATATGTACATAATTTATTGTTTTTAAATTAAAATGCTTTTACCAATAATTGTGTTATAATAATTTCATTTAAAAGTGGTTTTTTATTTGGAAATTAATGAAAAAGCCGATGAAAAATTTCAACACTAGAGTGTTCAGAATCATGTACTGGATCCCTGGTATCGGTTTTCGGTACGATGTCCCTTACAACCCGTATTATAGGTAAATAAATATTTGTGTATTTCGATATATGGCCGTACCGTATTAGTTGGACACTAAAGGTGACAAATGTCGAAGTGCTCCGCCGAATGTCCAAAAAAGTGGAATTGGTTCGCATAATTAAGCAGCTTAAAGTAGCGTACTTGGGTCACATCCTCAGGCATAACAAATATAACATGCTACAGACCATTATGATGGGGAAAATAGCAGGAAAAAGAAAAGTGGGAAGACTTAAGATGTCCTGGCTACGTAACATCAGAGAATGGACCGGAATCAAGTCTGTAGAACAGCTATTCAGACTAGCCATGGATAAAGTGAAGTTTCGAATCTAACCGCCAACCTTCAGTAATGGAGAGGCACTTAAAGAAGAAGAAATATTTGTGTAACAAAAGGCCTCCCCCTGAGAAGGGAGGGGTTGCCACAATCCTCACGCTGGCCAGGTGGTATAGGTATCTCATTATATGTAGTAGGTAGCCAATAGTGAATAGAAAGACGCTGCTGCCCGTCTCCTTATTTTCCTTTAGTCGCATCCAATGATATTAAATACTAAAATATCATTGGTCGCATCTTTTTGGGACTAATCCCACGACACTTTCCCACTACTGTGCCTCCTGTGTTATTGACGGGCTTGTTCGTCTAGCGTTAGGGATAAGTAAAAGTATATTAGTATCAGATATCTGGTTTCCATAGTACAGGCTCTGCCTAGTATGTGAATTGTCCCTGGATATTATTATTATGGAACCTACCAACTGGCAAATACTGCTTTTGGTAGAAATGTCTCATGAAACTATGCTAATATTCTATTGTCAATTTATCTATACATATAAAATTACTTGTCCTGACTGACTGATTCATCAACTCACAGGCCAAACTGCTGGACCTAGAAAGCTGAAATTTGGACAGTGGGTTCTTCTTATGATATAAGCATCCACTAAGAAAGGGTTTTTAAAAATTCCACTCCTAAAGGGGTTAAATGGGGGGAAAAAAAATAGCGGGCGTAGCCGCAGGTAATTGCTACTCTACTTATAAAAATAACTTGGATGCGTTATACCTTTTTTTTTTTTGACGCGGGGAATATCTTCCAAAGATCCTCTTACCCACTAAAACCCCCGCGGCTGTCGCATCGGCACATGAGAGGGGAGACCCCCAGGGCTCTCCGGTGGGATCTGCACCAGGGGCCCCTCAGTGCCTTGCCTTTGAGCCCGCCGCCGGGGGGTGCATTGTAGCCCCCCGGGAACCTGACACGGTACTCACTCACTCCGTACTCCTCGGAGTCGCCGCCGTACTCAATGGACGTTCAAAGGGCCCACACCCCGAACGTCCAGCGACTCCGAAGGGGATGCGTTATACCTATCGCAACCAAATATTAAGTAGATACTGATAGATGAATAAATGCTTACTGATACTTATGTAATTATGCTTATTATAATTAATTAATTATTACAGAAACAGGTAGGATTAAAAAAGGGGGACGGAAAAATGTGTTACAAATCTAAAGAGATAGCGATCCTAAAATATTTTTAATATACTAACAAAATTCAATCCGCGTTGCTTTTACTTAATTTATTAACAGGTTCGAATCTGTTAATTCTACCAATGTGTGTTAAACCTTCAGCAAGTACTGATTCGGAAAAATAATAATTTTAATATTAAGTACTTAATAATTTTCGAAAAACAGTTACTTACATTCATCTGTTAGAATACACCTAATATTGTTGCACATTCATAAGTAACTATACTACTATATTAAATAATATGTTTAAGAAACAATGTTTTACATAAAACGATAAAATATTACTAATTATCACAAAACTAAGTCTATTTTTTAACCGACTTCAAAAAAAGGAGGAGGTTCTCAATTCGTCTGTATATATTTTTTTTTTTTTTTTCTATGTATGTTCGCGCATAACTCTGGCAATTATGAACCGATTTGAAAAAATCTTGCTTCCATCCATTCTTTAATCCGTTAATTGGGTCCCATAAAAAAAATTATTGCTTACGAATAAGTAGTTCCTGAAAAAACAAGAATGGTGACTGCGCACGACAACTGCAGGAATGCCTATATAGACGACTTTATATGTCGCTTTTTACGGACAAAAATGGTCACAACTCTGGCAAATATTTACCAATTTCAATGATTCTTTTTTTATTCGAAAGATTGAACCACTGTAATGAATCTGAATGAATTTTATCACAACCGGCTAAGAACTTACTGGAGGACCATGAACGATGTGGAGGAATTTATCTGGTAAAAACCATAAAACTGATGTTCTCCATTACATTACTCTGACAAATATAAGCCGATTTCGGTGATTCTTTTTTTATTCGAGAGAGTAAACTACTATGATAATTCCATGCAAATTTCATTACAACCGGATATTTTTTTCTGAAGAAACATGAATTATGTAAAACTATGTAGACGATAATATGATCATAACTTACCTAGATCATTTTACCGTCTTCGATGGTTCAATCATTATTTATGAAAATATCACTAAAAAGTATAAAACTAAATCTTTTAAAAAAAAATTGAACTGACGACAATATCGCGGAAAAGTATAAAATAATTTAAATATTATAGAAGTTGGTGTTAGCTTACCGGCTGTGTATATTTGGCACCAACTTCAATAATATTTAAATTATTTTATACTTTTCCGTGATATTGAAGTCGGTTCAATTTTTTTTTTAAATATTTTTTTTATAGAGACTGTTATCTGATTTAATTTAAAATACAAAATGAAGTCAATATTAAACTATACTCATACACAAATAAGTACCTTGAAATTAATAAAGCTTAGATATGTCTTGAAATTAGTTATTTTCCAACCCAAGCGGTTATGTGTTATTGTCTCTTGTGACTTGCGCCGGGCGCATATGGGGTGGAGATATACCTGTGACATCACTTCGTAAGGCAGACTTTACCGGTCCTCATTCGCACCCCGACCTACCTTGAGTATAGACTTCTTTTAACATTACTATTATTACAGATATTATTAAAAAAAAAGCGATGCAGTGATCAGTTTATTTGAAATAATAGTTATTATTTGTTATTTTTGTGTTATATTTTTCAGCAAGTAAGTACTAAAGATTTAGTTAGAGTATTAAAGATTATTAATTTTATTTTAATATCGATTTATTTATTTATTGAAGGCATCCAACAGCACATTCCATAGAATACAGACAATTTAAAACTAATAATTAATTTAATAAATTAATTTATTTAATTTTTTAATTAAGTTTAGAAAGACTAAAATAGAAAGGATTTTTTTTTTAAAGAAAAATGACGATGATTTAAAATTATTTTATGTATTTACTAATAAATTTATTTTGTGTGAAGTTCTAGCAGTATCTAAAGATTGTTTGTAGAAACTGGGGATTTTAAAATCAGCAATTTTTGAAACATTATTTAAGTGAATTATTATACGACTATACACCTGTACCTATTGGTAACCTTATTAGTAATAATAATAAAAGCCTTAGTCTTTCCATATTTCATATTTCGAGTTCGTAGAACTAGAGATTTCCATACGTGAGATTCACGTATGGAAAGCTAATATATATTTTGCATGAAAATTGAATTATTTACTTTCAAAGATAAATGAAATGAAAGGTATTAGAATACTTATAAAGCCGTTTGGCAATTTGTATGTGCTTAACTTAATTCGTTAGGGTATACATGGCTTCCTACCGTTTTAGTGTGGCTTCGCGATGCCACCTGACACTTTTGAGTTTTTACATCGCATACTCCTAAACCCGTAGCACAAAACTTGTTTTTATATTTAATGTGTATTGACAGGTAATTATAATATCAAATTACATTATTTTTTTAATTATTTAAGATTTAGTTTGGTTGTTTGTATATTGAGGTTCATATTTCATTGTTACGTGAGTTTTTAGGATTTTAAAATTATGGTTTTTTATCATTTTTGTTGTATATAATTTTGTTTGATTATTTTTTTAACCGTGCTCTCATCGATGGCTCTACACCTTGCAAGAGTTTCCGAAAGTCTAGTCTTCGAATCGTTGGAGTTAATGAAGTCCAAAGCAGCTGCTGGCCACTGTACAAGATTAGTCCTCGCTATACTCTTGTGCGTGTGACAGCGGCTATTGCGGGCGGTTCATTGTCTGCGAAGGTAGAAGACCAAATATTGGAATATAATGCCAACCAATTTTCTACGTATAATAAGCATTTACGTAAAACGTCTTTAATATCTAAAATGTAATAAGTTTCAACTAAAAACGAATAGGTATAATCTTACAAGTCTACTGCCAACTTTATATATACGTTACCTACTATGTTTGTGTTGTCTTTTAATGTATTAGATTTCAACGCGGTACGTTGCTCACGCAAACATTTTGTTTTTAACGGAGAATTTGAACACTGTATGATATATTACAGTGGTGCGGCTTGGTAGACTTTAATAAGCAAACTAACATATTAGCAAATTTATATTATTGTATTACTATCCCCGTTTGCTGTGAGTAGCATTATTATTTAAACGGGATGTCTTTGTAATTAATCGGGAATATTTTTTAATTATTTGAATGCGCATTATAGTTTATCTCACATAAGCAGCATTATTGTGAGCAGTCAATCGTAATTAACATTTCTTCATCATCCGAATAACTTCCACTGCTGGAAAGGCCTCCCCCTTAGAAGGGAGGGGTTTCCATAATCCCCACACTTGGCAGACGGCTTGGAGATCGCAGTATTGGTGGTAGATAATCCAATAGATAGACGCTGCTGCCAGTCCATTGCTATCCCTTACTCTTACGGACACTCAACGAGAGGAGTGCACCCTCCCAGGTGCTATTCTTACCCGGATACCCCACGGGGGTAATTAACATTTAGCTGATGAGTATTCTGTCAGTGAGGTGTCAAGTGATATCGGCTTATTCTAGGGTAGTCTTGATTAAATTAATTCCAATTTTTTGAACTATACATACAACATAAAAAACACTGCAACGGTCACTGTTAGACGAAATCAGAACTTAGATAAGTTTTTTGTAGAATAGATAGATAATACTCCCGTGGGGTGTCCGGGTAAGAATAGCACCCTCCCATGTCCTCCTTTTGGGTGCCCGTAAGAGGCGACTAAGGGAAAACAAGAAGACGGGCAGCAGCGTCTTTCTATTGAATTAACTACCACCTATACTGCGATTCCCAAGACGCCTGCCAAGCGCGGGGATTATGGCAACCCCTCCCTTTTAAGGGGGAGCCCTTTTTTCATCAGTGGACTTCTTTCGGCTGCTGATGATGACAATAGGGGAAGAAACAATCCGTAAAGGTAAAACATATCACCATAACATAATATGTAAGTACATAGTGTTATTATTTTACTATGCCTCAAACATTTTATGCATAGGAAAACTTAACAATTCACCCAATTTACTAAAAAATATAAGTAATTCAAATGCAACCGAAGCCACAATAAAGTTATCGCAAACGTCGTAAACTTAAAAATTAATCGAAAAGGTCAAGTACTAAAATAATTAATCTGTACTTTACGAATTTTTTTTATGCTAACCAGAAAATAAGAAAATATTTCGGACTAATGTAGGTGGCAAAAATACGTCCCTACTATGATTTGCTACTCTGCTCACCATTTTAATCTTTGATTCGTATAAAAAAATATCTATCAATTTTCATTACTATTTAATTTCCAACCACTGTAGTTTATTTTTTAAATTGCTTTAGCCTTTGAAAACATAGATTTACTTGTAATTTAAAGACTCCATCCGTGCAAACTGTAACTCGACATGCGTCAAACGCACTTGAAGCTTACTGAAAAATATTTGCACTCTAGTAGTTTTGCATGGAAAATACACGTCAATGTTCATAAAGACTTGTGGTTCTTATCACCACAAGGAAACAATTTTCTCGTTGTTTAGGTATTATAAACTGAAGTGTTACATTGTCTTTATAGTATAGTTAAACTTAGTTATGCACAACTGTAAAGAACCTATGATTTGTACTTACTTCTGTGAGTAATGGTAAGCTCTAATCCGCTTAAGAAATCCACGTTTAGTTTTTATTAGTGCTTTTGTTCTATAACATTCTGATCTACTAAAGTTTATGTTTGAAGAAAGCTATACTTACTTCATTATTATCATTATCACCAGTCGGAAAAAGTCCACTGGAAAAATATAAGTATAGTTTTCCAGTGGCAAATTATTACTGAGTTTTGTCCGAAAGTAAAACACATTTCAAATACTGCCATAGTACCTACTTAGTAGTAGCCACAGGTAGCTTGTACCATAAGACGATGAGGGAATTAGATATTTATGAAAATATTTTGTTTAGGTGATCATACTTACGCAGCACTAATTGGATCAGAGTGTAAGTAGTAGATAACACTGGTTGGCTTTTTCAGTTGATTACCGACAGTGGAATAGAGCTTACGGATTGACACGACAACATCAGTATTAGGTATTAGGATTTAACCCTGTAATGATTAATAAATAAATGATGAATAAAAATTAATAAATAACTTACGAATCAGTATGTTGGCGCGCGTGCGTTGGCCATAGAAATAACACTTCCTACTGAATAGTTTTCATATGAGTTCTACTTTTTAATATAGTTACCTATTACTATATTTCTATTTAACATGCTGAGCCTAAAAGTTCAGGGGACCGAACCAAGACGAAGGTTAGAGGTAATAAACTCTAAAAAGCGCATACGTGAAACGCTTGAATATAGAGTTATGAACAAATAGAATAGACATGATAATAGAAATACCAAATATCTTATGATAATTTATGAAAAGTGTGCTAAATTAATATTAAAAAATATATTAAGTTGGGGTACTATATTAAGTTTTCCTTTACCTAATACATTAAAATGTTGTATTAGTCTTACGTCCTACTTTTAATCTCTTACGAAGAAATAATTACTGCCGCATTCACAAACGTAAGTTAACGTTAATTCTAATTAAGTAATTTTTAATGTACTTTCGGAGTCGTTTAAACTTATTTTCCATTATCGAAATCTCTAGTCCCTAACTGCCGCACTCACTAACCCCAATTAACTTTAAATATAATTAAGTCACTTTTTAAAATCTATTTATTTCGACTGTCGGAGCCGTTTATGATTAATTACGATTATTGAACACGAGATAATTGTTATCTCTACTCACTATCTGCGTATTAAGTATTAATGGGCTTCGAGTGTCGAAATAATAATATCAAAAAATGGATTAATCATCATTAATTTTAATTAACGTTTGTAGGTTCGGCAGTAAGAGACACCGAGTATAAAGTATTAATTGGCTGCTAGTGTCCAAATAAACCGATTTCAAGGACTGGATTAATAATCATTAACTCTAATTGACGTTTGTAAGTGCGGAATTTAGTGTAAATTTAAGAACTAATATTATGGCTAAAATGGGTTCCTAAACCTTTAAGTAACGTTATTTTAAGTACCTAATACATATTACAGTTTAAGTAATAGTTCTGTTTAACATTTACATCCATTTACCTAATGTAATTATTGTTTTGTTAGCTTCGCTTATTTCTAAATAGTAGATACAAAATAAAATTCATATCTGCGTCTGTAGGTATGTTTGTTCACTTCTAAAAGTTCTTTATTTAATCTACTGCTTGACTGCAAACTACTCTATAGATTTGAAAGCTATTTTTTAATCATAATTTAAAAAAATCTTCTGTAAGATGTGCATGTAGGTACTAGATGTAACATTATAATGATAGTATTGTCCTCGTGTCCGATACGGCCACAGTAGAAAATTATTCAAAATATCACCCTCTACGCAAGAGATATTATAGTGCACACGTTATTAGGTATAGTGCACACGTGCTTGCGTAGACACAAGTGCACCATCTCTTCCTTTACACTCACAACGGAACACCGACACGACCGGGGAGATGTAAGGCTCAGGATTGACTTTTCACATGCCCTTTAACGCATGGATCATCTTCCTTTCCAGACAACCAGGTAATCAGCTTTTAATTTCCTGACTAATAAGGACCAACTACACAAACTTGTTGCTCCCCACAGGATTCGAACCCAACGACATCATTCTGAAAATTATTATTTGTGTCGCAAGGTCGCTAGTTTTCAAAGTATCAGCTAGAAGATAGCTGAGCATCAGCTGAGCCTTAATTTCTTTTCTAACTAGGTGTATATACATTTTCCTTTTTCTCTATATTTTTATACTTTGTAACATCGACATAATATATAAACTAGATAAACATTCACGAACAAAAAGACATCTAAAATGTGGTCGCGGAGGTTGCAAACTTATCTGTGCTGGTGGCGGAAACGTGAACTAACGATTTTATAATGATAATGACTTGTAGTTTGACAGTTTCATATAGACAGAAGCGACACTCCTATCGGCAAAAATTCATTTGTCAGGATGTGGCTTGTAAAGAAATAGCAACACAAGGGCGCTATTTCTCGCTACCACTTTTTGAACCGTGACACCAAATCTAGTTTATATATTATATCGATGCTCTGTAACTTGTATTTTACTAAGTAGGTAAGTATGTTAATTAGTACCTATTCTACAGCTATCAAATGGTTCCAATTCCTTTAACCGGGGCCTTACCATGAACTCTTACAGGAGGGCACTCATGGTAAGTACACAGATCACTTTTCATGATAAGCTGCCCTTTTTTTTGATGCGTGGAAATCTACGAAACATCTCCGAGAGCTGTGGGGCTCGACCGGGGTATATGGTATTCTTACCCACTAAAACCCCCGTGGCTGTCGCATCGGCACGTGAGAGGGGACCCTGGTCTCTCCAGTGGGATCTGCACCAGGAGCCCCTCAGTGTCTTGCCTTTGAGCCCGCCGCCGGGGGCGCATTGTAGTCCACCGCCGGGGGGCGCATTGTAAACTGACAGGGTACTCACGGGGACGGGGGTCGCAACCCCGCCACCGTCCTCCTCGGAGTCGCCGTCGTACTCAATGGACGTTCTAAGGGCCCACACCCCGAACGTCCAGCGACTCTGAAGGGGCATTTACATACCTAACATAACCTTATCCATGAAAAGATGTATGACTCCCCTTAATTTCAACATACCAAAATTATTTGCACAATAATTAACAACTACAATGTCCTAAAACTGCCCTGCTATAACTCATGGTAAGGCCCCAGTTCTTTGGGTTCAATTTGTGAACTATGGTTGCTTATACTTATTATTCATCTGTTCTTACCATTTCTGTTTTAATATTGTTCTATCCGGAAAGAGCTGTAAATAGATTTATATTACATGTATAGGTACTAACTAATCGTTTATAGTAGCTGTAGGAATTCTTAAACTAAATAAGTAAAGATTATTGAAATGTTTAATTTACAGTTCAACAGAGAACGGACATGAAGAGACAGCGTGAAGCCCAAAACGACTATTGGGCATTGCACAGGAATAGTATATGAATCACTCTTGTGCGTGTTCTAATGGTTGTTGTCGGTGCTTCATTAACTGCGGGTCCATCGTCGCCGTGCCTTCTACCACGATACTCGTAATAAAGTTATGTTATCGATGTTTTTGTTCAAGTACTTAATATTATATTTTAGATTTAAAATTAGGCAGGTAACGGGTGCACTCTTTGGACATTTTGGTACCAATGACCACCAATACAGAAAGAATTATGTTAATCAATCAATGTCATGTTGTGCAGCTGTGATACTCTTACATGACGTAGGCTGAATCCTCTGGAAGTAGCCTATCCTACACCAGATAATCCGTATACAACTTCAAATTATGTACAAAAGATGATTATAGGTATATACCTACTACGACTGATTTTCGCGCTCGCAAATCCCTCGTGCACTCTTCGATCCTCCAAAGAAAAAAATCGACTACCACGCATTCATAAAAAAAATTCAAGATATTTTCCGGGCTGTATGTACCTACCTGCTATATACTTTTAGATTTTCGCGTTCCATTATCAAGCCAAAATATAAGGTAAATCGCGCTAATTCCCGATTAAAATAATGTTCTGTAGGTACCTACTGCATTTATTACCTATGCATTATCGTTGATAAAATATGGTTATGTGTTCGTATAAGTTGTTATGCGTATGGGGATAAAGTCATAAAAGCCACGGTAACCAGCTTTTGCAGGCGTTTTCTGATGGTGATCCTGTGTCTTGATTACCTAATAGGTATACCTATCACATTCTCAATCATAAAATGTTTTGTTTGTTTACAGATTCACGTATTCTCCGTATCACGCATAAAGCGTGTACATACATGAAGTTCTTCAGGGATACCTTTTTACATAATAGGCTTCTTGCTAGTAGGTACGACTACATACCTAATAATATCCTGGGACAATTCACACACGGTCATTTGATGCCTAACTAGGCAGACCCTGTGTTATAACCAGCCAACTGCTACAAATACATGCCAATCCTTTTTTTTTGTAAAGAGCCTAAGTACATAAAATAGATAAATAACGCCCAGACACTTGGTGGGAGTCGAACCCACCACTTATTGGGGTAGTGGCCAGGGTGTCGTTACCGCTAGAGTCTAGCGGAGTCTAGACCAACCAGAGTGTTTCCGGATGTTTGGAAGCAGGCTCATGTAACTCCCGCTCATAAGACTGGGTCTAAACATGACGTGGAAAATTACCGTCCCATTTCCATTTTGTCCACTCTGTCGAAGTTTTTCGAGAAACTTGTACACAGCCAATTATACCCGATTCTCCACAACCAAATTATACAGGAGCAACATGAGTTTGTTAAACGTAGGTCAACCACAACTAATTTAATGACTTTTACTAATTTCTTATTTCAAAATATGGATAACCGTTTACAAACCGACGCTGTGTACACTGATTTTTGAAAAGCCTTTGACAAGGTGGACCACAAATTACTCCTAAAAAAAATAGCATATAATGGGATTCGGGGTAACCTGCTTCGTTGGTTTGTTTCCTATGTCACAAACAGAACTCAAAAGGTAGTAATCAATGGATATACCTCAGATATTGTAACTGTCACATCGGGAGTCCTGCAGGGATCAATATTAGGACCATTTCTATTCAATTTATTTATTAATGACATTAATCAACGCTTTAAAAACACAAAATTCCTTTTATATGCAGATAACCTTAAATGCTATAAAACAGTATCTTCTTTATGTGCTCGTGATCTATTTCAACAAGACTTAGATTGTCTGTCAGAATACTGTTCAGATAATAAAATTCACCTAAATCTTAATTGATAAAATGTTGCTCAATAACATTCACCAAAAACGTCAGAACTTTTAATAATTTTTACTACCTTTGTAACACTCCATTAAATAAAGTTACTTCCCTGAGAGACCTTGGTGTTACTCTGGATTCAAAGCTACATTTTGATATACATGTATCATCAATAGTTAACAAAGCATACAGCATTTACGGATTTGTTATGAGGAATTCTAGGAATTTTCGGCAAGCGTCGACGTTTCGATATTTATTCATGTCTTTAATACGATCACTCTTAGAATATGCAGCTGCTGTATGGTGCCCTATCTATCAAAAATACATAGATTCAATTGAGACTGTCCAACGTAAATTCTTACGTACCGTACACTATAGGTATTTTCATTGTAATAAATCGTACGATGAACTTCTTAATTTATATAATCTTATACCTTTGACTAGTAGACGATCAATTCTTGGTGCTAAATTCCTCTACAACTTATGTAATAATAGACTAGATTGCACGACACTTACCAACGAAATACTGTATGTAATCCCTAGAACTGTAAACCGTCGTGGAGCACGCTCATACAACTTGTTCGCAACAGTATCATGCCGTACCAATGCGGGTGTGCGTTCCCCATTGAGGCAGTTAGTAATTAATTACAATGAAAAATATGAACATATTGACATATTTAACTTAAGTCCATCCAGATTCCAAAAATCAGTTTTAGATGCGACGTATTAATAATAGCATTCCTTACTATTTCATTTTTATATTATTCTCTTTTTTATAAAATTTTCTTACTAAGGTAAAACACCCAGTGTCCGACACAGCCCCATTGTCCGACATTTAAAAAGTTTACTAAAAAAAATAAGAGTAGTTTCTCCTTTATGAATGGATTTGAAGGATAAACAATAAACCCGGGTCCATCTAGTTGTCATTGCAAATGACGTTTTACACATTCGGCCATGTTGAAGAAAATGGCTTGTTATCATCGATATACTATCACGAAGATATAGGGTCAAAGTGGAGGCAACACTCCCAAATACATGCCTGAGGTCAACGCTATCCCTTTCATGGAGGTCGGATCTCTCGTTCTAAGAGGGTAACCTTGATGTTTCATGAAAAATCAGGACATCATCTTAATTTAGTCGCATACGACTTACTTGGTTTGTTTAAGCTTTAAGTTTAAACCGATTAAATATGTCTAGTTGCTTCCGTTTACCTCTCAAAATACGACGGGACGAAAAACCGACACGACCGTTGAGAGACCAGGCGCAGGACCTACATTTTACATATCTATCTGACGCATGGAGCATCTTACTTTACAGACAATCAAGTAATAAATAAATAATAAGTTAATGGTTGTGAAAATAAAAGCATATGAAGTTATGATAAAAAGAAATTGTATTACAAGATCATTTATTCAGTACGTTTAACGATCTCCAATTAATCACAAGATATTGAATAGCAATTTCCATTATATGCAAACAACTAAAACAGCTTGTAACCCACACATTAGACGATAGAAAAAGCATTTGCAGTAAATTTAGGTTTCCATTGGACCAACTGCAGATCATTGCAGCTTCATAAAATTTCTTTTCGAATGGATAGTCATAATATTCCTTCGCTCAATATCTTTAGGAAATCTACAAGAATATAAAAAATGTATTAATATTGACCACGGGTAAATAAAACAGTATGTATAGTGACAGATATAGTGACAGGTTAAGAAATAGTGACATAAGGAAACGTTGTGGTATGAAAGAAGATGTGACAAAAATTGAGGTATGCTGAGATGGTTTGGTCATGTCGAGAGAATGAATGAGGAACGATTGACGAAAATAGTGTATAAGGCGGGTGTGAATGAAAGTGTTGGAAGGGGTAGACTTAGGCGGACGTTTCAAGACCAAATCAGGGACGTCTTGAAAAAAGGCCAGGTCAAGAGTACCCTAAATCGAAGAGCATGTATGAAGGGAATAATGAAAGTGGACGAAGCGAAACAAGTATGTAAGGATCGTAGCAAGTGGAAAGAAGTGGTCTCTGCCTACCCCTACGGAAAAGAGGCGTGATTATATGTATATTTATAGAATGATATAGGTACTCTCGCCGATACGACCACAGCGGCCAATCTTTCGCAAGATCAGCCCGTGCACAAATGCTTGCGTAGCCACAAGTGCACTCTTTCTTCCTTTTACCTCTCACAATTTAGTGATACGAAAGATCAACACGACCGGGGAGAGGTCAGGCGCAGGAACGAATTTTATATGCCTATCCGACGCATGGATCATCTTACTTTACAGACAATCAGATGACCAGCCTGCATTGTCCTAGCCAGTAAGGAACAAATATACAAAGTTGTTGCTCCCCGCAGGATTTGAACCTGCGACCCCCGGTACGCAAGCAAGCGGTTTCCCACTGCGCCACGGAGGCTACTAGACGCAACAGGACTAGGAGGCGACAAGAATAAATATATTATAATAATATGTTTAAAACTACATACACACTTGAACATACAATATTTTTTCCATATCAATCCTTTGAACTAAATACCTACATCGTATATTTTTTATCATAAAGTGGCGGTAAAAAAATCCCCAAAACGGAAAGTCTTCTAAAAATCTTTACCATGGTTACTCTATGAAAACAATGTAAAATATTTTACATTAGATAATTCAACTACAAATTAATAGAAAGTTAAACCCAATACTAACAAACGAACTGAAAACGTGTTATATGCCTATCGAAAGAAGAACTGATCGAAAATATGGTGCATAATCCAAAGGGATCATCGGTAGGTACATTATTGAACAAATCGGACTTACGAGTGATATTCGGTATCATCTAAGGGGTACAACATATTTTTGCAACTAAGTACTACACATTTTATCACCATTCTTATTAGTTTAATTCACTTTATCTTGAAATTATGGTATTTAAATGTTGGATCGATTTAAATGACAGACAGTTTCATGCTGACAATAAGTGCCAGTGTTGCCACAAAATACGAACCCTTAAAATCGGTATTTAAAATTGCATTTGAGTACAATTGGCGAAAACACAATAGAGCATTATTCTAATCGTACTCGCAGAACAATACCAAAAAAAAACATTATTAGACATGATTGTCATCGTATTTTATGTTTTCGGGTGGAAAACAATCTTTTGATGTTGAAGTAGAGCATTTCTATATTAGGGTATCCATTTCTCGGGTAATTTAAATTATTACATGGACCACACATTGGACCATTTAGAAAGAGAGAACCGGCCTCAATGTAAGGGATAGCGTATGCCTCAATCAACTATTTGGAGTTTGGACTCCACTTTGACCCTATATCTTCGTGTATACTATACCAACTAGATTAGCTGTCACGAACAAAATGACATCGAAAATGTGGTCGCGGTTACATTTACTTACACAACTATACACGTAGCTAGAAAATGTAGAAAATAGTTTTAAATAATTCGGAACGTCGGACTAATAGCAGCCTTCACATGTAGTAATAAAGTCTAATTCTGTATGCAGTAATGTTGGCACATAAAACCTTTACATCGGAGACAAAGAAAACTCAATAAAACCGCCAAAATTATACGAAAAAAGTAGTTGTTTTGACTGAAACAAAAATGTACTCATTTAAAAGAAAATCTTAACCACTATAAAATAAGGTTCAAAACAGGTGTGTTTCCATTGTGTGTGTACTGACTTACAAACTTATCCGTGCTGGTGGCAAAAATGAGAACTAACTTTTTTATTATGGTAATGACAGTTTCGTATAGACAGTGGCGACACGCCTATCGGCAACATTAATTTTGTCAGTCTCTAGCGGAGAAAATATCAAATAATTAATTTTTATTTCGTATTATAATGATATCTTACTTATATTTATTATTTAAACTAGTAGTAATAAGAAAACGAAACGAAAAAAAAATTCCCCATCTGCAATTTTAGTATTACGATAAGTATTATATTATTTGGACAGTTTATAAACGCGCAATAAGGAATTTCGATACATCCTGTTGTCGGCTCGTACTAATTTGAAATAAGCGACAGCCTCTCTATTTTCGTGACCACTTTTCGGGCCGTGACAGCTAATCTTGTTTAGATAGTATATCGATGCTTGTTATAGGTAAGTTTCGACCGCAATCGATCCTCCATCGTACATCTAGTTTTACTAGTAAAATCATTAAGGAGGTGAGTAAGATTTATTGCTATTAACTTTTATTTGTTTTGCTGTATCGAAAATGTTGTTTAATTATAAGATTAGGATATGGATTAGGAATTGACTAGTTATTAATATATGTTTTACAAGGTTATTAAAAATGAATTACATGATACCAGATATAAAAACCATATTGAGAATATTAGAATCAACAACACTCTACTATCAAAACCTGATCAAATAGCCTCAACTTTCAACAATCACTATATTGATATTACTGTAGAATCAACTCAGAAAAACACCAAATGTAACTCTAGTAAAAACTCAACATGTAACACAATGTTTCTTAAGCCGATGATTGAATATGAAGTTAAACGGGAAATAATGTCATTAAATAATACAACTTCTGAAGGCTATGACGAAATAAATACAAAAATCATAAAATCATGCTCTGACGAGATAATTTGACATATCTTATTAATATGTCATTCTCATATGGATCTTTTCCTGATTTATTAAAACTGTCGATTGTTAAGCCATTGTACAAAAAAGGAGACATTTGTGACGTTAAAAATTATCGACCAATAACATTAATACCCATTCTGTCCAAGATATATGAAAAGTGTATGTATAAAAGACTTGTAGATTTTTGTAACAAATTTCAAATTATTAAAAACGAGCAATATGGATTTCAAAAACGTAAATCCACAACATTGGCTATGTTCACACTTATGAAAGAAATACTAACAAACATTAACAATAACCATCTCACAACAGGACTATTTTTTGACTTATCAAAAGCCTTTGACCTAGTTTCACATGATATATTATTACATAAATTAGAAACAATTGGCATTAGGGGGCACCTACACTACAATGGATATCATCGTACCTACGCAATAGACAGCAACGTGTTATCGTTACTAAAATTGATGATAACAAGGAAATGACGGCATATTCATCAGAGAATAGAATAATCAAGCAAGGTGTTCCCCAAGGAAGTGTACTAGGTCCCATTTTATTCCTATTATATATAAATGACATTACTGACATAACTAATCATAAGTGTATTTTATATGCTGATGATATTTCTATTATCGTGACATCTAACAAAAATAATAACACAGTTCAGGACCATGAGACGGAAATTAATATAACGATAGACAAATTAACTACATGGCTAGATATAAATAATATAATAAACCTAGACAAATCAGTATATATACAATTTAATAAATCTTATAACTATAAATTAAACATTCAACTGAATGTGCCAACTATTAAAAAAATGTCATCCACAAAATTTCTGGGAGTGACTAAGATGAAGACATAAACTGGAAAGTAAATGTAGATAATGTATGCAATAAAATAAATAGATTTGTACATGCGCTCAGGCAACTTAAAAATATTACAAACATAAAAACAGCAATTATGTGCTACCGTGCTTATGTGGAGTCATTATTACGTTATGGACTTATAGTGTGGGGTAACAGTACCGACCAAAACAGAGCATTTGTCGCCCAAAAGAAGTGCATTAGGGCAATATACGGACTCCAACCTCTTGACTCGTGTCAACCAGTATTTAAAAAGCTTGGTTTATTACCATTACCATCCCTCTATATCTATCAAATATGTATGTTTGTGTGGAAAAATAAGGAGCTATTTAAAACAGCGAACCATGTCAATGCTCGAAATAGGAGAGATCCATATCAACTGGTATTAGATTATATTCCTAGACTAAGTAAATATAACAAGAGCTGTGTAGCTATGTGTGTTCGTATATATAATAAAATACCTAGTCAATTAAAAGCTCTTAGCTCTAGAAATTTTCAAATTAAATTATATAACTGGTTACTTGAAAAAAACTTTTATAGCGTAAAAGAACTAATTGACATGAAGTGATTTTTTCTTTTTTGCATGCTATGTACAATTCTAGCAAAAACATGTATGTACTTTATACAAATTGTAACATCTTATTATACCATGTTTTTATGCAAATAAATATATTATGATTATTATGATTATGATTAAGGGTGAGGTTATAATAAAATATGAAAATACGCCTGTCGGTAATTGGAGTTTTTTTCTTCACTTGTTCCAAACTTCGCCAAATGTCGAAACGTTTGTTTTTATTATTTTTTTCACTTTATTTTATTACGTAGCTATGTTTCTTCAGCACTTTAAAAATATAGTTCTTTCATTTAAATCGTCAAACTGCTTCCAGTGATCGACTGTTGTGTCGATGATTGGATATTCCATGTATTCCAATAACCGACATTGTTTTCAGGAATGGCGCCTAAAAACATACACGCCTTTTTAAATGGCACAGGCGATAGACGCAGTCAGTCTGCTCGTCTTCAAAATGCGTTTGGGTGCAAAGCACGACATTTGAGCACCGTAATGCGTTGTTACGCAGAATTTGATCGTGACCGTGTTTCTCTCCATTATGAAATTCGTGAAGTGCGGCCCTCAACTGCGGTCACTGAGGAAAATATGGCTACTGTCATGACTTTTACGGGGCCGGAAGAGGCCGTAATAGCTTATAACCAGCACGTGAAAAAAATGCCCTTAAACCGATATTGACTGAATGAAAAAGTGTTTAAAATATAAGGACACCAGAGTTAAACTAACCCGACACTACACTGAGGACATCCCAGACATCAGCCTGTACGAGATTGGAACGGCTCTCAAACAGCTTAAGAACGACAAGGCTCCGGGTGAATACGAAATCACAACAGAACTTCTGGGAGCGAATAGAAAACCGATACTTTTAGTCCTCCAGAAGTTATTTAATTCCGTCTTACTCGAAGGTACTACGCCAGAAGCACGGTACAGGGGTGTGGTAGTGCTTTTCTTCAAAAAAGGTGATATTACCTTATTAAAGTCTCGTCCTGTAGTCGGATCGACATGGTGGCGTTGCTGTAAAAACACTTCAATACTTCGATGTACATATAGCCAATGAGGAATCACTGGAGGGACAGGATTACCACCCATGTCTCGATTGAATCGAAGCCTTTATCGTAGCCCACAAACGCTAGACATAATGGCCGACTATACTCCTCAGTCTTCTGTATAATCTGACGTAGCGTATGAATGTGGTCTACGGCCCTAAAGCCTTTTCGGACGGAACCCGGCTTGTTCGGGAGGCTGGAAATCATCACACCTGCGTTCAAGACAGTTCATATTGACTTTCAAAAACAGCTTCGACACTGCCGCCTATATAGACCTTCGACAAATAGGTCGCCCGAAGAATCCAACTCGATTGGGCAGCGTTTGGGAAACTTGGTGACATCTTTTCATCTGAAATTCCGCAGTGTCTGAAGCCAACAATCTTTTACCAGTGTGTGTTGCCAGTGATAATGATATGCAAACGAGACGAGGTCCTTAACAGCCTTTTAGAGAAGCTTAAAGTCACACAACGAGCTATGGAGAGAGCTATGCTCGGAGTTTCTTTGCGTGACACAATCCGTAATGAAGAGATTCGCCAAAGAACCAAGGTCACCGACATAGCTCTTAGAACCTGCTAGTTGAAATGGCAATGGGTAAACCACATCGCTCGAAGAACCGACAACCAATGGGGAAAACAGGTTCTCGAGTGTCGACCACGAACCGGAAGACGCAGCGTAGGTAGGCCTCCCACTAGGTGGACAGACGACATTTACTTCTCTTTATTATAATAGCCCATTGGCGTTCATTGTGGCGGTCGAAGGGGGAGGCCTATATACAGCGGTGGACGTCTTCCGACTGATGATGATGATGAATACCAATTAAAAACAGATCTATAATTTATGTTAAATATTTGATTAGTTAAAATAATTCAGACGTGAAATAAGAATAATCGAAGTACCTACGTGACGGGTTTTTGTCTAAGTTAAATATTATTTACAAAAGAAAAGGATTTTTAAGTAAAAAAATAGTGTTGTCTTTTACTTACGCAAATATTACACATTGAAATCAAACTACTTTTACAGATTTTAAGTAAGGACCCAACACATAAGGACGTTCAACATCTCAGTCCTCCCGTGACCATGGGTGCTGCAGAGCATTCGAAACATCGGGATAGCAACATCTAAAATAAACCGCGTTAAATCCGTAAAAGTAGTTTGATTTCAATAAAAAAATAGTGTTAAAACAACATTAAAAAGTCATAGCTTAACTTTATTAGGTAAGTTTGTCACACACATCAGCACATGTCCCTGACTGTTTATTATAATTAAAATGATTAAATTACTTAAGTAATAAGACTTTTTTGGGCATGGTGTTAGGATTAGGTCGATATTTGGATGACGATAAATAGAACATGTCGATTACTAGATCACGATTATTGGATCATGTCGATTACTGGGTGTCGATATATGGAATTTCACTGTCGATAACTAGGCCAAAAACAGCCTAAATCTAATTTAATTTATTGATCTACTTATTAGTATCACACTCGTTTTTACGTTAAGATAATATAAAATGTACCCTAAACTTATACCCAGTGCATGAAAGTATCGTGAAATATCATAAATAAACTAGATATTTAAAAAAAAAACATATGCGATCCTTAAATATATTAAGTATCATCTATGCCTTAAAGTGTCGATAATTGGGGGTTTTACCTTATTATGTTTCATCGTTTGTTTAAATTTTATTAATAGCAAAAATGTGTACCTATCTACCGCCACCGTTACTATGAATAATAGTACCTTGTGAATGGTGTTGTAGGTTGTACGTAATTAATCATGTAATGTATTTTAGTAATAACACAATGTACAATTGTTTGCCTTTCCGATTAAAATGAAATAAAAATAAAACCAACGGGCCCGTCCTAACCCAATCATGATGATAGGAGGAACTCGACTTGCTTGTTGTAGCCATTCCACGGTTCCGTAACCGACCACCCAAGTCCATCATAAGCTCCTCGTTATAAGCAAACTGAATAGAACATTAAGTCAAATCTAAGTGGCGGGTCACCCCCCTCCCTCCAATATGGTTGAGGGGAGTGATGGCTGCTGCTCGAGTCAACTCGTGCGCGGGTGCTGCTTGGGGGGACTGGTCCGACTACTATCCCTTTGGCTTTTTAGTTTGTTGTACTTTGTATTTTTTTCTGTCTTATTTGATATTTTGAACGGCAAGACACACTGTCGCTCTGATCTAATTGTAACACTGTTTAAAAAAAAAGTGATAAAATGACAAGCCCGCTGAGTTTCTTGCCGGATCTTCTCAGTTGAGGCCGCGTTGTGATCCGATGGTGGCATCCTTTAAAAAAAAAAATCATGACCTTTCAAAAGTGCTAGCGTTAAGCCTATTTGAAATAAACTATTTTTGAGTTTGAGTCTAATAAGCCCAAAGGGTGTACAAATAGCTATGCCGTGCCGTGGGATGTCCGGGTAAGAATAGCACCCCCCATCTCCTCCCGTTTGGTGTCCGTAAGAGGCGACTAAGGGAAAACAAGAAGACGGGCATCAGCGTCTTTTGACTGGATTACCTACAGTCTATACTGCTATCCCCAAACCGCCTGCCAAGCGTGGAGATTACGGTAACCCCTCCCTTCTAAAGGGGAGGTATTTTTTCAGCAGTGCACGTCGTTCGGCTGCTTGATTGATGATGAACGCGCATTTTTCAGATCACCATCGGGTTCTCATAACTGTACTGGCATCACCTAAAAACACTTGGCCGAGGTGAGGTGGCCCGAAGAATCCAACTCGGATGGGCAGCGTTCGGCAAACTACGTGACATCTTCTCATCAGAAACTCCGCAGTGCCTGAAGACAAAGGTTTATAACCAGTGTGTGTTGCCAGTGATGACATATGGTACTGAGACGTGGTCTTTAACAGCTGGCCTTTTGGAAAAGCTCAGAGTCACACAACGAGCTATGGAGAGAGCTATGCTGGAGTTTCTTTGCGCGACCGAATCCGAAATGTGGAGATTCGCCGAAGAACTAAGGTTACCGACTGGATTGGCAAAGCCCTCTTACCAGCTTGCCGGTGCCTTCGATAGCTGTAGAGCGCGCTGGTCCTGGGATTTCCTTAATTTAAAAGCCGGTCTGTTCAGGATCACAATACGTAACCATGCCTTAGTTAAAAAACAATACGACTTACCGGGCTGTGTTTCACGCTGTGACCTGATGAGCGTTCACTTGAGTTCACTAGGCGGCCGCCGCTTGTCCGTATTAATACTAATTATAATATTGTCTAATTACACAAATAGTCACATAAATGAAGAAGTCCAAAAATTTATATATTTAAATCCGAATTAAAACTATTTAAAGTTCCGTGCCTTAATTGCGGGAAGTGACGTCCGCACCGAGCCGAGCCGAATCCGTAAGTGCATTGCTGTAATAACCAAAACACAGAACAACGCATAATGCCTGAACATCCCGCCGCCTAAGCAAGGTCCGCCTTGCTTACCTACACCGAATTTACCGAAGGTAGTCTGCATAATTTTGAAACGGGTCTCATTAAGATCCCGCCCTGTGTCTTTACTTCCGCAACTCTAACAATACCGTCTTTACCGGGTAACAATTTTACAATCCGACCGCGTCTCCAATGTAGAGGAGATAAGTTCTCATCCTTAATCAAAACTAAATCGTCTAATTTAAGAGGTTCCGTAACCGAAGTCCACTTGTACCGCTGTTGCAGAGTATGGAGATATTCATTTCTCCAGCGTGTCCAAAAATGCTGAGACATTTTTTGTAACTGTTGATACCGAGATAACCGAGATATATTAGCTTCCATATAAGGGTACTCTGGGAGCGCTACCAGCGGCTGCCCAATTAAGAAGTGTCCCGGTGTCAACACTTCCATATCCATTGGATCCGTACTAAGGGGGCATAACGGCCGTGAATTTAAAATTGCCTCGATCTTAGTAAAAAGAGTAGTAAGCTCTTCAAAAGTAAGCTTAGTCTCACCGATAACACGCCGAGCGTGAGTCTTTGCTGACTTAACAGTGGACTCAAACAAGCCTCCGAAATTAGGACTTGCAGGAGCATTAAACAGCCAAATTATGTTATTCCGAGAAAGTTTCCGTTCTAAGTCCGAATGATTATTCCGTAAAAATATGTATAAGTCTTTCAAGTACTTATCCGTACCCGTAAAATTTGTGCCGCAATCCGACCGGATCAAGGAAGGCAATCCTCTTCTTGAAACAAACCGAGTGAAGGCTGCTACAAATGCTTCTACAGAGAGATCCGCAACTATCTCTAAATGGACCGCTTTAGTCGCGAGACACACAAAAACGCAAAGATAACATTTTTGTATCTTAGAATTCCGCAATGTACTTGATTTAATAAAGTAAGGACCCGCAAAATCCGTCCCTACACCGATAAATGCACGCACGCCCCTGATACGATCCGGTGGCAAATCTGCCATATATGGTTGCGTGGGCTTTGCCCGAGTCCGGTAGCATTGAATACATTTAAATGTAATGTGTCTAGTGACACGCCGAGCCGAAATAATCCAATAATTCCTAGATAATATAGCCGCCAAAGTATTTGCACCGACATGACAATAAACTTGATGGTTATGAGTAACCAACAACTCCGTAAATTTACCTTGGCCTGGTAATAATATAGGATGCCTAGCATCATAAGACAACTCCGAATGTCTTATTCTTCCGCCGACCCGTAATAAATTATCCTTATCAATAAATAAACTTAACCGTCTTAAATGATTTTTAATTACTTTACCCGATTTTAAATTTAAAATGTCTTCGCCAAAATATGCCTCTTGGACTTGGCGAATTAAGCACAAGATAGCATTCCGTCTTTCCGACACCGAGATGTTACCGAATTTCCGAGAATTTTTATATTTACAATTATTCGCGAACCGCAATAAATAAGCCGTAATATTTACTAATTTATCAAATGAACTAAACCGATCTAATAGATTAAAATCCGAATTTAAAATGCCAACGTTAACTAACTTAGCCTGTGCACGTAGACCAGGCAGTAAATCCGAGGGGAATTCCAAATAATTATTTGGCCAAGTATCCGAAGGTTGACATAACCACTGTGGATTCCACCACAAGCTATGTGTCAATAACGCCGCCGCCGTGGAACCGCGCGATGCAACATCTGCACAATTCATCTCACTGGGAACGTGTCGCCAAGTGATATGTACTTATGACGAAATAATTTCCGAAACCCGATTTCCCTCAAAAACTTGAAGTTTGTGCGCGGGCGTCCGTAGCCACGCTAACACAATAGTGCTGTCGCACCAAGCTACAACATTATCAAATCGAATGTTAGACTCCATGCAAGTCACAACATGGTTTAAAAGAGCCGTAAGTAACTTTGCCCCATTTAATTCAAGTTTGGGTATAGTAAGTTTAGTTTTGAGAGGTGCTACTCTAGACTTCGCTATCAGTAACTGGATAGCACCCGTACCGTCCGACGCTTCTGCGCGAATGTATACCGCCGCCGAAAATCCTAATGAGCTTCCGTCCGAAAAACCGTGAAGGCTATACCGTGCCTCGAACTTAGGCTTTAAACAGCGAGGCAGAGAGATCTCCTGTAGCCTAGGTAAGTCCGCTATTATATCCTGCCACTGCTGAACTATATTCGGCGGAGCTGGGGAATCCCAATCCACTCTCCGTGAGTCGTTATCACTACCGCCTGCGTTGCAGCCTAGCAAAGATTGAAGTACTCGCTTTAGTGCGAAAATAAACGGGCTTATCCAACCGAGAGGATCATATAACCGAGCTACCAAAGATAAAATCTTACGTCGAGTAACTGTGCCGTCCGGAGGTAAATTAACCGTGTAAGTAAAACTGTCCGATACTGGATCCCATTGGATGCCTAAAACTTTAATAAGACCACCAGTGTCAAAACCGTCAAATTGCCGAGGGGTCTCCAAATGATCAGTTGGTAGACCGTCTAATAACTGTGGTACATTACTGGACCATTTTCTCAACTCATAGCCTGCCGATTGCATGAGTTGGATGAGTTCATCGCGTAGCTCTATAGCGTCTTCTAATGTGTCTTCTCCGCCGTTTAAATCGTCTACGTAACTATTCTTAATGAGAAGCCGAGCCGCACGGGACATCTCCTCAAGCCGAACCGGAGCCGCTAAACTACAATCTGACGCACTACCTGTAGCCGTGACAGTTGCGCCTAGCGCATCGTAAGCGACCTGATGCAAGCAGCGAATCGAAATAAAGGGACTAGATTTCAAACCATACGTGTTTGTACAAAGTTCATAAACCAATAATGGTTCCGATGGAGATGACCGCCAGAAGATTAACTGATACCTCCGATCTTCTGGGTGAATCCAAGTTTGTCTAAACATCATTTTTACGTCCGTCGTAAACACTATACGAGGCCACCGAAAATTCAAAATAATGTCCGTGATATCATTTTGAAGCCGTTCACCGCAATATAGGCAGTCGTTTAACGACACACCCGAGCTAGTTTTCTCACTACCGTTGAACACTACGCGAATTTTAGAGACATCTCCGGATTTCTTAAACACACCGTGGTGACCAATAAAATAATGTTCAAGTCCTGAATTACAATCAAAGGACGAAACCTGCATATGACCGAGTTCCAAATATTCCTGCATAAATTGAACATATTTCTCACGAAATTCCGGGTGCCGTGTCATTCTTCGTTCTAACGAGTAGAACTGGCTCAAAGCCTTACTCCGAGAATCGCCTAATAACCTTCTATCACACTCTGGTAGAAGTGGAAGACGAACCGTATATTTTCCGTCCGAACCGCGTGACGTTGTAGTTAAAAACAAACGTTCACATTCGATGTCTAAAGGATCCCTAATTTTCATTTGAGGGGGCTCCTCAGTACGCCAAAACTTTTCTACCGTTTCTAATAAAGTATTTCCTGCAAAATAATCCGTGTTATTAGACTGTACCGGACCGAAAATAGCAAAATCAAAAATAGTACCTAAAGCATAAGGACCATTTTTACCTAAATTAATTTTGTCACCGTTTATAATTTTACCTAAAATGTCGCAACCGAAAACTATATCTATCTCTTGCAATCTAGAACTAGTTATATTAACCGAACTTAAATTATTATTATCGCTACTTAAATCTAATTGACTTGCTAAATAAGTAGTAGGTTTCTTTAAAACCACCGCCGTAACCGATAACAAGTTATCCGAACTTGTAGGTTTAAAATGAATATTTACAACCGATTGACTATCATTAGTTTTCAAACCGCCGATACCTACTAAAGGTACATTCATATAGTATCTCCGTATACCAAGCCGAGAAACTAAGTCGTTCCGTACAATGGTCACCTGTGCCCCGAGGTCTAAAAGAGCGCGCGCTTTAATAAAACTGTTATTTTGTTTTTTGACATCAATAACCACCGTAGGCAAAATAACGTTATCTATAAGTTTAGGGGCCGATCCGTCCGATATATTATTTACATTACGCGCACTTTCCGACCGAGCTAACATAATAACCTTATTGTTGTTCATTAATTGCTAGTCTGAGTTATTGTTGCGTTGCCGACCACTTGTCGGGCTAGCCGATTGTTGACGGCTCGGGCGCCGATTGTTTATATTATAAGTACCCATGCTGTTATACTCATGGTTCCGATAAGCCAAAGCCTCGTCACTGCGTCTCCGTTGTGAGAATCTATTGTGCGACATAGTCAAGTTTTGATCAAGTGGTTGCCTATTGCCGCCGCCGTCCGACCTGTTATCGATAAGTCTTTGATTACCCGGACTGAAATGTTTACGTCTAATATCATGTGACACATACATTGCCTGCCGAGTGTGCCCATTTTGTTTTTCTGTCGAACAAACTAATTGATTGTGCCCGATATGACCACATTTACCGCACGGTACATATTTTTTACAGGCCGCCGCATTATGGTGACCGAAACACTTAAAACAAAGGCCGTTGTTCATTACCCATTCACGCCGTTGAAATAAGCTAAGCTTAGTAAACTTAAAGCACTCCGAAATGTTATGATTAATCATATTACAATATGCACAGGTTTTCCGATCCGCCGAGTTTTGATTAGTAGTACCTGCAACATGATGAGCCATCCGATATCTTTTGTTCTTATCCGACCGATGATTTGAATCCGATGGGTTATTTGGTGTTGGTATATCTGTTGTAGCCGTATCTATAAAACGACATTCGTTCTGCAAGAACTCTAAAAGTTGCGTAAATGTCGGGACTACAATATTATTTCCGCCGTGCTTATGTTCAAACCGTGACTTTAAATCCGTAGGCAACTTATTTAATGTGATATGGAGTAGCAAATAACTCCACTCAGTTACCGGGAAACTTAAGTTTTCTAATGCCCTTGACGATTCTAACAGAGGGTTTAGAATTTGGGTACGAAGTCCGATACACTTCGTCATTATAGGTAAATGTAAAATCCGAGAAATATGACTATCCGCTAGTAATCGTTTATTTTCATACCGTCCGCGTAAGATTTCTAAGGCCGTATCTAACGATTGGTCGACCATAGCTAAATGTTTTATGAGCGATCTAGGCTCCTTTTCTACATGTGAAAACAAGTAATGAAATTTCTCCGTTTTTGAAATATCCGTTCTGGTCAATACTAAAGAAGAAAATAAAGAAATAAAACTCGTCCAGGAATATACATCACCATCAAAAACCGTAAGATGTATAGTCGGTAGGCGAGCCGTTTGAGCACTTTCCGTGGGTTTATGGACCCCTTGCAGACTAGGGTAAGCCGCCGATACCGCCTCCAGCTGGTTATAAATTTCCTCAGCATCCTTATACTTCCGATCATACTGCTGAATCAACTCCTCATTGGTCTCATCAGTTAAAAGTGCCTCATAGCTTTCATTCAAGGTGGTATACCTATCTTCTAATTTTCTTAACCGTGCCGAAATAACACCCGAACTGTGCTTTTTACTATTGATCATCTCTAAAGTGTTATTAAACCAATCATATTGTGTTTTAAATCTGATTGATTGCGATTTGGACATTTTTACCGATTGTATGTGTAATTAACCGAAATAAACGATGTAAATGGACTTCAATTCCGTACCGTACCGAATAATAAAAAGCGCGTATAGATACTCGCCTTTTACGTGCCGCCGATCGACCAACCTATTGTGAGCCTAACAAGTGCAATTTATTACCGAATAAATAGCTATTTTAGACAGCTAATAATGTAATTTAATACCGTTCCGAAAATAATTATACAGAAAATATTTTAACCGAAAACCGCGAACCGTTAATAGATAAGCAAATCCCTATCCGACGAGAGGGACCAAGCCTTTGGATTGGCAAAGCCCTCTTACCAGCTTGCCGGTGCCTTCGATAGCTGTAGAGCGCGCTGGTCCTGGGATTTCCTTAATTTAAAAGCCGGTCTGTTCAGGATCACAATACGTAACCATGCCTTAGTTAAAAAACAATACGACTTACCGGGCTGTGTTTCACGCTGTGACCTGATGAGCGTTCACTTGAGTTCACTAGGCGGCCGCCGCTTGTCCGTATTAATACTAATTATAATATTGTCTAATTACACAAATAGTCACATAAATGAAGAAGTCCAAAAATTTATATATTTAAATCCGAATTAAAACTATTTAAAGTTCCGTGCCTTAATTGCGGGAAGTGACGTCCGCACCGAGCCGAGCCGAATCCGTAAGTGCATTGCTGTAATAACCAAAACACAGAACAACGCATAATGCCTGAACACCGACATAGCTCTCAGAATCTGCAAGTTGAAGTGGCAATGGGCAGGCCACATCGCTCGAAGAACCGATAACCGTTGGGGTTCTCTCATGGCGACCACGAACCGGAAGACGCAGCGTAGGCAGGCCTCCCACTAGGTGGACAGACGACATTGTTCGCGTCGCAGGCAACCGGTGGATGCAAATAGCAAATTGTCGTTCATTGTGGCGGTCTAAGGGGGAGGCCTTTGTTCAGCAGTGGACGTCTTCCGGCTGGTGATGATGATGATGAGGTGAATAGTACTCTAACGAATGAGATTTTTCTTTCGACAAACATTTCATTCATATGTAAATACAATAAAGAAACGAATCGTTTTTAAAATCGGTTTAAAATAAAACACAATAATATATAAAAATCGTTTACGTATATTGAAATTTCCAACATACCAATCAGTCTTAAAATCTAACGCTCATATCTTACTACATACATAATAGGCCGGAGTCAGGGCAATGCAGCTTACATTCATATTACATCTTGTGGATTTAAAAATAAAAAGAAAACTTTTAATTAATAATTTCAACATTTACTCATGATAACTACTAACTAAGCTTTTGTCACGTGGTGAATTTTCAAATTTCATTGTAATTAATTAATAAAGAAAATAATTATATTTGTAAGAGAATGACCATTACTTGATGCGTGAATGGGAACATTCATTTCACTTTGTTTATATACTCTTTGGGTTCAGTGTTGTCAGGTTTTTCTGACAGCCGATGTTAGTACTATTTATTTAGAAGTTGGTTATGTTTCCAACATTTAAAAACTAGGATATGAGTTAAACAGAACGTGTAGTTTAACATACAATGTTTAATTGTAAGTTATATTACTCTCCAGAGTAATATTCAATCACTAGTTTGTGAGAAAGTGACATAAACAGTGTAATTTATTCGATTCCGTGTGGAATTTGAAGGATAGTCCTGGCAACCCCATTAGCTGGTTTAGCCGGATACGAAATACTTCTGGAAGAAAGTTCTTGGGAATGGAGGCTTTGACCTAGGAAGGTCACCTCCGTAGTACATTTTATAATATATAAGTTCATCGTTCACAATAATTGGTAAGCAATAAGCGATGTCTCGTAGCATATTGTTGTAATGGTGAATAGTTGATACTTATTCGCTAACTCGTTACAGGTTTCCAATTTATATTTTTTTAAAAGAAGCACATGGCTTCTTGAATCGTTGGTCGTGGGGGGACCACAGTGACTGATGTAGGAACAGCAGCCATCTGGTATGTATTCTTTGTAATTCACAAGGATTATGTCTTTTTTACTTCCAGTTTGTACAGATAATTAATTTGAGGTTATTTGTTTCAGTGGAATGGGATTCAATTTGATTTTAAGATTTTAAGAATTTATTAATTCAAAAAGTGATGTAAGTCTTTATTGGACTACATCCCATCAGCACCCCGTAGAGGAGATTCACCCTCTGTGTTTGATGTTTTTCACACCGGAATGAATCCGGCTTCTGCATGTGAATGCTGAGGTACGCTTGAAGATGGCCTTTGGACACAAGACAGCAGGTTATCTTTGAAGGATGGTTCCATTTAATAATAACAAGGTACTGAAATTATATTTATATCTTTTCACCATATAAACTTGTAAAGTTTCTTTTATCTGACATGGCATGATTGGTGGTACAACCGTAGTATATTATTGTGCATATATAATTTAAATTAAGTTTCTTAGGAAGTGTTGTCTTTATAAACTTTTACTCGACATACAACAACACCTGTATGTATATCAGCGTTCTTAGGTTGCAAGGTTAGTTGCTAGGTAGGATAATTAAGGAGTACATTTTAGAACCTACCAGCCCCTCTGGTTGAGCTAGCAAATAGTTATTTATATCTGATGAGAATAAATAATTTTCAATAAATACCTGTAACTAACATATTCACTGCATTTTTATTTTCAACCACCTAGAACCTAAAAGAAAGCAACATCTTCCCTTTGTAATCCTGGGGAACACTCAGGCAGGTGAATCCCAGGCTTACAAATGGCGCCCACTCATTAATAAAGGTTTACAAATGGTATCCACTTGTTAATAAAGGGTTACAAATGGCATCCACTTGTGAATAAAATCTCCTTAATTATTCATTTTTAGTTTTGTACCACCGCCAGTCAGTTTATTTTGTTAGTGCCAAAGTAGTAGTACCTCGCATTGTGCATTTATGTATTAGTGTATTAATACATAGTAATTTTTATTTTGTTTGTTTAAGCGATACTGGTAAATAAAAGTCATCAACTATTAATTTATTTAACAAGTGTTAATTAATATTAAATAGATAGTATTATACTTTATTATTTTACAATAAGGGTTAATAAGCAATCTTATTTTTATTTAATATAGAAATATTGTAAATTGTACCACCTTGTTGCCGCTGGTTTTTTTCTTTTGGAAAGTAAATTTTTAGTAACTTTCACTTTAACATTTTAGTTTTTTTGTGACAATTTTTTAATTTTCAATTAATATGGAGTATAGAAAAATACAATTTCATTCTTTATTAAAAGATGAATTGACTTATGAAGTTACTATTCGTTCAGAGACACCTTCTACAACTGTAGTAGGTCTTCGTAAACAATTAAGATTACTTGCTAAAGAGTGCTCATCGGATGAAATTTTAGAAACCGATTTTTCAGCGGACGAGGAATTAAAGGTAATTTCAGATAAATATCAGCAGTTGCTCAACATTATTCAAAAACTTGAGTCGCAGAAAGATAGATATAACCTTAGTCGTGCTCATGCCTTAGGGTATCATTTATATCATCGTGTACGTCGTGTCACGTCTGATGTTAAAGAAATCATGAAGAAAAAGGTAGATCTTTTCAAAAATATTGATAGTAGCTGTTCTTTGTTGGAAAAATCCATCGGGGTTTCAGAACCTTCTTCGGTAGATGTAGTAGATGTTGTTCCGGATGTGCAGTGTTCAGGTGATAGGAACGTGGCGAAATGGAACGTTAAATTTAATGGTGTTACTGATCCTCGTTCATTTTTAGAAACAGTTGATGAACTCAAGTGTGCATTTAGTGTCTCGGACAAAAATCTTTTTAATTCTGCAGCTCAATTGTTTTGCGACCAAGCTTTGTTATGGTTTAGGGGTATTCGAAAACAGGTGTCATCATGGAGTGAATTACGTAATTTACTGCTGGAAGAGTTTGATCCGGTAGATTATGATTATCGACTATTAGGCGAAATTCGTAATAGAACTCAAGGTGCAGATGAACCTGTGCATATTTATTTTTCGATCATGTTTTGTTTATTCAGTAGACTGAAAAACCCTTTACCAGAAGAAACCAAATTGGAAATTTTGCTTCATAACATTAGGCCATATTTTACACAACAATTAGCTTTATATGATTTCACAACAATAACGGAATTAAAAAGTAAATGTAAAAAATTAGAAGCAGCCCGACAACGTTCGGATTTTTTTATAGAACCAGGTAAAAATGGTATCAGCAAATTAAGTGCCGAGTTTGCATATAAAAATAAAATTGGGAAAACAGTTTCTCAAGTGTCACACACAAAAACAAATTTTAGTAAGTCACAAATACCAGCAAAACAAAATAATAATTTTAATAATAAGTATAATACAAATAATAATTTAAATCAAAGACTCGTTTGTTTTAAATGCGGTAAGGGTTCACGACATTCTTTTGTTAATTGTAAAAAGTCAACACAAGGTATTAAATGTTTTAAATGCGGAGAGTTAGGTTTCACAATTAGAACTTGTCCTAATTGTAATAAAATAGTTTCTAATAATAATAATGTTTCTATTCCAAAAAACTAAATAGTTTGGACCGCGGTTTATTATTAAATGATAATAATAATAAAACTTGTTTAGAATCAATTAAAAAATTTTGTAATTATAATTCTTTAGCCACGGTCCTGTTTAAACCAGATAAAAATGATATTAGGCCTTTTCTTAAAATAAATGTAAATGATTTAGAAATTATGGGATTATTAGACTCTGGAGCTTCTGTTTCTATTTTGGGAAATAATTCACACCAAAATTTTATAAATTTAGGCTTTCAATTTAATGAAGGTTCGGACAAATCTTGTTCAGTTGCTAACGGTGTAATTTTAGAAACATATGGTTTTTTATACCTTCCGTTAACTTTTAATAATCAAACCAGAGTAATTAAATTTTATGTAATACCTAGTGTTGTATCGCCTGTTATATTAGGCATAGACTTTTGGAATGCTTTTAAATTAGCACCAGAAATTTTTGAAAATATAGATTATAGATGTCCACCCGATTCGTTTATAAACACTTGTAATGCTTTTAATAAAGTTAATTATCTTCAATCATATGACACACTATCTCCTTCACAGAAAGAGTTAGCTGATGCGATGGTGAAGAATTTTTATAACATTAGTTCTGAGAGGATAGGTTTAGGTAGAACAACCCTTATGGAGCATGTGATAAATACAGGCGAATCCGTTCCAATTAAGGCAAAACAGTACCCACTCTCACCAGAGAAGCGTGCTGCGCTTAGTGATGAGTTGGATAAAATGCTGAAAATGGATGTGGTAACACCTAGTGAAAGTCCATGGAATAATCCTGTACTTTTAGTACAGAAACCAAATGGTGATTGGAGGTTTTGTTTAGACTGTAGAAAGTTAAACGCTGTCACCAAGGGAGACTCTTATTCTATTCCTTATATCCCACAGATTTTAGATAGCTTAAAAGAAGCTAAGTTTTTGACCAGTATCGACTTAAGTTCTTCATTTTGGCAAACGCCATTGAATATAGATTCACAGGAGAAGACAACTTTCACCGTTCCAGGTCGCGGATCATTTAAATTTAAGGTAATGCCGTTTGGTTTATGTGGAGCACCAGCCAGACAACAACGTCTGATGGATATGCTTTTTCCACATAACTTTTGTAGCGACGTTTTGGATGGGAAAGTCTTTGTTTATATTGATGACATTATAATTTGTGCCAGTTCATTTGAATCACACTTATTATTGCTTAATAGAGTGCTCGAGAAATTAAAATTTGCTAAATTGTCAATTAATTATGAGAAATCCAAATTTTTTAGAAAGTCTCTTAAATATTTAGGACACGTAGTAGATGAATACGGTCTTAGAACGGATCCAGAAAAGGTAGCCGCAATTTTGAATTTTCCTACACCTTCTTCTGTAAAAGAGGTGAAAATGTTTTTAGGTACTTGTTCATGGTATCGTCGCTTTATTCGAAATTTTTCGACAATAGCTGCGCCACTTAATAAGCTGACCAGCAGAGGTAAAAATGCACCAGAATTTAGTTGGAATGAGGAGGCAGAAGAAGCATTCAAAACGTTAAAAAATGCTTTGATCTCAGCCCCAATCCTAGCTGTTCCGGATTTTGAAAAACCGTTTTCAGTACACTGCGATGCTTCAGCATATGGTCTAGGTGGAATGCTCAGTCAGAATATAGATGGCCACGAACATCCTATAGCTTATGTAAGCCGTTCGCTGTCAAAAGCTGAACGAAACTATAGTGCTACAGAAAGAGAGGCACTCGCCGTCATCTATGCTGTAGAGAAATTTCAGGCATACTTAGGATCTCGTCCTTTTAAAGTTGTTACAGATCATGCATCGTTGAAATGGTTCATGAATTTAGAAAACCCTTCAGGCAGATTAGCTCGTTGGGGATGTAGACTTTCACAATTTAATTTCGAAATTGAGCACCGAAAAGGCACCGATAATGTAGTTCCAGATGCATTATCCAGGTTAATGAAAGTTGAAGCTATTAACACAGACACAGATATTGTGAGTGACGAATGGTATGATCGAATTTTTAATGGTTGCAAAACACATCCTACTAATTATCCAAATTTTTGTGTAAAAGATAATAAATTATATCGTTTTAGTAAAAGTAAATATAACTTAACTAGCGAATTTGATTGGAAAGAAGTAGTTCGGAAAAATTTAAGACAAGAAATTATTAAATTAAATCATTGTGAACCAACAGCAGCTCACCTAGGTGTATTTAAAACTCACAGGCGAGTCTGTCTGTCATATTTTTGGCCTGGTATGTATAAAGACATACAGGAATTTATTAAAAATTGTGATGTGTGTTCAGCCTATAAACATTCAACAAAACCTACACCTGGTTTAATGGGTAAACCTAAGATTTGTTCTAGACCTTTCCAGGTTGTTTCAATAGATTTGGTCGGTCCTCTACCTCGTTCACGTTCTGGTTTCACTTTTCTTTTAGTAGTGACTTGTTGTTTTTCCAAGTTCACATTATTATTTCCCTTGCGTCGTGCAACAAGCGCTCTAGTGGCTAAGCACTTTGAAAATTACGTCATATTGGCTCATGGTGTCCCAGAAACTGTAATTGCAGATAATGGAGTGCAATTCACAGGATCTGAATTCCGTCAGTTGATAAAACGTTATAACATCCCTAATCTCCACTATTGCCCTCTGTATACGCCGCAGGTAAATTTAGTAGAACGTTACAATAAAACGGTTATGACCGCTGTTGCATCTTATGTACAAGATAATCATCGTACATGGGATGAACAACTCCTTAGAATACAATTTGCTATAAATAGTGCAGTCAATGAGTCGACAGGGTTTTCACCTTTCTTCTTAGTACATGCTAGAGAGCCCATAATAAATGGTAACTTTTATAAGGATCCGGAAAAAGATTATGAGGTGTGTGTACCTAGGGAAAACTATGCAGGTGAATTTGGTTGTTTGAAGTCGATTTTTGAGGATGTTAGAGTTCAACTTCTTAAGGCACATGCTGCAAACTCTACACATTATAATCTGCGTAGGAGAGATGCAAAGTATTCT